>PPKV03000007.1:0-544856 GCA_003706285.3 Kuraishia ogatae
ACAGACTGCACGGCTTCTACGGCTGGTGCCCATATGGCAGGCACTGATGGCACTGATGGCACTGATGGCATTGATGGCTGCTGAGCCACGGCTGTTCTTATACAACGAACACACGGCACAAGCCAATGATGCAATCATGCTCCCCCACTCTACCGGGTTCGTGATGTAATATGTATGAACATCGCTCGGTTCTATTTGAGGTATTCCGGACGCTTTGATTAGTTTGAACTGTTGGCACAACGAAGTACAGTGGTTCTTCAAATGACATTGCCAACATGTAGTCACACGCAGCGCACAGGCTGGGAGAGGGAGCAGCAGGAAGCAGAGAGAACTAGCGCTGCCAATAATAGCGAGGCAGCTAGCTCCAACGTAATCTATACATAAATGTAGTACATGGATGTAGTAGTACACAGGCCCCGAGCTGTCCAGCTGCTACGTATGGATGTTCTTCTACATATCGCCATTATCTGCATTACAAAGTAAAAAGTCAATACTTCAGAATCTCGATTCATGCCTGCTATGTACTTTACCCGTTATGGCAGTATGCCCGTTCTATTCGTTTTAAACTAATATTGCCTGTTCAGTTTTTTGCTCAACTGCCCGCATGAGCAGTTATGCAAGTGAGCACTGCTCCCACCTCTTGGAGGAATGGTACAGTAGCGGTAATTGTAAGGCCAATGCCAGCCGGTAGAGCTACCAGGTAGGGCCAACAATCCAGCCTTGAGAACATCGTTCATATACACTATTGTATACTATTGGTAAATAAATATACTATTTCACAGTGCAGGAGTGAAAAATGAATAATATTAGGAATTATCTTGTTGCCCGGGCTTTGATGTGCCTCCAGTATAAAATATCAAGGAGAAGAAGATACAGGAATCAGACTCTATATGATATTCCACTTCCCTTAACGAATATAATCTTGTGAGTACCGCAGAGAAAGATATAAAGTGAAAAAATAACGAATAAAAAACAAGCAATTGGGATAAACTTATCCCCCTATTTCACCGCTTCCTGTTCCTACTCCTCTTCATGCCTTCACAGCCTCTTCGTATCCAGGTGGAGGACCAGTCCATTCAGACTTTCCGTCATCGTTGAGAACGGCATCCTCGTCTGTTACAGACACATTCCCTTCAGCCTTCTGGATCTGCTCAGTGGAAAGGCCGTACTTGTCTCTTGGAATCCAAATCTGTGGTTCACTGTCAACAGCAGCTGGGTTCTTGTAGCTAATCTCAGAATCAGACTCGGCTGGAACGGGAGTGTTATAGGCAGTAGGCATCATCTTTCTAAGAGCTGCAAAGGTGAGGTACAACCTAGGAGCAAAGAAAGTCTTGAAGAAGGAGGATGGTTTGATCGAAAACTGATTCTCTCCAAGGGCATCCCCTTCACCATTATGGCCATAGTTAAGACCATGTTCTTGCTTCTCGGCATCTTCAACGGCAGCAGCGGTAGCAGAAGTTGGAGCAATGCTATTAGCAGCCTCTCTCTCCTTCTCCTCAGCAGCAGGCACATCAACAGATGTACGCTGGTCACTGAATGGATTCCTGCCTTTGGTGTCTGAGATCGAAGATGATGACTGAGCAGCGGGCTCGGTAGTCTCAGCAACCGCTGCACCACCATCAACAAAGAAGCCTTTACCGGTTTCTCTGATTTCACCAAGACCCTGATCCTTCATGTTGTAACCATAACCGAAATGGCCCTCGGCTTCGCGGATGGCGCTGATTGGAACTGTGTCGAAAAGTGGGATAAACTTCCACTTGAAGTAAAGGTGGGCAAGAACAGTGAAACCGAGGAAAACTGCCTCAAGAACAACACAGCCCCACGACTTTGGCATCACAAAGAGACCAATGAGACAAATCTCCGCAAGATACAAGCCAACAAAGGTCTGGAAAAGAGCACTTGGATAGTTACGTCCACGGGCATCAAAGCTATGTCCAGAGACATAAGTCAAATTGTACAAGTAAGCAATGTAGATCAGGAATAGAGTAACAGCGGCAAACCCCACGATGACCGGGGCAATGATAGCGTAACAAAGCATGATAACAACAATCAACTGGTAAACAGCGTACACAGTTCCCCAAGTGTTTGAGCCAAGAGTGTTCCATCTATTCCACTTCTTTCTGGGGGTGTTGTCCAAGAGTCTACCAAGAACCTGGGAGAGGATCAAAGTTACAATCTGGGCAAGGGCACCGCCAGAGATTGAAAGACCCTGCAAAAGCATGTAAGAAATATAAAAGTTGGACGACTTTGGAAGATTCTGCGACAACAGATCCATAGCAGATGTGGGTTTGTCGATAATTTGTGTGACAGTAGAAGAAGCCGAAGAGGCAAGGGTGGTGACGAGGAAAACTTGAACAACCTGGAAAGCGTAGAACCAGCTCTGAGTCCAAGACTCAACTTCCTGGACAGTCAGACATCCACCAACTTTACCCATCTTTCTGATAAAAGGTGGCAGAAGCATCATAAGAACAGCAAGCATGATCGTTGGCAGCAAACCGGTTATAATACCCATCAAGACAGATGGCATGTTGTCAATAAAACGGAGGAAGTGAACTTTGCTAGTAAGGTAGTTGATGTTAGAAATACAACCTACAACGGCAACTGGGATTGCCCAGAAGATGATCAAAAGAACCATCACGGTAATGGCAAGGATTCTCTTAATGTGACGAGCATAAAAACCAACACTGAGGTTCTCCCAAACAATGTCAGATGGAGCAACGCCAGTATAACGTCTTGATTTGTTCAAGTCCTTGGCAAAAGGCACAGCCTGGTAAGCCCTCTGAAGTTCAAGCTGGGTTGGAAATTCAATGAAGGCTGACCCAACCTTCTTCGCATCGTCATACTTGGCCTGAGCCTCGGATATCTCCTCGTTGAGCTCGTGGATATGGGACACACTGTAATCAATTGTGTTCACCTTCTCACCAATGAGGAACTTTAGTCTATGAGTTGGCATCTTCTTCTCTGGGATGTAGGAGGCAATCTTGTCCTCTGGGGTTGGCACCGGGGTACCTTTCTTGATAGCCTTGGCTCTGGTCTTGACAGCCTTCACAAGCACAGCGTTAAGAGCACCTTCGTACTTCCCACTGAGCTTGGTCCTTTCCTTCACCTTGTCCTGAAGCTCGCTGAGATCTCTGGAGAAGTCAATTCTGGATGCAGCAGGGAAAAGGGCTTTCATGCCCTCTTCAGTCAAAAGCTGTTCTGGGATGTTGTCCAGAAGCATAGTTCTGGAGCTGACAAGAGAGTTGTAGAGAGGAGTTGTTTGCAGAGCATGTCTGAAAGAAGTATAGTAGATGAGCTCTCTGTAGATAGTGTAGATCACAGCACCAAAGAAAAACCAAGACAGGAACACATGGGCATAAAATCTGTTCTTGTTGTGAACATTGGAAAAACTGATGATATCAAAACCAGTACTGTGGTTACCGCCCGTGGCATTCACGGCAAACAACACTGGGAACAAAATACAGCCAGCAAGCACACAGATAGTGCCAAAGATAAACAAATATCTCAAAAAGAAGTATCCATCTGGGCCAGTCTTTTCAAGAATATAGCTCTGTGGCCTTCTCAGGAGTTCGTGAAGCCATGCGAAGGCACCTTTGGGCTGGGCATCAGTCTTGAGCTCCGCTGGCACGGTTTCCACGACATGTCTGGGCTGATACACTCTTGGCTGTCTTGGTTTCATATAAACGAAGAGACTCACAAAGATCAGGAAGACCACTCCATTAACGATCAATGTGGTCACAAAGGCCGAAACGGACGACCCCTGCTGTGTTGAGCTTGCCATTTTTGATTGAGAGGCAATTCAGCTGTAAAGTGAATAAACTCAATCACCTTGATCGATGTGTGTACAATGTGCCGATGTTCGGTCAAGAACAATGTGTGTGTAAAGAATAATATATGTCTTGGTCTAAAAAAAGAATTGTTTCTCCCCTTGTTGGCTATACAGTCAGGTGAAAGCAAAGAGGGGCAACCAACGGTATCAGTGCTGATCTCTGGATAGGCCAACTCGCTCTTTTGGCTTGGGAAACAATAAATATATATATGTATATGGTTAGATCAAGAAATTGCCATTCCAATTACATGCGATGTGTTCAGGAGAGAAAAAATGTGTGCATGTGAGCGTGTTTACACAGTTGAAATTACAATTCCTCCTGGGGGTTGCAGGTCATCATCGGCTAAACAGCAAGCAACACCTACTAAAAAAAAAAAGGCAAAAAAGAAATCAACATGCCGCACTAGACTACACACACATATGTCCCCTGCGGTATACATATAATAGCATATGCAGTGATGCGTTACGCTTAAGCTCATTCAATCATAGAGTGTGTGTTGGCCAATTTCATGTTGTACAGATAGTCTCTCACAAACTAACCGCCACTGGCTGTAGCTTGCTGCACTTCCTGACACGCGGCAGGTGCACGTACGCTGTGAGGAACATTCGCTGCTTTGAGTGGGACACAGTTGTAGTGGCGGGCGCCTTTGTTTCTGTGCGCAACTCAGAGGGCACACAACGCTGAGATGCGCCATGCTTTGGTTTGAATGCCCTGAAGGTGACTAAAGGATGCTGTGCAGCTATCACAGGCGCGGTGAAAGCTGCATGGCGAAGAGAAGTCAACCAGTGAGAGATGACCAGCATTATCATAGGCTAAACACCGTAAAGCAAGCAGGGTGAGTTTGGTGGTAAAATCCCTAATGCGTTTGATCTCTGGAATGTGTATGAAGAAGGAGCAAGCGAGTGTCAGGTGCTAATGCCAGTTCACTCCCTTCTTTCATGCGCAAAGCCCTAACGAGTTAAGAAAAAACTCTTATGTATGTCTGGAGAGGATATGGGCGAGTGTGTAATGTGCAGAGACATGTAAACAGGAAAGCCCTAGCTACATCATCTGTGACGCCGACTCATGCTGTAGAATATGCGAGCGAACGAGTCCATTTAGGTGAGATTCTCAATCGCTCTTTTTCTATGAGAACCATTTTATCACATTGGAAGGCGCAATCTCACATCTATGGTGACTTAATCGGAACCCCCTATGGCTGTACCTGTTTGAGCTGCCTCTTGTGTACCCCGGGCAGTAGCAACGGTCTCTCCGCCTATGACATACTCCCTACGAAATCACAAGCAGGCATTGTAATTAGGCCAAACTTTATTTTAAGCATCTTTGTTAACTGTTGCGTCCGCATCAGGTACCTACTATTCATGTCGGAGCCTTTCTTGGTAGTAAGGGATAATGTCCACATTTTAGGAGCATTCACCTGTGTGGCTGGCTTATTTTATGCCAGCTCCAATGGCCGGTGCAATGCTCCTCTTTCCCCTGCCTCCATATTTGTAGAGTTTGAGAGCGTCCATAAATTCTGCATATTCGACTGAATACACACTTTTCATTCATTCGACATACATTTAATGAAAATAAATCACTAACCTGGCGATTTTTGAGTTTCGTGATGAATTCTTAGTTGAATTCTTAGTTGAATTCTTAGTTGAATTCTTAGTTGAATTCTTCAATCTTTTGTTTAATATGTTCTCTATAGAATCTCAAGTATTCGATAAATTTAGGCTGAATTTTACGTATTTTTGAGGTGGTTTATTTCAATATAAATAATGCATATGAACGAAAAAGGGCAATGAAAAATGCAATGTTCAGATAGAAAACCAGAAAAGAACCAAAATTTACTCAGAGACTAAAACGCGCTCGATATCCCTGTAATGCCCCTATAAATATATCACTCGTTTGCTTGCTTAGGACGGACTTGCCTAGAAGTCTCTTGAACCACTTGAAACCTAGACATGAGGGTGTCATCTCTCTGATTGTGCTACACCAAAAAACAAAAGGCAGCAGCACTATGTGGTCTGACTGCTACCTGACTCTGTCCCTGTACACTTTGAGTCACAAATACACAGGCCACCTTGCTGTGCTCTTTCATCGGGCAAATAAATGCTATCAGTACTGGAAACCATGGCAATTATCCCCCATACTGCCACGCGCGGAGGCACCTAATCTATGTATGTAAGCGGCTTGTCTGCATCATACTTGGGGCGCCTTTAATGGGTACCACCACACGTTGTGGTTGTATCTGTTCACCCCAATTAATGACCTGCTGCGAAAACGCGAATCCTGTTAGAGCAGAGGGCAGAGAGCAGAGAGGCATCTCTTGTCTGTTATTATCAGAGAAGCGTTGTTATGGCTAAGCAAAAACACAGAAAGTATAAAGATAATCAATTAGTTCACTTCTTAAATACGTTTATTTATATTTTCGTTCTCTGCAAGACAATTGTAGTATTGAAGTATTCTTTGTGTACAGATTATTATCAGATGATTACAGTGATACCGCATTAACTATGAAGGTAAGTCAGGCCTATGCAGTCGGCCTAGTCGGTCCTAATGGTTGTTCTTGTGCTCAGAACGAACAAGATGAGATATTGTGTTTGTTATTAACACTTTTTTCAACAGTTCATAGACGAATTTGATATCGAGCTGGTCAACCAGGCTCTAAATTTTGACACCACAGATGCTCATATAGACGGAGGATGTGACCTCTTTTCCACAAAGCCTGTGGGTGCAGACAGGAAGCTGTACAAGACCATCGACAAGTATTTTGATAATCTCATGCAGGAGAATGCCATTTCTCAAAGTTATGAGCAGCGATATTCATCATCTTCCTCACCAACTAGTATCAACGGCACGGTAAACAGGTGGGCAAGGCGGTGCAGCTCTTCAAGCATCGCAAAACCCGTCATGACCGCTATCAAGAAGAAACAGGCCTCCCAAGGTCTCAGCAAATCATACAATGCTCATCATTCCCCATATCTGTCTCCAAGTTCATTGGATACCAAGGCTATACCACCAGAGCTTGCCAGAGTGATAGAATCACAGGCTACTATGCCACCAATTAACCCTGAGGAGGAGAGCCCATTTGGTCCTCTATCACAGACAACAAGCAGGCGGATATTTGCCTACGTGATAGCAATCCTCAACGCGACCTACCCTGACCATGATTTTTCTTCCTTACAACCCGACAGTTTCAAGCTGATGTCCTCTACTGGTGAGCTCATATCCAAATTCAACAGTTTGCTGTTATCCTTAGGCAAATCCAATGACCCTAACTGGATGTGGGAAACGATAAATTCACATATGAATCTAGCTGAGTGTGTTGTGTATTTGTATGAGCCAGATGAGAGCATCCTGGAAGATTTGCAGCCGGGTGCTTTGTGGTCACTAATGTGGTTTATCTTTAACAAGAAGAGGAAAAGAGTGGCATTCCTGTATCTCAAGTCTACGATTCTCAAGAATAACTACGGTGCGGTGAGGAGGAACTCAAAGGTGAATACCCTTGACGATGTAGAAGGTATTGAATCACAGGAAGAATACGACCTGAGGTATAATGATGAGGATGCCATTGACGATGAGATGGACGATGAAGATGTGGTTGGCGATCTTGAAATGGACTAATTTCAAGGTTTGGATTTCCTTTTTCTCCCGTTTATATTTGTGTAACTACTTTATCTGATTGTCTTTTTATTGGAACACGCAATATTGATGCTATGAGTGTTACTCTTGATACATATTGCGGTGGTTCCTCTGGTCTTTGATATCCGCCTTAGTTTTTCATGATATGCTTACTCTGGAAGTAACATGTGTTTGATCCTTAATAGAATACAGTAATTATAAAGTTAGGTCAATATATAGAAGCATTATGTGTGTGTTAAGTCGTTCATTCGTTCAATATGCAGATGTTTTAGAAATTAAAAGTTTCGTATTGCCAGCCGTACACCGTCATTAAGAACGGTTACTGCAACGAATCCCCCCCTTCCATATTTCAAATACGCGTTCAGCCTGTTCCCCATCCATTTCAGAAGTAGCTCCAAATACAACCTTTATCTTTCGCTGTGTTTCCCAATTACGGTTATTCATATAATCATTGTTCGAAACTCTTTGACTGATTGGACCTGACACTCTGCTAACCTCATATTCGTCATATGGATCAAGTTCTTTAGGTGTGGTATCCTGAGTGATTGAGGGTGATACCATGCTCATCTCATTACTGCTCATCTCTGTCGAACTCGTTGTAACGGAATTGTCGCTGGGTGTTCTCTCCACAAGGCCAATATCTTCTGCGTATTCGTCAAGCAGGTTCTCGTTGATGATTGGTATATATCGCTTGGACAACACCAACCTAACATCTACCTCATTCAACCATGGGAGCCCGAGTGCTGGAATTTGAGATTGATGAGGCGACTCTTTGAGACCAAATATTTCTTCCTTCTCTAGCTTCAGTTGCTCTGAAAACGATAACTGAGGAAGCGGAATTTCCTCCTTATCTAGAGCAGAAGCACCACGAGCCTCATAATCGTCATCCTCATAGTCTAAAGCTTCACCTTCTTCTCTATTGTTTTGCTCACCGCCGACACGACTGCCTCGCTCCTCCAGTTCTGAATGATGTCTCTTGTTTGACACGGCAGAAGATGTCGATAAGAGACTCATATCGGCAGAAATATCGTCCTTTGTTAAGGATGTCTGTGTTGAGGCTTTTGGGAAAGCATCCAAGATATCTGCCTCCATCAAGGTGCTACCCATGGTGCGGCTGATGTCTTCCTTCGTTGCGTCAACCGAAAGCCAACTGGTGTCCGACTCAGTGTCAATGAGTCGCCTCTTTGACGATGATGAGCTGTGTATGTCACAGTGTTGTTTCTGTCTTTTCCTCTCTTCCTCATACTCCCCTTTATAATTATGCCTGTAAATAATTGTTTCTTTATCCCACCCACTTAGCCATCCAAGTTGATATTCAAGTGCAAGATTGTCTCCATTGGCAATTATGCTGATTGGCTTATCACTGACCTGGTTAGCGACAACCATGGCTACTCTGTGATCATGGGCCAACTGCTTCAGGTGAATACCAAGCTTATGTATGTATAATTGTCTCTCTCTTATTTGAATATAGTTGGAAGGATCTATTTCAGCACGAATATGATGTGCTATACTGTCAATGATTACCAGCTTCACTCTCCCCATGTTTCTCGCTAGGAGGATGGGTAGCTGAACATGTATTATATGGTCTTGAGCTTCCAGATCTGAACAAGTGGTTTGCAGGATACGTGAAGTGGTTGGGGAATATTTTCGATCTGTGATGCCGTTCTCGTGAAGCAATTTGCTGTAATTGGCGCAGATATCGTTAAGTCTTCTAGTCTCTAGATCTCCTTCGGTGGATATATACACAACATGAGCGGGCCCACTGGTGTCTGAGCTCATGCCACTTTCATTGGATAAGTCATACCCGAGCCCTCCAAGCTCTCTGGGTAATTGCACAGTCACGGCCAGTTGCATCAGGAAGTGGGACTTTCCACACGCACTCCCACCTGCCACCTCCGTCAACTGTCCAATGCCAATCCCTTCCCCCAGTATCGAATCTATTGTTTCATCCCCCGTTGTAAATCTGCTGTATATTTCCTCTTCTAGCGTGCTGGGCGAGAGTACGGTTGTCTGACTGAGACCTATTGCCTTTGCCAGGTCCTCCCTCAGTGTCCCCATGAACTCTCTGATCTCTATATCTGGTCTTCCACATTTCTTAGATATATCCGTGTAAGAGTGACTGAGAAGCTCGGCCGTCGTTAAACCTGTCTTGCAAATTGAATCTAACAAGGAGGAGAAAGCTTCGTCAAATAGTAATGAGGTGCTAGGGCACTGCTCATAGAGATCCATTGAAAACCCAGATCGATGTTCACCTTCGCGTCATACAGATTATGCTTGTGATTGTATCTCACCAATCCAGTATATACCACCCCCTGCCTGTAATGTTTGCAGGAAATGAAATCCGTTGCCCGCAGAGAGTAATTTAATTGGGTATTTTTTACAAGAATAGTCCCTTAATAAAATCTTCATACTGCTGATATTAGTTTGGTAATCATGTTAAATATTCACTCACCGGAGGCACCTACTGACTCGAGTGTCGTGCGGCTTATCCTGACGCGTTTCGCGCATAAGACGATAACAATCTCTGGTTGCCCGCTGCCCTACTAAAAGAGGCTGAGGTTTGGGGGAAGTTTTAAGATGAGAATAATTGAGCGGCCCTGTGCAAATTATATTACTCAAACCTAGTTTCGTTACATTAAACAATCTCCTTATTTTTTTTTAGTTTTATAACACGAAACATGGTTTTCCATTAACTGTATAATTCTCAAGATCTATGTACTGTCTCTATGCTTAGATTCCACCAATAACAAGTGTCTTGATTACAGTATAATCATCAACACCGTACTTCGAACCTTCTCTACCGAAACCGCTGTGGCCAACACCACCGAATGGCATGGCAGCCTCGGTGATGGCACCGGTGTTGATACCGACCATACCACAGTGAAGAGCTTCACCCACTCTGAAGACACGAGCGTAGTCCTTGGTGAAGAAGTAACCTGCAAGACCGTAAGGTGTGTCATTAGCCAGCTTGAGCACCTCTTCCTCAGTCTTGAACTTGATCAAAGGCACCAAAGGACCGAAGGTTTCCTCGTGAGATACCTTCATCTCGGCAGTGACACCACCAACAATAGTGAGCTGGTGGAAAAATGGGCCCAATTCTGGAGCAGGGGAACCACCAAGCAAGACAGAAGCACCCTTCGAAGTGGCATCCTTAACATGTTCGACAACCTTGGCAACAGCTCTCTCGTGAATGAGTGGACCATGAGTAGTGCCAGCAGCGAGACCGTGACCAAGAACAAGTTTGTTAACCTTCTCCACCAACTTCTTTGAGAACTCCTCATAAATACCCTCCTGGACGTACAACCTGTTGGCGCAGATACATGTCTGGCCAGACTGTCTGAGCTTGCTTGCAATGGCACCGTCAACAGCCTTGTCGACGTCAGCGTCATCAAAGATAACGAATGGAGCATTTCCACCAAGCTCGAAAGAGAGCTTCTTAAGAGATGAAGCGGATTGCGCCATGAGAAGCTTGCCGACACCGGTGGAACCTGTGAATGAAACCTTCTTGATCAATGGGTGCTCACAATACAACTTTCCAACAACCTTGGTTGGCTCCTGACTAACAGGAGTGATGTTCAGCACACCTGGGGGGAAGCCAGCCTCCTGGGCAAGGTAGGCAATTGCCAAAGCAGAGAGGGGAGTCTCAGTGGCAGGCTTGACAACGATGGTACAACCGGCAGCGACTGCGGCGCCCACCTTTCTACTAATCATAGCACTTGGGAAATTCCAAGGAGTGAGAATGCCAACCACACCAACTGGTTGCTTGTATGTGAGAATTCTGTTGTTGGGGTTGGCAGAGGGAATAGTGTCACCGTACACTCTTGGTGCCTCTTCACCGAACCACTGGAAGAATGAAGCGGAGTACTTAGTCTCTCCCTTGGCATCCGCAAGTGGCTTTCCATTTTCGGCAGTGTTGATAATAGCAAGATCGTCCCAGTTTTCAATCATGAGGTTATACAACTTGATGAGCAGCTCACCTCTCTCTCTTCCGGTAACCTTTTTGAAAGCTTGGAAAGTTGCCTCTGAGTTCTGGATCGACTCCTCAACCAATGAAATTGGAGTGTCGGAAACATCTATTAGGTGTTCTCCAGAACCTGGATCAATCACCGGGAAGGTCTTGGAGCTTGAAACCCATTCGCCATTCACAAATGCCTGGGTGCGGATCAGATTTTTGTTCTTGAGGCCTAGCTTGGTGGCTAGGGCTGTTGCTGCTTCGGACATATTTACAGATGGTTCAACAGAAATTTGGAAACTCAAAGAGGGAAACTACGTCGATTGCAATTTTTATAAAAAAGATTGCAACTATGTGCTCTTTTATCCTTTTCTACGCCTATGACTCCCACCAAGAGGGATTGCGGGGTTTTCTCCCGCAACGGTTATGGGTATCCGTAGCATCACCCGTTGCGATTAGCAAAGCACCCCACGCGGCTTGGCTTTATGCAGCCCGCGGTATTGCTGCTTTGGGTGACAATCTCAGGCGAACCGTGGCGCTCCCCCACCCCTCGAGGTGTTGCTCCCTTAATGCCTGCGAAGGGTTCTGCGAAGCCTGTAAGCCTCTCCCAGCTGTTAGCTATTGCAACAAGGCACGGAAAGGGACCCAAAAGGGAAGCATTTTGCGGAACATTCTTGTCACAATATTTTGATGCGTTGAAAGATTTGAAGAATAAATATGAGTTTCTATAATCACGATCTGATACTTATTGAGAAAATATTTATTTTTGAGTGTGTAGCGTAAAGCCACCAGACCCATCTCGAGATGAAGCGATGGAAACATCAAAACGATATATTTACATAAGTAAATATGATCTCTAGATAGCAGATATTACTGGTCGTACTGGCGCTCGTTCTCTTTTTCGCTGGCAGTCAAAAACATCTCTTCTGCCGCATGAATCCAATTGACACAGATATTTCATTGAGAACTATAAGCTATTGGAATGTAACGTAGTCTGTTTACTCCTAAATGCTGCTCCTGTCAGCAGAAGTGGAGCAATGGCGTATTTGCACGAAGCTTACAAACCGTTGACTGGCATCCCGGATAATCTCAACCCTATTCGGATGGCTGGATAATGCGTGCCTGTACCGGCCAGGGCCATTTTAGCTCTTCTCCTTCATGCTGTCACCGTGATGGAGATGCCTTTTTGGGAAGACGGCATAGCTGCGAGCGGCCCCGCAGGGTAAACCGTTGACATATATATTCGACATATTTCACTTCTGCGCTCATAAAACTTTTATATGGTGTATAGTAACTCCAATTTCATTGGAAGTATAGCCATTCTTCAGCCATGAGGACTAGTCAGTTGATCTCGACGGTGGTGGCTTCTGTGGTTGCTGTTGCAGCAGCCCCACAATCCCTGCATGATGGCACACAGATACGCCTCGGGGACGTGGCTCCCGACTCCAACCACAATAACAAGCTCCCAGAGTCGTTCATGGACTTGATATATGGACAGTTGGTGAACACTGAACAGGTTGTAACACACAGAATGAAACAATTAGAAAATGGGGATATTTCTCCTCCCACTGAGAAAGAGGCCTCTATTGAGACCCATAGCTGGGCAGTTAATCAACAAGGTGAATTGATATATCAACCCATGAAGAATAGCAGAAATCTACAATATGGAAATGATTTCTATGCTGCATCGTCGCAAGCATTGTATGGACAACAATTGAAGTTTCCAGGTGACGATGATACCTCAGACATATCTACTAGTGCTCCCTTATTTGGAGGCATTCTCACATTTGCTCATCAACCGGAGAGTAGCTGCTTCGCAGACTTCTCTGAAAAGTTCGATATTGCCATAGTAGGCGCTCCATTTGATACTGGGGTTTCATTTCGACCAGGTGCAAGGTTTGGTCCCATTGGTATCAGACAAGGTGGGAGCAGATTGGGTGTCGGAAGGACCCCTGTCAGAGGTAGGGCGGGTTCTAAGCTACGTGGAACAAACCCTTACGACTCTAATCTCCAAATAGTAGATTGTGGGGATGTACCAATGACCCCATTTGACAACAGAATTGCATTGAATCAGCTGTATAGGGCGCAAAGAGCAATTCACAAACACTCCACCCTCAATTCATCATACACGGTACCTCGTATTATTACGCTAGGAGGAGACCACACAGTTACGCTAATGAACTTAAGATCGGCATTTGAGAACTTTGGACCCCTTTCGGTTATACATTTTGACTCGCACATAGATACTTGGGATCCTAGGATTCTTGGAGGCGGGATTTCGCATTATGCGTCTTTGAACCATGGTACTTTTCTCCATTTTGCTGCTGAAGCGGGCTATATCAACAAGAACTCTTCTACACATGTAGGGATCCGTGCGCCTTACATTGATGATAGCGATATTCAACATGATATAGATTGTGGGTTTGATTTAATTACTGCTACGGATATGGATGATATAGGAATGGTCGGAATTGCTGATAGGATCAAAGCACTAGTTGGTGAGTCACCAGTGTACATCTCATTAGACATAGACGTTCTGGATCCATCCCACGCCCCAGGAACGGGCACAGAGGAAGTTGGGGGGTGGACTACCAGGGAACTCATTGGAGTTTTGGATGGATTGGAGGGGATCAACTTGGTTGGTGCAGATGTCGTCGAAGTGTCCCCACCCTATGATACCAATAGTGGGATCACAGTGTTGGCCGCTGCCCAAGTGGTTGACTCCTTTTTAGGATTGATGGCTGTCAGAGAGGCTCTTGTCTGAATTCGGTTCTCTACAACTTCTCTTGTATATATCTCATTATTACTCATTCAATAATTACCATCAGCGGATTTTATATCAGGTAACATTCAGACACCACCCTCCCTCTACCCCACTAAAGCGATGTGCTTTCCTAGTAAGGTAAAGGTTCCGGGTAACCTCATCGCATATGCAAGGTAAAAGCACTTTTCTATCGCAGATGCACTTTTTTTTGCATTATTAAAGAGAGAGCTACAGAAAGGTTTGACTATTGAATTATACAGATACTCGGCATTATCACAAAATCACAAAAATGAGACAAAAGAGAGCAAAATCATATAGAAAGCAGATGAACGTGTATCTTCACACGTTCAAGTTCAGAGAGCCATTCCAGACTCTGGTAGATGCGGAGCTGGTGTTGCACTGCCAGAAATCTAGCTTCGATCTCCTCAAGGGTCTTCAAAGAACAATTCAGGCTGAGGTGAAACCAATGATAACACAATGTGGTATGCAGGCATTGTATGATAGTAAGAACCAGGCCGCAATTGACATAGCCAAAAGGTATGAGAGACGTAGGTGTAACCACTTCAAAGACCCTCTGAATCCTTCCGTCTGTCTGAGATCAGTGGTAGATGTGGATGGAGAAAACAAGCACAGATATGTTGTAGCAACACAGGACGAGAAACTGAGAAATGTCTTCAGGAAAATCCCCGGAATCCCGCTTGTTTACATGAACAGATCAGTTATGGTCATGGAACCTCTCAGTGTGGCTACCGCTAGAGTGCAGAGGCAGGTAGAGGCCAAAAAGCTTACCGGGGGCTTGAACGATGCAAAGTATGCTGGAGTGTCTAAGAAGGAGGAACATGGTGATGGCACAGAGAGTGAGCAGAAAGAGGGGGAAATTAAGCCTAAGAAGCGCAAGGGTCCAAAACAGCCAAATCCTCTCAGTATGAAGAAGAAGAAGAGTGATCCAAAGCCAAGCCAAGCACCTGTTACCACAGAGAACGACGACACAGAAAAGAAAGGCAGAAAGAGAAGACGCCAACACAAAAAGCCAGCTCCCGAAAGCGAATCTGACGAACACAAAAATGATGTCGCACAGAGGAACAGCATTGCAAGTGTAGAGGCAGCTGCAAATGAGTCGGAGTAGGTATTCCGACTATAGCCACGAGTCTAGGGAGGAGCCAGCGAATATGAGACAGCATGCAAGGAGTGTTCTTTTGTTGTATAATAGAGTAGAGAGCCATATTAAATATAGAGACTCATTCATAATTGAATCCCGCTACAAGTGTGAACCGGTAGAGCAAAGTTTCCAGATGTAGCCGTTATATATGTTCATTTTGCTTATATGAAGAGAATAGATTCCTCCCGAGTTTATAGATATTCCTTGAAGTTATCGCTCACCATAACTCTTTTTGCTTGGTGCCACAGGCCCCATACATCGCGAAGCTCATGAACCCTTTAACGTGGGGGTCATCGCCCATAGTGAATCTTCTACTGCAGGAGCTGGTTCCGTGGGCTGAAATAGTGAGCCTGAAGAGACGCAGACAGCATATATCTGCAACACCAGCCGCTCAACGAGACTGTTACATTAAGGACATTGATAGAAAGAATTATTTCTCATTGGGATCTGCTAATAGAGTATAGTAATCAAAATGCTTACGACGAGCCCTCAGATTTTCGGAAGGCGGCTAGTGCTAGCCTCTTCTCTCGTCAGATACGCATCTTCACAGCCGGTTGTTCACCGCAATGGGGAAAATGCCACTTCAAGAGCCTCCCAGCTTACCAGAAGAAGCAAACCAACATCTGCCGAACTCCGGAAACAGAGAAACAAGCTTATGAGCTCGTCGTTGAAGGACATCTTTGAGGTTTTTTCACCCTCTGGTGGAGCTGATGATGATGCACTGACAGATTTTGACCCTACTCCTATCTACGCACACCCAAGACAATACTTCAAGTTAGAGCACCCAAAACAGCAATACATGATTGATGAGATAAAAGACCACTATATGAGAAGAAACTGGAACAACGTTCCAGACGATGTGAAGAGGCTATCGTACATCATCGCATATGGCGATCACGGTGTTCGTGAGGGTCTTACAGGCGCAAACAGTGATTCAGCACCACTTGATCTTCCATTCAAGGTGCCGAGCTTCATTACAACAGATATTCCAGATCCCAAATCTACGGTTGTGAGGAAGCTTCCGCCAGTGAATCTCCGTATTTGTGGTGATAAAAGAAGAGAGCAATATAAGAAGGACACTTCGATGGACCCTGTGTCGAAAGCTATACTATTTGCGACAGCTATTTTGACCGTCATCAACTTTAGAAGAGACCGCAGAATAGTGCACAAGAACGAAGTTCCCGTCAATGAATACGAAGAGCATATTGCTGCTGTTGAAAGAGAGGCAGCTGAAAAGTTAGACCTGGAGTTGAGGCAGCAACAGGAAGCAGAGATGCCCGATCATGAAAATCAGCTTGAGGAAGGAAACTCGGCGAGAGCTGGGAGGTGGTACTATCTGTGGATCAGATAATTGGATATGTTTCCCATGTATATATAAACATATAAATAAAGCATATACATAGCATACATGAATACTAGATTATTTTGACAAACATTTCCTTGTGTTGCTATAGATGTATATATATATCCTGACAGATGTCACTGCCAGATGTCTATAGATTGGTCCCTCGTGCTCACACTGAGCCGAAAATGCAAATGAGACTGTGAGACAAAACACACCTCACGGGGCATTTAAAAGCACCCACATTGATCCTGAATGATATCCATGAAACTGCAACTACAATAAACACAGTCCATGGTATGATGCTTGTGTCTGCCCCTACATCCACATCACACCCTCTACACCAACACTTTCCAGATGCCCACTATTGATCATCCTCATCCTCACCTCCAAAATCCTCATTATCTTCATCCTCGTCACCAAGCAACTCGTCATTCCAACTCTTTTCTACCGTCTGCCTCACCTTTTTGATATACTGTGATCTGTGATCCTTATACAGCGTGGCAGCCTCCACATTGGCAGGACTGGATGTGTTGGGATCGTTAAGTAATGACTGAACTGAGGTGAGGATACTGGCGACATCATACGTAGGAGACCATCTATTCTGCAGGATGTCGAGACACAGTTCACCAGATGCGTAGACATTGGGGTGGAACATCTCCGACATGAACTTCACCGACGGCGGCTTGTTAGGGTATTGTTCATCAAAGCTCAGTGCTAACCTGAATGTTCCGTCTTCGAATGGGGTGTCTGATGGCCCTACAATGACAGCATTCCACGTCATGATGTTTTCTGGGAGTGGAGAAGCAGAGACACCACCGGGTGGGTCTTGCTGCATTCTCTTAAAATCTCTCATAAGCCTTCTACGTGCTGGTGTTGACATGCTGTTATAACTGTGATAGTAATACAAAGGGCCTGCTCTTGACCTGCAGGTGACAAAATTGGACTGTCCTCTTGTATATTCTGGCTGCGAGAGTGGTGGCTGTGTTTGATGATCTTCTGACCTATATATGACCTCTCACCAGAAATGCGCCGCGATATTCCTTTCTCTTTCCCTGCTCCTGTAACTGGGGTAGAAGAAGACCTTGTTGCTTATTAACGATCAATAGTATCCCTTCTACGTTGTAAGAAGGATGCTGTTTCTGTAAAGGGTATACGGAACTGCGCATTTGCCCTAAGCTTTATGCTTATGGCGAAATATCGCATCTCTCCCAAACCAACTGATTGACCAACCCTTTCGCCACAGATGCCTTTGCCACACGCTCACTGCACGTACCTGAGTGCTCACTATGCTTACTTTGCTTTCTGTATGTGCCGTAATATGCTTACGGAACTGGCTGCGCTTACTGCGCTTACTGTGCTTTCTATGCTTACTATGCTTACTATGCTTACTACGACTGCTGCACATCTCTGTGCACTCATACATTATATTCCTAGAGCTGCGGAAACTGTTGGATGCCTCAGCTTATGGGATTTATTGGCTGTGCTTATACTGTGCTTATGCAGTGCTTATACAGTCTCAGACAGTGCCTACACACTGGTGGAATAGCTAGAGTCCGATAGCTGATATAGTGAACTGGACCTCATTCAGACTAACATAACTCTTCTCACTCTGCCATGTTAGAGCGCGCAGAAGTTCCACTGGAACATTGGAGCAGCACTATCGCAGAGCTGTTCTCTTCTACTCCCTTTGAGCACCAAGGTGTGCACAGTACCTAATGAGGTCTAATGAATATTGTGTAATGAATACTGTGTATGAAAATCGTGCTAGATTATAGACCATAGGGTGTAGAGAACTGGGTGCATAGCACAGGGTGTAGAGAATAATAGTATGTATGCGCCATTCAGCACATGCCAGACCTTAAGACACGCCCTTTGCCGTAAAGAAGGGCCGGGCCGACTGCCAATGTGGGGCGGTCCTTTTCAGTTGGTAATCAAAGGCCTTGATAAGCACCTCGTTACTTAGGTAGTGTGCGTAATCTGTCACCCTGTACACTGCGGTGTGGGGACAATGTTAGATACGGTTGCGCGCTCCGGTGCAGAGGAAAGGCGATGACTCCTACGGTAGAGGAGTGGTGCAGGAGTGGTGCAACTCCGTGAGAATCCAAAGGGCAGGAGAACATAGCTGGAAAGATTGTTAGCCACTTGGAGGTGTGGTCCATCAAATGGTACCTATAATCCCATCATATAATCCCATTTACATTTATTTCATTGATATAGTGGATTTTCAGAGTGTGTTTGTGCTCATTGTGTATATACATGAGTAGCAATTTGCACACTGTCTTTATGGGCTTGAGTACTAGTTGGGAAGATTTTACGTTTCAACACCTCGGTGCCTGCTGATACTTTGCTCGCCTCTCAATAACAGATCTCTTTTTTTTGTCTTTCACATCGGCTCATGTTGTCCAACAAGGCAGCGCGACCTTTTCGTCAGATAGTTGGTGAAGGCCTAGTGACTAGGATCGCAGTGTCCCCCGTGAACTCTCACTTCATCACTGCAACACACAGACATAATTATAAAGAGAAACATCCTTTACTGAATGGAACAGCACAACGGAATTCAAGCGGTTCGGTTTCGCCGCTCCAGTCTCACAAGTTTGACCTGGCTCAGCTCACGAACAACGTGTCTAGTCTCGGTCCGTTCCCTTCATATTCGCTTCTGTTGAATAAGCAGCATTTCTACCAAAATGCATTGATGCTGGCATGGGCTGAGAGGCAGCCACACCCAGTCTCTTTGAACCAATTAGCTGGGTTTGGAAAGAAGCTGACCAAAGAGAAGCTTCTCAGTAGTGCAAATTTTGTAAGGACAGAGATACCAATTAGGCTCGCCCTTCGAATCCGAGACCTCCAGCACTTGCCCTTCGGGATCTCCAACAATTTCCACATTGCACAGGTATATGAAAGCTATTACCACTGTTTTAATATGTTCAGAAAGATGGGGAGAATTGAAACACTAGAGGAGAATGAGCAGTTTTGCCGGTTTCTAAAGAAAGTACTGGATGACCACCTGCTGGTATTGCCTCATCTCATGATGGGTGCCCTGGAGTGTTCAATCTTGCAATCCTTCCCGCAGGGAACTCTGGACAGTTTTATGTCATCTATGTTACGTTCTAGGATTAGTCGTAGAGTCATTATTGAGCAACATATATCTCTAAGCAAGAATTTTGCAATTAGTCCATATGAGGAGAGACCTCCAGATTATATTGGTGACGTGTTTCAACAGTGTTCAGCTGTGGAACATCTGACAATATGCAAAAATATCGCTTCAAACTTCTTGCAAACTCTATATCCAGATATTCGTATGCCAGAGATGGTGATAGAAGGACAGGATGTCAAGTTCCCCTTCATGACATCACATTTGCACTATATATTTGGAGAAATTTTAAGAAATGCCTTTAAATGTACCATCAGAAGTTTTGTCGAGAGGAATGAGAATTCAGGAGTCGATATATCACAAGTACAACCGCCACCCATTGTGGTGACCATTGCGCAGACTAAGAAGGATATCACATTCAGATTCTCAGATCAAGGTGGTGGTATCAGTGAGGAGAAACTGAAAGGTATCTGGTCATTTGGAAGGTCGCCCGAGTTTGCAAAACAGAGTCTTTCAAATTTCCACAAACTCCCTGGGCTGAATCTTACCCCTAGATTTCCTATACTCGATAAGGATGAGGCCGGAGGTTCTCCTATCTTGGAGGATGATGACCACAAGGGGATGCTTAAGCAGTTGGGACAAATGGAGACCAGAGCCAACTCTATGAGGGCAAAAGGATCCCTCAGTTCTTTGATCACCAGACCTTTTGAATTTGCGTTAGGTATTAACTTGCCCATGTGCAAGATATACACCCATTACTGGAATGGGGATTTGGAAATGCATTCATTGGACGGGTATGGCAGCGACACCTTCTTGAGATTGAGCAAATTGGGAACTACCCAGGATACCCTGCAGTTAGATAAGGCATAGACAAGCAATCTGATTTAAGTTAATGACTGCATTTGATTTTCAGAATACGTGGATAAGAAATGGTATAACTATTGCCAAAGTGTAAGAAATGGCAAAGGATGGCAGCAGATCCGGTGCCAACTTTGTGGCAGCCGCACTATGTGAGTGCTTAACTATGGTGCTTAAATTGTATCAAAATTTAGTGGGCCAAAACTGTTTACTTTGGATCTTCTGGATATTTCTTATCCTATATATATATATAATAACCAGTCTTGGCTATCCTCCAGGAAAAACTTAAGTTACCTCTCTAGTTATGTTCTGTGTACTTTTAAGATACATTGATTGACAATTTTCCGTAGTTGATGAGAAACCTCGTTATAATATTCGATTGCTGATGCTTCATGATTCATTTTGTTATAATTGAAATAGTCTTCCGGTACCTACACTAGCTATGGCCCATTCCCTGTATGGCACCCTCCAGCTCTCCTTTATCTCCCCACCCATTATACTCTCTGTCTGCCATTCTGTGTATATTCAGACTACTACAGTGTATCCTATATGTATACTACAAATATGCTACTCTATAGTATATAATATGTGTATTCAATCCATTCTGCAATATGTGTAGGCGGTTTCCCATGCAGGGTATCATAGTAAGGATATTGAGAGGGCAAGCACAGCAATCGTAATGAAAAGTTTGGCTGCAACACCCATTAACATACATTATTATTCTACATACACAAATAATTTCATAATGGTGTATCATGCATTGGCTCATCTCCATGGCTACATTGCCATACATTTACCCATACATTATTGTGGAATTTCTTCTCCATACATAATGAGTTTACACTACTCAGAGTTACACACATTTTCGCCTGATGCTATTTGCGGCGGATTGTGTTCGCGAAACGGGCGTTTCTCCACTTTGCTTGAGCTTCTCTGTTTGTGTTAATATGGTGCGCTACAGGTAGGCTTTGAAGCTTCCCACGGTTGAGATTTATGGGCTGGCGCAGCTAATATCTGAAGCAGATGTATCAGTGTAGTCAGAGAGTATGGATACTACGCTAATAATAGTTTGAACTAATTTATTTTAGATTTGTTTTTGGTTTTTTATTTTGCATCTGAATTATAATTGATTGTATTTTTGTGGTGCTGGGAATATTTGCCTGCCTCCTTGGATATCTTGACGCCCTTGCTTTCAGACATACTGCATACACGTTGCTATCATGTCGCGAAAGAGTGAGTATTGTAAGAGTGCCATTTAACTCGTACGAGTGTGTTGGATCTCGTCCTGGACCCCGGGGAGATATGTTCGGTTACCGTTTGGAACCCTTGGAACCCTTGGAACGCTTCCGTCAATATACCGATTTTTTTTTGCTTGTTATATATACCATACTAACCCAATCGCAGAGGATATATCAATATCATCACTTCTGATGTCCAATAGGAATGATGGTGGTAATCCCTCCCCCAGCCAAATAACAATGGATGGACAGCAGCAACAACCGCTTCAACCACAGTATAATATGCCACCTCAGCAACACCAAAATATTGCAGCAATCCCTGCCACAAGCCCCCCGCCGAGGTACTACAAGCCTGAGGCCATAGCTGCAGAAAGATCATATCCCAACAATGCACCACACGCCACAACCAAAACAAACACTATTCGATACTATAATCCCATTACCAATTTCACTGAAGTGCACAATTCGCAATTTCCTCAAGGTCTTTCACCGAGCCCATCACCGGCTGTGAAGAATACAGGAAATGGGGCTGACGAGGATGACGACATTATGATAATAGGCTCAAATAATATCGGTAATGGTGCTCCACAATGGACCAACAAACAGCAAGGTCATGCACAATTAGCCGCTCAGGTCGACCCATCATCGTCACATTCGTATAATGGTAAACAAGGGGAAGCGGCACCGAGTGCTCCTCATCTCACAACAGGCTATTCTCCCAACAGATCAACAAGGATATCCCTTTCTTCCATGATAAATGCCGATGAGCCCATACGGAACAGCCAGCACCTCATCCAGGCACAAGGCGACCAGCAAACCGCAGATCAGGAAACCACCGCCCAGACGGCCACACAGACCACCAAGACGAGAAAGCCAAGGCAACCGAAAGATCCCAATAAGCCTAGAAAGCAACGCAAAAGAAAGAACCAGGAAGATGAAAATGGCGAGAATCTTGGTGAACAAGCGGGATTCTCCAAGATAGCACTCAATTATATCACTGGTGCTCCAACGCCTCCAGCTGATCAGCCGCAGCCTGTGAAGAAAAGGGCAAAGAAGGAACCAAAAGAACCAAAAGTATCAAAAGGACCAAAAGAACCAAAAGAACCAAAAGCAAAGCGCGAACATAAACAGCAATCATCCACATCGAGCGCATTGGGATCGCCGCGGGGGTCAGTGCCACCGGCTGCTCGAGGAAGTTCCAACAACAGAGATGCATCTCCTGCTGCTTCAACACCTGTAGTGGCACCCAAATCTATGACATCTTTACCTACACCTACATTATTGGATATAGGTGATAGTATGGGAGGCATTGGTTCAATTGGAGGTGGTGGGATGAAAAAGGATGCGGTTGACGATGTTGAGCCAATCATTGCTCTTCGCGTCCCACTGACAACCTCTGAGACCCCACCTGGCGGTGGACAGGCCATCTTCAATGTTATGAAGCTTTGTGAAGACAAATATGGTTGGAAAGCTATGCACCCGGGGGCAAAATTCGCAATGGATGATATGAACGTTGACGATGATCTTGATGACGATGACGATATGGAAGATAATGACGAAGAAGATGAAAATGAGAACAACGAAAAGAGTACCCCCGAACCTGCAAAGGCAGTGCCCACTGGAAATGGAGCTCCTCATGCAGGAGAGAAGAAGGTGAAGCGGAAAATAGGTAAATACGATGTGAACGACCCATTCATCGATGATTCAGAGCTGTTATGGGAGGAGCATAGGGCTGCTACTAAAGATGGGTTCTTTGTATATTATGGTCCGTTGATTGAAGAGGGTCAGCATGCCAGAATCGAGAGAGCGGATGGAACAGTGAAAAGACCACGTGGAGGTGGAGCAGCAGGGAGAGGGGGCAGAGGGGGCAGGGGAGGTGGGACTGCTACTGGTGGTATCTCTAGAGAAGCTATAGGTTCTGCCACAGGTGTAAAGAAGCCCAGAGGTAGAGGGCCCGGTAGAGCAAAGCTTGCGGCGGCTGCCGCGGCAAGTATCGCGCCAGCTCCAATTAGCATTGCCCCCAAGTTGCCATCTGGCGGATCAACAATCAGTGACCAACCAGTTGTACTTCCCACACAGTTCTTCTTAGAATCACAGAGTTCATCCAACGTCAATGGGAGCTCCAATTCAGTTGTGAACAACTCTGTATCACCGGTACCGATGCCCAATATTTTCCCTGGTCAACTCAATGGCAAATGAAGAGAAGAAAAGAATGAAGATTATCGGGATGTACGCTGAATTTCACAATTATCATAAAGATGTATATTAGAACTAGGAATTATCATAAGAAACAAGAGAGAGAAATGAGAAAGGAAACCCAAATGTACAGAAAAGCTAATGTCTATAACTATTTCCAGTCACTTGAATCATTCAGTAGATTTACTTATATTGTTAGGCTCCAAAACAAGAGATATATGATGCGTAAATCATTAGATTTTTTACATGTACACAGCACTACTGAGAGACACCAACATGTTGCCTCACACTTTCAACTGACAACAGCAAAAGATCCACATTCAAAGAGGCATCGTTACCGTCCTCTCTTTCACTGGGTGTAGTGTTCTTGGCCTCTTCTTTGACTCTCTCGTTGTAGCTCGTCACCAGGCTCTCAACTTGATCTGTAATACTCTTGACCCAATCCTTAGAGAAATGGCTCTTTTGAATTATCACCAAATTCAAATAAGCAAGCAAGGTTGGCACTTTCTCCTTATCCACAACACCCGGCCCAGTGAATGTATCGATGATACATTCCTCCGCCAATTCTTTGATAAAAGACACCCTCTCTTCATTGAAAGAGATGAAAGCGCCAACGGGATATGTGGATTCCTCAATGGGCGAGGCTTTCTCTACAGAAGCGTCACGAGGAGGCAGGGGTGGGGCCACACCCGATAACGGGTTAGCAACAGCTTTATGGTCAATCGCCTTTGTTTTTGATTGCTCCTCAGCTGAGGCTTTACTCTCCTCCTGAGCCAGAGAGAGAGAATCAACCCTGTGTGACACTGCTGAAATGGAGCCTGTATCAACCGATGCATTTCTTTTCCGAGTGAGTAAATCTTTCAGAATACCCACCATTGCCGTCTTGCATGTTTCGTAAGGACATAGTCGTAGAGTATCAGAAATAAACAACCACGAAATCTCCTCGGGAGCAATAGTGAGCACCTTGGTGATCAGGCTGTAATAAATGAGACGCCACACACTGTACGGAGAAGAGGCACACTTCGAGGTGAGAACCTGTAGATAGGTTGTCACAAAAATCGGATCCAAATTTGCAAAATCTCTCTCTGGGTTTGGTGTTGTGCTGATCGAGTACCAAGACCAGAACACCAGGAAGTCTATTAGGGCGTTACTCTCCAAATCGGGATTCAACATGGTGGGCATACTGAATCTCAGGAACAACTTTACAACCTCTGATGGTTTGATGCTGACAGCTGAACTTTGATCTGCATGTGCAACAACATCACTGCAGATAGAGTGAGAATACAGTACCACCACTCCAATAGGCGACAACAGAACCTCCTTCGCATCTGGACGGAATACTGTAGAATTATGAGCCTTAATCATCTTGTTGAAAAGCTGGTCATTCAACTCGTGCATACTCAATTGGTGGTCCAACCCAGAGCATACTTTCAACGATTCTTCAAGCACGCTGTCAAACAACTCCTTTAGGTCCATGTCAAAAGACATGCTTAAGGTCACCAGTCTATCTAGGAGTGACCTGTAGTCTTCCTGAAAGCCATCAGTGGCGTCTGCTGCATGCCTCTCGATATAAAGCTGGAAATTGGAATCTCTGGGCCCTTTACCCTGTATGTTTTTGAAGTAGTCTACCGACCAAAGCAGGCCCACACGTCGTGTTGAAATGCTTGTAACATGTGTCAAAAACGATTGTAGCAACTTCCGCTGTAGGTAGTTTTGGTCTTCTTGGTTTTTGTGCAAAGATTCTTCATCTTCGTTGGATTCTCGTGGAGGACTCATGGGAGGGACATAGTCTCTCATGAACACATAAACCCTTCTAAGAAAGAAGGTAGAAGAAGCAAGAGGCCCAGCGTTGGTAAGGAAATTGAGAAGGGAGGCCACAGCCATCGACAAGAACCTCGAAGGGTAACGTGTGACAACCCTCTTGAGGGAAGCACTCATCAACTCCAATGTGGAATGAAATTTTAGCTTGAATCTCCTCAAGGCGAGACCCTCGAGATGTTCATTGACCATAGCATCCGTATCAGCTTCCGTCCTTTCTACCATTGCATCACCTGAGCCCTCTGTGAGCTTGAGTGAGCTCAAAACTTCACAACACTTCAACAGCAGCTCTTTGGGGTTGCCATGATGCGCTAGAAGGTCAAATAACTTCAGTATACCCAGCACACCCTGGTCCTGGCGGAGTCTCGCGCTGATTTTCCACCTCGAGTCGAGATAGTCTAACAGCATTGGTGGAAGATCCCAGCCAATCTCATACACTATCTCATGATTTGCCTCTAGAACATCATACAGCTTGTTCAGCAGCTGTATTTTCTCGTCGGCAGTATACGAGTCCTTGGCCTCTGCAATATGGATATCAATGAGGGTGGCATATGAGAGATAGTCGCCAGTCTCAACAGCGTCCGCGGCCGCTTGTTCCAGGTACTCGCATATCTTGTCTACAGATAAGGGTTCTGAAACAATGGTTTCGTCGTCACTGGTGTCGTACTCTGCGTTGCTCATTTGTGTATTGGAAATATTGCTTTATAGGAGCTTGTATTAGACGAGACAAAAAATAATAAAATCACAAAAATGACACACGATCATATATGAGTGTCTGCCGATTGGTAAGAACAATTTGTTTCTATAGAGGTTCGATCGTCTATCGAAACTATAGAAAGACGAAATAGAAATTGAAATCACTATCAAGTGAATGGAGCAGGTAGAGGTGATGATATCTCTAGTAGTGGTAACGAATTGAGCTGTCCTTCGTAGAATCGCCTGTTTAAAATGAATAAGCAGTAAGATAGGTGTGTTAAATAGTCAACTCGCAAAAGAAAAGAGAATTGACATACATATACAATTCACAAATACCAGCAGCTTGTTATTGTACATGAACAATTCACTAGTTGCTGTAAACTATTCAGTCTGTCGGGGTTCTAGAGGGCAAGGTGGAGAGAGGAAGATAGGCAGCTGAGCGGGAAGTAGGCTTATGTTTGTGTTGTGTGTGTCTCTGGTGAACCTTTCCTGCCGAGCGCATCGGGTGCTGCACGATCGTGATACGACAACAGGTGGTGACGAAATAGATATGGGGGAGAGCAAGAGGGGAGCGAGTAAGCAATGAGAGAGCAGGGGGGAGAAATACCACTTCGGCAAGACAAGGAATTTTTTTAAACTCCAGAATATATAACCTGAACTAGGTTTATGTAGCTGTGAGGGATAACAGGCATACCAGGAACTGTTGCGATGAGGAGCCTATACATTGCGAGCGTAGGACTGCATAGCTCGGCTAAGCGCCCTTCTGAAAGACACTGCTCGGCTACTACAGGCCCTTGGCTGTTATCTTTATAGAGTCCGAAACGATACCAAGTTAGACTTGAGAGCTGAGGCCGAGTCACGGATAAATAGGGCCAAGATGTATTTATATTTTGATTAAGTTACTGTACTCTCAGGTTCATATATTGTTCTTCCTGTATTATTGTCTTCCCGTATGATTATCTTCCTGCAGGATTATCTTCCCGTACGGATATCTTCCCATACAATCAGTTTGTTCAGAAAGTTGTGTGGAACTGCTTCTATATTCAAGCGCTGAATGCAAACCGAACCACTTTCCGACCAGATCCCGCTCACCACTGGGACTGCCACGGCTGTGGTCCCTGTCTTCCTAGCGCATGGTGGGGTGAGATGAGATAACGGAAACTAAGCATCTCTAACCGTAGCGTAGACACGACTGCACCAATGCGGCTTGTTTGTGAGAGCACTGTTGGTGTGAGAGCACTGTTGGTGTTACGTTTTGCGGGGATACATAGTGGGAGCGCTAATGCTGGTCCCTGGTATCTTGGTCACTGTGATGAGGTAGGTAGGTAGGGCTATACACGCTGAAGGGAGCCCCAACCCCGTACAGCATAAACGGTTTTCTTTGAAATGGCATAATCTCCTAATCAAGCTAGATATACATTCACTACTTGTGATTCCAGGGGTGTCGTGCATAACAAATGGTTTATAATACGGTTTATGTATATGACCTGAATGTTTTGTATTACTGAATCCAGTTGTTTGCACATATAGTTGAGTTCCAACATGGATCCCCCGGTGTCCGACTACGAGGATGATCAGTCCTCATCATCTTCGCTCTCTGTGTGTAGCTCACAATCTCAGTTCAATGGAACTGAACAGATAAAACAGGTAGTGACTCCAATACAACTCACCTTGAATAATTCACAAACCTCAGCCGAGTATACCTACAGGCCACAATCGATAGCAGAATCGCTCCGCAACCTGAGGGTTAAGCCACAAGAGTATTACCGCAGCGAGTCTTCTAGCCCGGTGCCATCTCCCACCCAGAATGAGCCACTGGATATCGACCATAACATCAACTTGGATTCCGCTGCCCTCGGTGAAAAGGATGTTGTGAGCGAGATGGCTGGTGTTACTGAACCGGAGGTGGAACCAAAGGTGTCAATGGCAACTTCAATTGTATTAACACGGCTGCCTTCCAAAACAACCGATGTACTCGCTGAGCTTTCCAAGCCCCGCACAGATAAGGGTATGTAAGTCGTCTTTTCTACTATATCACAAAAACGTGCTAACCATTTATTTTTGGACAGTCACCATAAGGTTCCAAGCAATTGGATCCGTCCCACAGATAACGCCACGAGTATTCAAGATCTCGGCTTCTCAACTATTTTTAACCCTTATGAAGTTCCTTGAAAGGAAACTGAAAATGGGCTCAAAAACACATATTGACTCCAACGATGCTCCAAAGAGAATCAACCCTCTTACAGGGAGTCAAATATTCTGCTATATCCATAATTCGATCGCCCCTTCACCAGACGAAAATATAGGTAACCTATTTGACGTGAGTAATATCTAAAAGAGCCACCACTAACCTCAATTCGAATTATGCTAACCTCATTCCAGAATTTTGCCACCAATGGTGAACTGATAATATCATACTGCAACACAGCAGCTTTTGGATAAATACAAGAAATTATGCAGAAACTTGAATATATTACCTCCAAGATTCACACAAATATATTAGTTCGCCATATACAATCTAACCAAACCTCTGCTAGTCACTTTTGTCAGTAACAAACAGCGGGCAGCCAGTTGAAATTGCAAAGCAGAAAGCCAGTGAGAAAAACAAGCGCCAGATGTAAAAGGTGGGTGAAAACCACAGCTAAATAGAAATAAAGAGAAAAAAGCATATACCCTAAACCATTATCATAAAACAAAAGCAAGAGAAGGAAAATCCACTGCCGGCCCTTCGGCAGTTGCTCCGATCGATCAGAATCACTTCTCACCAGAGTTCCAGAACCATCCTTTCTTCAGCGTGTTGGAGGGTGCATCATTCAACACTGTAGTTGAAGAATGCTCATTTGCCAACGAACCAGGGAATCTCTTGACTACTTCTTCGACATTTTCTTTCCCTACATCGTCAGTGAACTTCCTTGTCTCCTTCAGTTGGGAAGAACCATCCTCAAACCATTCCTGGGTAGAAGATACCTTCTCATATCTTCCGTCTGGTAAGGTACGGTAGGTATAGCTTGAGGTACATCTGGTGATCTTTGGCTCACTACAATCAGTAAATGCGTCCACCTGCACAGAGGAAACATCGTCCAATGTCTCTTTGGCAGTTGTTGGAGTTGATTGTGTTGATGGAGGATGAAGCAACTCCTCCCATCTTTTCCTCTCTTGTTCCTTCAGCAAACTCCACTCTTTCTTACGCTCTTCCCAGCGCCTTCTCCTTTCCTCCTTGACGTTATCAATCATCTTTGACTTCCAGTCGAGGTAATCGGTGAACTGAGTAAAAAAACGGCCCTTCTCGTGCAGTGGGTCGTTCTCCACGTCTTCTTTGGTGAGAATATCTTCAGAGACTTCGCCAGGGATGATGCCTCTAGGGAAGAGACATCTCCAGTACCCACTTTCATCCCATACAGAAAGTCCATCTTTCTCCTGGCACCGCTTGTACAGCTTTGGAGAAGGAGTGGGGTAAGCCCACATTCCAGTGTTGGAAACTCTGGATCTGTACCTCTTTGGGAATGAAGAACGGAACCCCTCTCTGAAGTCTCTCTTCTCATCATCATCACTAGCCAGAGGCCCAGTCACTTTGGAGAAAGTGCTTCCAAAATTTCCAGAGAAGAACTTGTCCAGATCCTCACAAAATGCGTCCAACGAACTCAGGTCGTCATCTGTAGCACCTTTGAAGAAATCACGTGCGTTGGGCATGTTCCTGAATACATCATAGAGTGATGTCTCATACTGTTTACTTTTAGTACCCAAATCATTGGCCTGAGTCTTTGCAGTATCCCAGAATTCAGACGATTTGGAAAACACCTCGGCTGCCATGTTTGATGACTGGGAGATCAGCTCCCTCAAAGTCTTCTCTGCCTTGTGCAGAGTCTTTTCAAACTCAATCTGGTTCTCATCCCTTTCGTAAGGAGCTGGAGGTGTAACTACTTTATCTTTGGAGTCCTTGAACTCCTCTGTAGTGGATTCGTTGCTCTTGCTGGATCCAGTGAATATGCCCATGTTCCTAATTGCGGGGTGTTAATAAAAACAGACGGCTCTATAGCTAAGCAGCTGTGTGCCACAATACGACTATTTAATACTGTCAATTGAAAATGATTTTTGCCAATTCTGGTTACGGACAACTTCTGGAACTAGAGAGTCTCAATTCAACAACCAACTGCATATATGTGGAGGAAGCTCAAGTCTCACGTACGCATCGCCACCACAGGCCAAGGGCAAAAAGGGAGACAGGGGTAGCAGCGAACGCAGTAGAAGATAAGAGAATAGGAGGTGATCATCACGCAAGGCTAGCGCACTACCTATTACAGCTGTGCTATACAGCGTGATGTGTAGGGAGTCTAGCACTTACATACATAGGTATACGGAAGAGGCTGCAGGTACTGATCCAGTATGTTAGAACTGTCTTGCATGGGTCTAAAGGAGAAAAGATGGCTAAGGAATATTAAGATTGCTATTTATTCATAAATCCATCTTTGAAGAAAACAGATGGGTAATGGGTGTGAATATCTAATCGGATGTGTTTTAATGCTACGCAGTGTCTAGTAATTCCTACGCTCAGCAACTATACCCATTTTGTATATAACTTTTGTGTTTTGGCACAAGCATAAACCCTATTAAGCCATTGATCATTCAATTCTCTTTGTTACCCCTAATAGTCGTAGTCATCATCAAAATCTTGCTTGAAAAAAGTGCCAAAGAGGATAATGCTACTATACACTATAAGACCGCCCAGCATACTGAGTACCATGGCCCACCATTGGATGAAATGGACATGGTAGAACATCAACGGTAGTGCTAAACCACTCACCACCAAAAAACCTGTGGCATACTCCCCAAACTCAACCACTGAATTGCTTGGGTGTGAATCCGACATGAAGTCAGCCTCATATGAAGAAGCGAATGCAGAGCATAGCGCATTGGGTATTGGTGCCAAAAGGAATATTCCCACTGTAATGTGTTAGTATTGTATATTAATCTACTATACAGGCTAAAGCCATAGTTGAAACAACGACTTCAACTGCTAATCGTCTGGTGCAAAATCGGCATCACATTCAAAAATATGCTCAAACGTCACTTACCAACAAAAAGAGGTAGCCAATTATTAAACAAAGCGCACGATAACACTATGGATAAAAACCCTGAGGCCATTAATATAGAAAGCAGTATTATCCTGGTGAGTGGTCCTGTCTGCATGATGTGGATTCCTTGGGTTTGAGAATGCAACTAGGTGTGGAGGAAACAACTATCCGGTTGATCGTAGTTCAATGCAAAATCTGTCTTGCTTTTTCCCCTCTACTGTGAATATACTTGGTTGGGACGAGTCTTTCAATTAGAACTGGTATATCATCCACTCTGAATTTTTATCTACTCCATTACTTTCTAGTCTTACTTTCTCATTTTCTCTCTCCAGATGCATTGGGCCGACGGCGTCCCAAGTAAACATTGCGGCACAGCTCATCGCCTACTGCGCATCCTTCGCTATGGAGGTATGGACGCCAAAAACATAGGTATAACAGCAGCCACTGAGAGAAGCTTGCAACAAGTTTCTTAATTGACGATTACTTATTTATCATATCCAATATATTTGATTGTTGCTATATACAAAAATAACTGACGGGACGACTGTGGGCTGAGAGAGAAGAATGGTTTCCGACATATCAACACAGTATGTGCGCTCCTTCCAAGCTCACGAATTAATATATACAAAATAATTACGGCTGGAGGAGACGCAGATCCCGTATGCAAGAAGCACAAGGGGTTGTAAGAAAATCACAAGAGAAGAGAGAAAAGAGTAAACGGCGCCAAGCTTCAGTGAATGATTACATCACCTACAAACCAGCAACACCTCACAGTAAAGAACAAACATAAAACAATAGCACAACTGAGATGGAGCCGTAATTGGAGGCCCAAATCATAAACTCCTATCGTTCACTAGAATTTATCTGTTTAGTTCTTTGGCTCCTCGGAACCAGAAGACTGAGCAGCCTGATCCTTGTAGAACTTCTCAAACAACTTGAGGGAAGCAGTCTGGAGCTCGTCGGTTTTCTCCTTGATCTCAGAGGACTCAACGGTCTCACCGGCATTCACCTTGACAATGAGCTCTCTAACACCCTCGATGAGCTTCTTAACCTCCTCACTCTCTGCCTTGTCGATCTTGTCGGCAAACTCTTCAAGAGACTTCTCGGTATCGTTACACACCTGATCGGCTCTGTTGGCACCCTCAATAGCCTCCTTTCTGATCTTGTCTTCCTCCTTGAACTTCTCAGCATCGTTCACCATCTTCTCAATCTCAGCATCGGAGAGACCGGAAGAACCGGCAACGGTGATGGAGTTGTCCTTACCAGAAGCCTTGTCCTTGGCAGAAACGTTGATGATTCCATCAGCGTCAATGTCAAAGGTAACCTCAATCTGAGGTACACCCTTTGGAGCTGGTGGAATGCCAGCAAGAGTGAAGTTACCTATGAGCTTGTTGTCTCTGACAAGCTCTCTCTCACCCTGGAAAACTCTGATCTCGACAGAGGTCTGGCCAGAGGCGGCAGTTGAGAACACCTGGGACTTCTTGGTTGGGATAGTGGTGTTTCTTGGGATGAGTCTGGTGAAGACACCACCGAGAGTCTCAATACCAAGGGAAAGTGGGGTCACATCAAGCAGAAGGACATCCTTCACCTCACCGGAAAGAACGGCACCCTGGATGGCAGCACCAATGGCAACGGCCTCATCTGGGTTAACAGCCTTAGATGGCTCCTTACCGAAAAGGTTCTTCACGGTCTCAATAACCTTTGGCATTCTGGTCATACCACCAACAAGGATAACCTCCTTGATGTCAGAAGTGGAGAGACCAGCGTCCTTAAGAGCCTTCTTAACTGGTTCAACGGTCTTCTTGATGAGTGGCTCAACGAGAGATTCGAGCTGGGCTCTGGTGAGCTTGGTGTTGATGTGTTTTGGTCCGCTGGCATCAGCAGTAATGAAAGGAAGGTTGATCTCGGTGGCAACGGTCGATGACAGCTCAATCTTGGCCTTCTCAGAAGCCTCTCTAATTCTTTGGATAGCCATTCTGTCAGACTCAAGGTTGATGCCAGACTCCTTCTTGAACTCGTCGACAATGTAACGGACAAGAGAAATATCAAAGTCCTCTCCACCAAGGTGGGTATCACCGTTGGTGGACTTCACCTCGAACACACCTCCGTCAATGTCGAGAATGGAGATATCGAAAGTACCTCCACCAAGGTCAAAGACGGCGACGACATTGGCGTCAGCCTTCTCAAGACCGTAGGCAAGGGCTGCAGCAGTTGGCTCGTTGACAACACGGGCAACGTTAAGACCAACAATGGCACCGGCATCCTTGGTGGCTTGTCTCTGGGAGTCGTTGAAGTAAGCTGGGACAGTAACAACGGCGTTCTTGACACTCTTACCAAGATATGCCTCAGCAGTCTCCTTCATCTTGTTGAGCACGAAACCACCAATCTGAGCTGGAGAGTACTTCTCGCCTCTGGCCTCGAGCCAAGCGTCACCGTTGGTGTGCTTGACAATCTTGTATGGAACCTGCTTGATGTCTCTCTGCACCTCGGCATCCTCGAATCTCCTACCGATGAGTCTCTTGGTGGCAAAGAGGGTGTTCTCTGGGTTGACAACAGCCTGTCTCTTGGCAGCAACACCGACAAGTCTCTCACCATCCTTGGTGAAGGCAACGACAGATGGGGTAGTTCTGGAACCCTCAGCGTTCTCAATGATCTTTGGCACCTTACCCTCCATGATGGCGACGGCAGAGTTAGTGGTACCCAAGTCAATACCGATAACGGCACCGTTCACCTTCTGGGAAGAAGAGTTGAAACGGGCCAGGGCTGGCTGGCGACGGGCAGTCTGATTTAGTTAGTTAGTACTTGCACCATAGCATACACAACGCGAGTAATACATAAAACAAGGTGGCGGCAAAGTTTTGAAATTGGCTGGCATCTCGGATAAGATGCAAACCCTGCTCCAGTCTCCTTATCACTTCATTTAGATCCTCTTGGATTTGGCTGCCTCCGCATAGAAACTGGTAAGCCACTATACAAACCCAACAGAGGCCGAGGTCGGGAAAGCCAGTCTTTGCGGAAAGAACCTACCACACACACCTCATTTTATATATATATCTCCTTCAATAGTGTGAAAACTTACCGTTCTCAAATTCTTGGCAACGTTAGCAAGCATCTTGAAGCCTGTTGTTCAAATTGAATCGATGGTGTAAAACCGATTTCTTTGCTACACCCTCAAGATGTAAATGTGATAAATATACAAACGTTGGCCTTTCCCGGCAGTGAGACATGCCACCCCATGGTGAAGGCAAGCAAACCTCGTCGAAGGCTCTCGAAATTTTCAGCGATGACTTGGAGAGTACGTACTACTTACCCGGATTAACGGCGCAGGCAGGAACGGAATCGCCGGTGGTGCGCACTGGTCCCATGGAAATGGGGGGCTGCCATATACAGAAGGTGAATGCACTGCTGTCTACACCGATGGGGATGAGAATGGGGGCTGTCAGGTTGCGTCATCCAGGGTGGAGGAGTGGAGTAGGGGACCTGAAAAGTATGGGGGGGTAGCAGGTGCCACAGTTGGAAGGGCATTAGTTGGCAAAGACTTGGAGGACTGTAGAAAAATTGAAAGGGGGGCTCATATATGTATAGCTGTAGAAAATGTCTCCTGCTGTGTTTCAGAGCTTAAATATTGGGATCTTTCTGTAAAGGTAGCGTATCTGGTACTTCTAGTAAAGGAGCTGTTTATCCTACATACATTTCATGCATTGGATCTCTCTCCTGCAACAGTGACGTAGAGTCTCAGAGGACAACTATTATCATACCACGATGTCACCTGCTGTTACCAAACAACCATCAGAGATCTCAGACAAGTCGATCCCTATTCTAGATCTGAGCAAGGCCGATGACCCCAATTTGAGAAAGGAGCTGATTAGAGAGCTCAGGTGTGCATTATTGGAGGTTGGTTTTTTCTACATAAAAAACGTGCCAATAGAAAACTTGGAGAGTTTCTTTTCAAATATCACAGATGAGGCTTTCAAATTCTTTCAACTGTTGACCCCAGAGGAGAAGGCTGCTATCGAAATGACTAACTCTCCTCATTTCTTGGGATACACGAAGCTTGGAAATGAAATCACGTCTAACAAGATTGATCTGAGAGAGCAGATCGATCTCGCCACAGAATTGCCAGCTCCAGATATTTCCACTCTCAAGAGTGAGGATGTTTGGAAGAACATCGAGGGTCCTAACTTATGGCCAAACCCAGAAAAAGTGCCAAATTTTAGACCCGTGATTGAGAACTACATATCTACTATGTACGCTTTTAGCAGGTGGTTCACCATTCTCGTTGCTGAGGCACTAGAGCTTCCGGTTGGTGTCTTTGACAAATATTTCAAGCAACAGCAACAGTCCAAGATGAAGCTGATCAAGTATCCGGAGTTGGAGAACGTCAAAAGCGAGATAGAGAAAGTTGCCGAGAGAGATGCCGACTCCCCTAACAAAGCCCCGGTTGATATCATGCAGGGATGTGGACCTCACCGTGATTCTGACTTTCTGACATATCTCTATCAGGCAACTCCACACCATTCCCTCCAGGTTCAGGATCAGTTCACCACTGGTGACTGGATATCTGTCCCTCCTATAGATGGTACACTTGTCGTGGCTGTTGGTCAAACGCTCGAATACATTTCTCAAGGCGTTTGCTCTTCAACTATACATAGAGTGGTGACTCCTGAAACGGGTAGTGGAGATAGGCTATCAATTCCATTTTTCCAAACCATTGATATCAATAGCCACCAAGCACAACTCAATATGCCTGATTCACTTATTCAGCTTAGAGACATTAGGAACTCAAAGAGAAAGGGTGAATCTATTGGGTTTCAGTTCAGCGTCGAAAACGATGATCGCAGCAAGAACACAAAGCCTGTAGGTTGGACTGTGTTCCTCAACAGAATCAAAAGTCACAGAGACGTATCTCGTAAGTGGTATCCGGAAATCCTGGATTCGGTATTGAAACAAATATCTGCTCAAGCTTAGTTTCACGTGTGTCTATTCTTATGAGTTTCATTCTAATTCACTTATTTTAATATTGAAGTTTCAATAAACATGGAATAATCCTTCTCTACCGGTTATGAAGTATGTAGCGTTACTGTGTGCTAACCTCCACTAAGCACGATATGATGAATAGTGCTTAGTAGTGCATGCCCCGAATGGGATAACTGATAAGCGACGCGTCTGCGTGTTAGCGGAGATGATCCTAACCTGCAGAGGGCCGAAATATTTCAACCTTGCTCTCAACTCTCAGTGTACTTCAAGTTTATTTTAAAGGACATCACACGATGAGTCAAATTGATCTATCGGCACATAAGAATTTCATTAAGCTATTCCGCTGCTTAGCTGCAGTGGTGAACCTGCACTACATTTCCCATTCCAGAGCACCAAGATTCTCTGAGCTTACAGAGCCACTCCGGCAGTTGATGCAGAGGCTGGTGGGCATAGAGGAGGTTCTTCAGCTGTTATCAATTTGGCCCGAATGCTACAAGGTGATCAAGACAACATCGGGGGAGTATATAATAGACCAGCCAGATGATGCTAGGAGCACACACGACGAGAGATTGGATGACTTCACAAAGCGCTGCAGGCTCTATTTGGAGTCCTGTGGCAGTTCAGCTGTGCCTGTAGCCAAGGTGACGAATATTGAAGACGATGTACACACTTTCAACACCCAGTTAAGACTAGGCAGAATAGAAAAATTAAAGAGGAATAGTGAGGATTTCAAATTCAAGGAAAAGAAGGAGCTAATTGTACGAGGTGAGCCGCGTGATAAAGTGTCAAAGCCTGCGACGCAGCAGCCATCCACGGGGACAAAGAAGGGGTTGACAATGCTGGAACGTATAAGATTAAAAGAGGCCCAACAAAAAGAACAACAACGAATCACACCACTACGCGAAATAGAAAAGCAAAAGAACAATTCGTATATCTTAGGCAAACTGCCAGCCGTCTACGATATCATATATACCCTCAACTTGAAGAACCATATGCAAGGGATGCAGAGCATATCACTTAAGCAGCTAACAGCCATAATCATGGACAGCTCAGAGTTCCCAGTCAGCGAGAAAGACTGTCAGCAGATGATCCGCGTTATGAGTGAGAAACTTGGTGATGGCAATAGAATGAGAATTGTTGATAGAAACAACGTCAGCGTTGTAAGAGTACAAGGTCTCAATAGGGAGAGCGACCTTAGCATCCTCAAAGCACACACAGAGGAGGGAATCAACATGCGGTAAAGCATCAACCACAAAAGCCTATGCGCATATGTAGATTGCCTTTTGTTGATTTCATTTTTTATTTTAATGTCACAGGAGCTAGTCTGGTGTATTTTTTTGTTGGGGCATATTATGATCCCTATTGTATTATTAACAAATACTATATATATTATTATTTTCTAACTGAAAAGAGCTCAGATTCGAAAAATTCCAAAATCTGAAATTTTCGAATCTGCTTTATAGAACTCCTCAACAAAACAACGGTATATGAATATATCCCTGCACCACCTCTTCCTGGAACGCACATCATCACCCGGTCATACATCCATTCTATATAGGTAAAACCAATTACGCATCGATTTATTTCTCATACTCCTCGTGGATGGCGATGTCAGCCGCCTTGAAGTCCATGAAGAAAAACTTGAGCACGTTCTCAATACCCCAAGAGAGTCCAAAGTCAAGCAGAATGCAAGAGGTGAGCTTAAACTTGAAGTCGTCAGACATCTTAACAAAACTCATAGCCTCGTTCAACTCTGGCATGAACTCCGTGGAACCGGCAAGAGCAATGAACGAGACACCAAGGAGGCCGTAATACATACCCTTGTTCTGGGAGATGGCCTCTCTGAATGGCAGCCCCTGGTAGTTGACAGCAAAGGTGGAAACCTGTTGAGCCAGTTGCAAGAGGAAGATACCTGTGTTGAGAAGAGAAGGCGTAAATTCCTTTTCGAGATCCACCTGTGGTTCTCTTGGCTCAAGCTTATAAATCTCAGACGTGATGTAAATCAAGGTCACCATGTGGATAGCGAACTGGCCGAGGATAGAACCCATAATGTAGATGTTGAATATACCTGGCTGTGGTCTTTCTTTGGAGAGCTTCTCAATTGGCTTACCACGGGAAATGGAAAGAAAACAGACAGAGAGTAACAGGCCAGAAGTGGTAGCCTGTCCATCACCAAACTTGATACCTGCAAGGTACAGCACTGACAGAGAATAAGCTGAAATCAAACAATTGAGCGCAAGAATCTTGTACATCTGAATGGTAGATACAAGAGCACATCTACCTTGGCGGATGATGTTGGTAACGGCGGCGACATTGGCCAGCTTTGAGGTGAATGGAGCAGCAACTGAGGCATCACCGAGTTTAAGAGTTGGGGCCTCGGTATCCTCTTCCGCCTCGTTCAAGGTTCCCATCAGCTTTTCAGCCAGGTCGGATGAGCCGTTTGTGGCACTCTGGCGAGCAGAAGCAGCGGCATTGGCATTAGCCTCGGCAACCGCCTTTCGCATTTCATCAGTAACCTTCAATCCATGCTTCTCCATCGCACTAAGATAGTTGGGGTTCAGAGGGCCTGGTGGATACAGGTGAGCAATGAGAGGAGGTACCTTAGGCTCTGGCTTACCCCAGTTGGCCATGAGCTCACACTGTTTGTTGTACATGTTCTGAACGGCTTCGATACGCTTGTTCTCCTGGATCTTCTTGAGCGAATCCTCAGTACCATTAAGAAGGGCAACACCAATGTGAGCCTGCTTGAGGGCACCAACATCGTTGGTTCCATCACCGCACATGAGGGTCTTGTAACCTAACTCCTTCAGGGAGTTGAGCACAAACTCCTTCTGGGCAGGGGAGACTCTGGCATAGACCCATGTGTGTCTGATCACTTGCTTCAACTGTGGATGTTCCATAAGCTTTGCGAGAGCATAGCCGGTAACACAAATGTCGTGCTTGGCAAACAGAGACTCATCAATGGCGTCAGTGGATTGGAACGGGATGATCGTAGTTTCATCAACGTTTCTCCACACCAGTTCGTGATCACCGTGGTGGGATTCTGGAAGATCGAGGATCAATACTTCACGCTTAACGATTTCAACCTCCTTAGCAACGTGGACGGCAGTGAGTGGGTTATCACCAGTGATCATGATACATCTGTGGCTGGACTCGTTCAACATCTTGACGGTCTCAATGGCGTCCTCCTTCATAGGACAGTGGAAAACAATGAAACCGGCAAAGTATAGCTTACTCTCAATTTCCTCTCTCTTGATCTTGGTGACCTTGGAGTTGGGAATGTTGTCCTCGAGGTACTTGTAGGCAAGGCCAAGAACACGTGATCCAGATCTAGTAAAAGACTTGTACACATCCTCATAGTGGTCAGGCACCTCTATGAGCATATCACGAATAGTCTCTGGGGCACCCTTGACAGCCACGAGCGTCTTGCCATGAACGTTGGCAATGGAACTGGATCTCTTGAGGGCTGAAGAAAATTGGAACCTTCTCAGAATCTTGATCTTTTGGGTCGCGCCTTTGGGGGCAGAGGGTCTCTCCACAACATCCTTGGCACCAAGCTTCCACTTTGCAGCCTTGAGGGTTGCCTGCTCCATTGGATCTCCGACAACCTCACCATTGTCGAGCTTAACAAGAGCGTGTGCAGCACCCATTACCTCAACGGTCACGTCTGGCACTTCAGAGCAGTCAGAGAGATGTCTAAGATCGTCTCCTCTGAAACCAGCAAGACCTTCAAACACGAGGTCTTCACCGGTCAGAGTACCTGTCTTATCGAAACAACACACGTCAATTCTACCAGCAACGGGGATTCTGAATGGTTCGGTACAGTAAATAAAATGCTTACCGAGGGAGGCCAGGGAACTGTTGACAGCCATGGTGAGCTCCATTGGTAATTCAGGTGGGACAACAGAGGTAATGACGATTATACAGTCAAGGATCAGCTTGGACTGAATACGGCCCATCTTGGTACCTTCAACCCAGACGTACCAGGAAGCGGCGATGGCAAAAATAAGCAGGAAAAGAATAAAGAAGAAAGCCTCCTTATTAGCGACGCTCATCCTCTCACTAGAGAAAATCATAACACGAACAAGGGAACCCTGGGAAGTCTCAAAACCTGTCTTGCTGACAATGGCCAAAGCACCATTGTCAGGAGCAGGAGGGACTATAGTTTCAGTAGGGACAGATACCTGAAGACAAGTAGTTCCACCATGAAGGATGGAGTTCTTATCCAAACCTTCCGGCTGGAAAGTATCCTCACCTGGCCTGAGCTTGATAGATTCCTTGAGCAAGGGGGTGGACTCACCAGAAAGCATTGCTTCATTGACAATACAGGAGCCGTCTACAAGAATCATATCGCAGGGTAAAGAAGCCTCATCGTGTCTTCTGGTGACAGAAACGAGATCACCAGGGAGCAAATCAACTGTCTTGATCTCGATCCAGTTCTCCCTGTACACGTATACGCTGTAAGGCTTGATACCCATGCTCTGGAACTCGGTCATGGTGGATCTTCTTTGCCAAACGGTGGTAAACTCAAAGGAGAGAAGCATAAACAGAGAAAAAAGAGAAAAGTACCACAACTCATCCATACACCAAAGGGCAACAGAAAACAGCTGGAACACAAAGAATGGGGCAACGGCATGCTCCTTGAAGAGCTCAAAGAAAGTAGGAACGGGGATGTCAAATCTGTTCTTGCCGTAGATTCTCTCCAGTTTGGTGATGTTTTTGGTTAGTCCCTTGGACTTGTGGAACACCTCCAGCTTTGGAGAGTTGTCAACAGTAAATTCGGGAGGAGAGAACATCCCGTCTGGGTGCAGCAGATGTCTCCTTTTCTGGTAGAGAAAAGACACCTGTTTTTCACCATCGGTGAATGCATACCTCTGAATGTCACAAATCTCACTTAAACCACAATTAGGAGCGGCCTCCACCTTGATGTGGGTCGCTTCCGCAATTGATTTAACCTTCTCGTATACAAAGTTGACCTTGATGTTGAGATTCCACTGCGGGAGCAACAGCAGCAGCGCCTGAAAGGAAATCACAGCAATGGAGTACACAAATGTCCATTCCCTGCCCACGATGTACTTGTCATAATGGTTGAGGTAAATATTGGCACAAAATGGATACACAAACAGCCCCGGCCAAACATAAGGTCTAGACAAGAGTGGTTTCGGCCTCAAGAGCTCCGCATTCTGGATCGTTGGGTTGTTCACTAGTTTGGACACCATCTTCAGCTCGTAACAGTCTACGTAGATTCGCAAACCAGAAACAGATCAGACGATAATACTAGTGCTAAAGGTGTATTCAACGGGAGAACTAATGCGGGGAACCTTCAATCCTTTACAATATTATGGACCAAGGCCACTTTTCACCCATATCAATTTGCATATTCTCTCTCTCTCTCTGTCTGTCTCTCTCTCTCTCTCTCTCGCTTCCTACCCTAGCATACCGTAGCATACTGTGCGAGCAGTGCAGCAGGCGCTCGCTCCCTTGTGTCTTTTCTCCAACGATGCACTTGCGTGTCCACCCACTCTAAGCTGGCCGGCTCTCTCTCTATACCCTGGAGGGATGCCGGACTTTCGCCCCCACTGGGGACACGCATACCTTCGAAGAGATGCTTCTAGAGGAATCGCTTCGCTGATTGCGAGGCGTTACCCGGGCAGGATAGAGCTTTGGGTGTATGCACTGTGTGGCAGGGTGTAGAGCTGCTTGGTAGAGGCTAGCGCAAGTGGCGCCTCCTTGTCCTACGGGGTTTATGGATGGTGGATAAGACGTAGGGCGCCCTCTGTTCTCGTTCTCTAGGCCACCATGGGGCAGCTAGCCTGGAGGACGCTGTATGCAATTGATGTTGTTGCTATGCTGTTGGTGGTTCGCCTCATGTTGGGCTTCAAAGATTGGGATGCAGATATTGGAGTGTAAAGGTTGGAGTGTAAAGGCAGGCCCAGTTGTCCGGTGCGCCAGCCAGTTAGCTCAAACAGGCAGGGTCTTGCTTACGTACTAACCTTGCGTGTAGTGATGTTGACATTTCACAGAGGCTTTTACGTGTGAGGCCTAGTTACGTGTTGTAGTTGTCACTACTTTAGTTAGGCATACTATGTGCGCTGTCCAATGCTTGCATAACGTGGGGGTCGTTGAAAATTACATGGGCTGTATCTATAGTGTTCAGAAGCAATTGTGATAGCAATTAAGAATATTTCATATCCTTCCATCTTTTTCAGGTGGATGGACAGTCCAGATTTCAGAATGTCAACCCTGAAAGAGCGCAAAGAGGATTTTGTCAGTGGCCTAACTGGTGGATCAACTAGCGAGATCTATATAGTAACATCGGTTTCTCTGGTAAGTGAAAGTGGTCATAAATGATTTTATATGCATGTTCCAAAAAAAGTTCACAATTCATCTCCTGCAACTTCTATCCTAACCTTTCTCAGACTAGTTATCTCGTATGGGCTGTACTAAACAAGAGGACTGATATATTCAAGTCCGGAAGTACATTTGGCAATGTTTTAGATTTCCTGCTGAGTTGGAATAGTTTGCTACTCTCCATCACTTTGTACCATGACAGAATTACATCCTTGACACTATTTCTGGTTATCCCAGCCTTGTTGGTGCTGCTGGGTTCAAAAACTACAACTACCAAGAAAAAGAACCATGCCTCAATCAAGAAAAATATAACCACAGTACACATATCAACACTCAATGCCAGGGCATTCCTACCCTACAAACCCTACCTTTCTGTCTACAGAGCTCAGATGATGGTGATCACCTGCTTGGCAATATTGGCCGTTGATTTCCCTGTATTCCCTAGGAAGTTTGCAAAAGTTGAAACTTGGGGTACAAGCTTGATGGACCTTGGTGTGGGGTCTTTTGTCTTTTCCATGGGCCTGGTAAGCTGTAGGTCTTTATTGAAGGCCAGATTTACATCTACAGGGATCATGAGCTTCAGATCATATATTTCTGGTGTTTTCAACTCAATATTGGCAGTGGTGCCTGTCCTTATACTAGGTGTTATCAGACTGCTAAGTGTCAAGTCCCTTGACTATCAAGAGCACGTCACAGAATACGGAAAGCACTGGAATTTCTTCGTAACTTTGGGCCTCCTACCACCAGTCACTACGCTGCTATACCCATTAACATCGATAATTCCTCAATTCTTTCTCTCCTTAATTGTGGCCTTGGTGTATGAACTCACATTGCTCAACACTGATCTCCTCGGCTATATACTGACAGCACCCAGAAGTGACATAATAAGTGACAACAGAGAGGGAATTTTCAGTTTCATTGGATATCTTGCAATTTTCCTTGCAGGCCAAAGCTGCGGCTTTTTCACGTTGCCAGTATGTGAGTATCCAGGGAATCTGTTTGGCGCTATCAGTAGAAAGTCCCTCACTGCTTACTACGAGTCCGGTGGCAAAACCAGATCTTCTGGTTTCTGGAGAAAAGTCACGCAGGTGTCACCTCTTTGTGGGTTACTAGTGTACGCACTTGTGTTTCAGTCGCTGTACTATATAATAGACACATGCTACGTGTATGGCGTCAGTAGAAGGCTGGCAAATCTCCTATATGTCCTCTGGGTCTGTGCCTACAATACAACCTATCTGGCAGGTTTCATGCTCGTAGAGAGGCTCGTATGGGGTCATTCCGAAGCCATTGTCACTGCAGGTAATGAGGATAAGAATTCTACATCAACATATATTTCGTCATTGTCCACAAGAGCCGAGAAAAAGAGCCCCTCTTCGACTTCTTATCTTGAGCAGACGCCTCTCACACTACATGCTCTGAATGTCAACAGTCTTGTCATGTTTCTGGTTGCTAATGTTCTGACGGGATTCACAAATATGGCATTTTCTACACTTGACGCTGATAACGCAAGTGCCATGCTGATCTTGGTAGTTTATACGGCAGTCCTTGCTCTCGTTGCGGCTACTTTGTACAAACTAAACATAGTCCTTAGATAGCATTGCATTACAACTACCTAGCATTTACATCATATATCACCACCCACTTATCCATAAAGGTTCATAATAAAAATATACTCTTCATTTCGCATTGTGGACTATAAAACAAAGAAAATACATGTAAAATTCACATAGCCTAAGAATACTACTCTTCATCCTGGTGAGTGACAGGGTCCCAGAAGTCCCAGGTGACATAGTAATCGTCAGGATGTGTGAGTTGAGCCAAATCTTTCTCTGAAATCTCAAAGTCGAACACGTCCAGATTCTCCTTGAGCCTCTTTGGATTAGAAGACTTGGGAAGAACGACAAAGCCCTGCTGGAGAGACCACCTAATAAGCACCTGAGCCGGGCTCTTGTTGTACGCTTTTGCAACAGCAACAAGATCAGGATCATCCAGTCTCAGTCCACGGGTGAGAGGAGAAAATGCCTCGAGCACAATACCGTGCTTTCTGTTAAAGTCGACAATCTCCTTTCTCACCAACCATGGGTTCAGCTCGATCTGGTTGACTGCTGGCTTAATTCTGAGTCCTTCCCAGTCAAGCAGTTTCTGCAGATGGTGGTTGCCAAAGTTCGAAATACCAATTGACCTGATGATACCCTTGTCCACAAACTCCTGAAGAGCCTTCCAACTCTCAAGCCTTTTCTGTGCTGAGCTAAGAGGCGAGTGGAGGAGAACTAGGTCGATATATCCAAGCCCCTTTACTTTCTCAAAGCTCTCCTCAAGAGATGCAACGGTCTTATCGTACCCAAAGTTATCATGTATCACCTTTGTGGTGTAGAATACATCTTCACGCTTGTTCTTCTCAGGATCTTCAGCAACCCACTTGAGGATGCCATCTGCAACCTCCTTTTCGTTCTTGTAGTATTGGGCAGAGTCGATGTGACGATATCCGGCCTTCAGAGCATCGTACACAGCGCTAACTGTCTCCTCGCTGGAAGCCTGGAACACTCCCAGGCCCACAACGGGCAATTCAAAGCCTGAAAGAAGCTTGACAGTGCTGGAAGCATTCAATTTAGACATGATTGATTGATTTGGTGGTCCTAGGAAAGTAGGTTGAACAATCTGAAAAGTAGAGAGTCTTCTGCCCTATTTATACAATTACGGGTGGCAAAAATCAGCATCAGTTGAACTACCAAAACCTCGTTTAATTGACAATTATGGTCTTCAAATTCTTCATAATCTCCAACCTCGTCATTGGTTCTTGGTTGAACTCAGCCTACTAACCACATCCCCACACAGTAACAGCCTATGCAGGCATTTAGTAAGCACATTCCTATTTGAGTAGAGGCATACCTCTTCCTGTCCCCAGTCCCACGTTTGCTCTATTGTTAAATCCCTAAATCCCATCCCACCTTCTACAGCATTCCAATTGGTTAGGGGTGAGTACAACTTCTCACACAGAATCCATCAGTAAAACCGGTTACAGTTCGAGCGTTAAGGACTTAAGGGATTTAGCAGCCGGAAAAAAAATAAACGACACTCATGCATGAGACATATAAATTCTAACCAAGGAAAAAAAAAGTCTGTAAACTCCGAGACGGGGAATTGAACCCCGGTCCCCCGCGCGACAAGCGGGGATTCTAGCCACTAAACTATCTCGGATTGGTTGCATTAAGATTTGTAAACTTTTGATAATAGAACATGATCAACGTAGATTAAATCAATACGTACCTACATAAGGAAACAAAAGACCAAAAACACAAAGAACAATATGCTGAGACTGAAACCTTGAAATGAACTATGAGGGCCCTTCTTATCTGTAGCAGGTTCTTTAGATTCGCGACCTGCGCTATCACCAACCGCTTCAACCTCTGTGGGTCTCCTTGTCCAGGTCATTGGTGGGATCGCTACTAGCATGTTCGCTATTCCCATCATTCGCTTTCGCTTCATTCATAACCTCCTTGTGAGCTGCATCATTAGCCTTTTCGTTAGAGTTGGTGACTTCACTCTCCTTCTCTTCAGTATTTGCCCCTGCATCTCCAGTACCGCTATTACCGCCAACGTTGTTGTCGAGGGATACTTCCCCGTTTGTCTCTGGATTCGAAACTCTCCAAGCTTGGTTCTGCAGTGCCTCCAATCTCTGCTGTTGGATACCTTTCAGTTGCTGTGTTACTCTTTGAAGCAGCTCCGGGTCTCTCTCACCATTTATCTCATTAACATATGCACCAAAACCCTCTGGGTGACCCCCACCACGACTATTGAAATATGAATCCATGCACGACAAATGATGATTGGAATTGAAATCGGCCCTTGGATTACAGCTACATCCATGGGAGCGTCTGAAGACATCGTTGTTGGGGCATGCTGTGATTCTTTGATTAGTGTATCCAAAATCGTCAAAGAAGTGGAAATTCTCTCTACTTAGAAACAAGGATGCTCCAATAGTGTGAATCGGCGCGTCCCCCCACCTCTCATAGAAGAAGCCACCACGTTTATCAAGGTATTTGAAGAACTGTTCATAAGCTTCCCCCCTCCACAAGTCCATGTCAGCAATCTCTGTATCTGATGAGAAACGACACGTATTATAGTTCTGTCCGCCATCAACCGACAGGAATTCTGACAGGTTATTATCAACCACAAGATCCTTATTTGGAGCTATGAAATCGAGCACGTCTTTCCACAACGAAGCAATACTAAGCGGAACTTCAAAATCTGCAATAAAAAAGCCAAAGGCTTTCCTGTTTTGCCGCATGAATCTGAACACATCATATTTGATATCACAATGGAAATTTACATTTGGCTCAATTCTCCAGTAGTATTTGTACTCTCGCATGATCGGGTCATGGTAGAATAATCCGGAGGTGTAGCGGGCTTTCTTTCTGTATTCATCGGATTGTCCATACGGTATTGAATTTCCGAGAGCCTCCATTTCCTGGCGCATCCTCTCAACATCTATCCACGGTGGCAATTCCCAGTGTTCTTTCAAAATGGTACTGTACCTTGCAGTACCTGAAACTAAACTGGATGTCTCATGTATGAATTCTTCATTAAAGGGATCTGCATTGATAAATACCCAGTCGTAGTGGAATTTCTTATTGAACCTATCTTCTACGCTCTGTATGGAACTGAGGAGATGGTACAAATCTGCATTTTTTACAAAGCTAACGAATGTGGCATTTTCTCTAGAGCCAGAGACAATTTGTGGTAGATATGAGCTGGTGGCAATGTCTTGCAAGTAAAATCGGTGCCACACCCATACTATCATGCAAAAGAAAGTCGCAGCCGTCAGGCACACCAACCGCCTTGGGGATGACTTGATGAAAAACATAGTTGGGGTTATGTTAATCAAATTCCCTGGTTCAGAAAGACCGAAAGCAAACAGCTCGTATATATACACCAATCAGCGAACGTATGTGTCTAAGGCAATGAGAATGACATATTGGAGGGCAAGAAAAGGAGGGACAAGTGTCAACTTTAAATAAATCCAGAGATAAGAAGCTATTCTTTTACTTAGTCCCTCCCCAATGCCGGCTTCACTCCATATTCATCGTGGCTCCGCCCTAATTAGCACCCTTTCCATATCAATACCATATAGTGGACTAAAATGGGTGACTCGGTCGCATATTCCATTTCTAACTCGCTGGTCCCTTTTAGCGCACATACGCGCATCACCGCGCTGTAATAGATGTACTCAAAAGGAACCATCTGTCTTAATTAAGCTCGCATAAAGCGATGCATGGAGCAATCGTATTGGCCCCTTATCCGCGGAGTTGCATAAGGCGGGCGGGAAGAGATGCGTTCCATGCAGCTGTTCTATGTGAGTATCCTCCTATGGGCCAAGTGAGAGGCATAAGCCGAAAGACATGGAGCAGAACGCACAAAAGATGAAACAGGCCAGGGCCATTGGGCTGCTACCCAATGCAGAGGAGCAGATGCGGGATGTGGCCATAAGCTGACTGACGCTGCCATGAACCCTCCCTTATCCATCACCCCTGCCCCTTCCCTAGGGCACTCTAAAAAAAGGGAATATGCATCATCAGTTTCTGCTACCTAACATGTTGCCATTTCTTGAATTGTCTAGATTGTTTTCCCTTTATGACCTTACTCTAGTCGGTCTATGTGCTGCCAGCCTCGCTCTTCCGCTCTCTGGCAGTGCAGGAGCTTGCAGCATGGAAAAGGATACGAGGCGGTGTCACGCCTTCAGCGTATGCAGAACGTCGCCTAAAGAGTGATTGCTCGCGTGAGCTCCCAGTATACGCTTACCATTTTCTTCTCCATCTTTGGTGCCATCTCAGCCAATAGTACCTACCACATTGGTGCGCATCCTGCAAACAACTCAAGTAGATTATTTTCCACTTTGTCAACACAGCGGTGACAATGCATAATTGGGAATTTAGTCTGCGAATGAGTCAAGCACTTGGATGCATCCCAGTCCCTCTTGGAACTCTACTGCTATCTCCCTACTGCTCCTTTTTTGTTAGAAGGTGACGTTTGAAATTCAATCGAGGTGTGTATCAATCAGTATTTGCTTGCGCTTGGTGTGTAGTTAAATATCCTATATATACAATAAAATGGCCGGGAGAAAGGAGTAAAACACATCACATCAACCCCGGAAAAGATTAACCCCCGTTTTTAGTCTGATGGGCGTTTTCGGCTTCATGTTGACGCATATTTATATGAATATGTCTGTGATCCGTCTCGCTGAGGTGCACGTACTCAGCGAACTTCGGATCTTCATCGATATCCTGCGCCAACTTATACAGTCGCTTCTCTAGTTCGTAAAGGTAGTAAAAGGCAAAGTACTGCGGTTCCTCAAAGGGGAACTTGAAGGGAGATTCATCAGAAATCCAATAGAGTGGTTTCTCTGCAAGTTTTTCCTTACCTGTAAGCATCATCATCTTGAGCCACTCTTCGTGGGTATATTTCTTATTAGGATCGTCTTTGAGCTCAAATACGGCACTCTTCAATTCCAGCAAGACATCCTGCATCTGTGATAGTGAAACTAAAGCTGGGTTTGACTTTTTCCCTGCATTGCGTAACAAATCCTTCACGTGCGATGTTTGGGGCTTTGCGAGAACCGATGCCTGGCTTCTACCGTAGTTCATTAATTCTCTCTGTAAGGCGGTAGGCTTTTTGTGAGCCTTGTCCTTGTATCCGCCAGAAATCACACTTCTTATATAGTGATCATCCACCTCATTAACGTCGTGTGAGTCCCTTGATAGAGGCAGATTTCTGATATCAGTTGGTTCCGTCTGCATTTGGTGTAAGCCCATTTCTTCCAATACATCCTCATTATCGTTGGAAAAAAGCTTAGCACTACCATCAAGCTGTGGGTGTTTGCGAAGCATCTTCTCCAGAGGCCCAAAAACATTGTGGAATCGTTGGTTCACCCTTATTAGTAGCATTTCAATTGGATCCAAAACTTGATAGTTATTCGCATCCTTGAGTGTGGCAAATATAATATCTCCGAGATTGGAAATGAGAATTGTCATAAGTGGAATAGCACCTAAACCCCAAATAATAAAGAAGGCCCTTCCAGCACGTGTAGCAGGGGAAGGTACACCGTAGCCAATTGTCACAAGGCACAGAAAACAGAAATAGCATCCTGTTCCAAAAGACCAACCCTCCACCAGAGAAAAAACGAGAGCTCCCAAAATCCAGAAACACACCCATATTGATATAATCAAGCACAGTGTAATGATTCTACCTTTCCGCAGTGCTCTGTTTGTCACCTGCCTCATTATTTGAAAACTTTTAGCAGTTGCTTCTTTCTCTATGGTCCTGGAAGCTGACTCGCTCACTACGTCTCTCTTAAGGATAAAATTATCGCGCTGAACTTTGAACTCCTTCTTTCTCTCTTCCTCAATTCTATGCCAGTAAAAGGTTGATGTGGCAGAAACTAACACCAACTCTCTGATAGTTGAAATGACCAAACCAAATGAGACCAAACCAAAAGCACACCATATAAGTACAGAAAATTTGGCAACTCCTGTTCCGGGGACAATATCTCCTAACCCCACCGTAAGAACGGTGACGATTGCAAAGTAAAGCGAGTCAGCATAGTCAATATGTATAAGATAAGAGAAAAGGCCAGCGCCCCATAGCAACCAGAGACAGAATAAAATGCTCTGAGTCATTAAACTTTTTTGGACACCGTCGATGTTGAAGAGCGGAGGATATTTCTTTAATATAAATCCCAGCTCGTTAAAGGCAAGGATGAAAAAACATGAGAAATTCAAGGCAATGGTGATGACGGCCAACCAGAACCCTGAAGACGGTGTGTAGTTATGGTTCTCACCAAAAAATGAAACACGGCATGTGATAACGAGTGCCAGTAAAATTAGTCCTGCAAGCAACCAACCCGATAGAGATATCACCTGCGAGATTGCATAGCGTAAGCTCTTTCTAAAGTTGAGCAATAGGGAGATATTTGAAATTAATCCAAACATAACAGACACGCCATTGATATCTATGAACCACTTCAGGTCATCAACTTGCTCACCAGTTGCTTTATCCACCCTCCATTTACATATAATCGCCGCGATGGACATGGTATTAGCAATGGGCCCTATACACCCCGCAATGAGTGGGAAATAGCTGGATGCTGCAAACCACATGGGGAAGTCACGATCTCCTGGCCTCACATTCAGAACATCGATAGACCAGTTGTTTGTGTTAAGGAGAGAGTCATAGTACTGTTGGACTTCTGAAGAAGATACCGGCCCCAGTGCAGCAAGCTCACGTCGCATGCTGTTTGTCACACTCTCAGATCTATGGGACCGCGTGTATACCTCCGATCCCATCGACTGGTTGGTGAACCCACGAGGTCTTTGTTGATTGGACATGATGGAATCGATATCTGGCTGGCCAGTGTTCTGAGTGGAGTGAGTCTCGCCCCTATCAGGTTGGTGTGGATGTATACTCGTCATATTGTTCGCGACAAATGAGACCAGAAGGGCGTTGAGTGCATTTGCTTAGAATCAACTGAGTCGAGTGCAACGTTTGGTTCGTGAAGGGGTGATATGGTACCACTGGATGGTAATTTCAGATGTTCAACGGTATGAGATGTGATAATTCTAAAGTTTAGTATACAGCCGCGCGTTGCCTCCGTATGCTTTGAATGATAATGCTGCACCTGAATATGGTCCCACCTTCTGAGTGTGTTGTCGTTAGAAAAAGAGGTTGTTGTCCAGAATATTGTGGATCGTTTCAGCTTATGTTGAACTATATAACAATGAAAGCTACTGTATCACAGATCGTGATCTGTTGTACAATCTTATGCTTATCTATATTTTATTTTCCGGACTAGTGCTACTATATTAGTAGTTTACGTGCTAGGAGAATGGGTCATTGAGCCAAAACCCGTGGGATAATAATCGTTGCAGCACTGTAACAAGGCCAGGCTGCATGAAACGCATCAGCTTCACTACGTCATAGGCCAAGTGGAGAGACATGAAACTGCCGTGGGGTGGGAGATGGCCTCTCAAGGCGACGACTTTGCTGTTTTTCTAGAAGCAAAGAGAGCAGCCTGGCATGCATGATAATACTCGAAATATTAAGTCACGGTGTGTTTCCTGTGGTATATTCAACTCCCAACTCTCTAGGCTCTATTGATTTCGTAATAGAGTGGAGAAACCTGAAATGGCATAGGGGGACGGCAGTAGTGAGGGGTACCAATTCCATTGCAGAGCCAAGAAAAGCATTTGAGCGATGCGTAGGCATCACTTGCCCGTTATGTGTAGCGAACCTTGATAATAGTGGCTGCATGGAGCGCTTGGATCGCAGGGAGGCTAAAGGGGGAGAGGTTGGGTATGATCATGTACATTTTACAAGATGGTGTTGATTGATTAACCGATCAGAACTGAATGATGTGGTTGACAACAACAGTATTGTTATATCAATGATTGTTTTTTGCTACTAGGTCGGATTTTGTCTATGTATTTTGATCTTGGCTTTTATTATTCTTGTGCTCTTCAATAGCAGGCATATTTAGCTCCGGTGCGTCTGTTTATCTTCCTGCTCAAATAACACCTTGATACACCTGATCCATTGCACCCTCAGCTCTGTCCGTTGCTGCTAGGTGGAACTGTTCAAGTTCTCAGATGAGGAGGCTGAATATTTCATAATATTTGGGATTCCCTCCAATCTAAATATAATTTTCCATCTTGCAAGTAAATAAAATAAGTGTGGCATTTAAAATACGACACTATTCACTCGGAAATCTATTAACTCTAAAATCTATTCAGACACAAAGGAGACGTAGAAAGCTTGAGTCAAAATTATTGAGTGGCCTCTAACTTGGTGGACTACGAAATAGCATTATTCCCTATAAAAGCCTATCCATCTGATTTGGTGAAACTCTGCTTAATGACCTGCCACAAATTTATGGATCATTAAGTATTTCAACAGCCATACGTTTGAACAATTGCTTCCTTTCCACAAAAATATCCATATCATGCTTTAGGAATAAATGCTTCAGTAGAAATGCTTCAGCAGATGTGCTCCGGTACCGGGGAAGGGAGGGAGGCTGGGGTTGAATTTGAGTGCGTACCGGGTATTTGGCACAACAAACAGCTGACGCATCACCCTAAGCCCGCTTGGTGAAAGCTGCTACAGCTTTCACCAAGACGTAACCTTATTACCCGCCCCTGCATGTTTCTATGCTCCTCTCTACGCGAAGCTCTTCGCTTATGCAGCGCGAAAGGACAGCCCTTCTATGATGACTTGTGTGTGGTTAATCTGCTTTGGAGAGTCTCAGTCCTCACTTAAACGGCAAAAATTGAGGCAGGCGTTATTGAAAATACAGTTAAGGTGAGAAACCCATTCAGAGTAACAAATTGATCATATGCTAAATTTCGCGGGATATGATACGGCGCTCTTGTCTGTTCAGACAGAATAACAAAGACAGCCAGACTTGGTTTCGTAGCATCCGTCAACAGATGACACACACTATAGCCAGGGGCTGGCTGGTAGGCAATGTGCACAAGGCGGTGAATGAAGCCTTTCCAACCAAGCATACACCAGCACCCAACTAACCCTGAACATGCAGGCCGCCCAGATAAGTCAGACGCATCTGATATGTCCACAAGAGCAACTGATAAGTGTCCGAACCATGCACATATATGCCATCTGCTAATGTATTGCTCGAAAGGAACCACGAACCTGCAGCCTTTTATCACGTTCTCATGGGCCCCGCCTCTGTTGTTTATAGACCCTACCATGACCCTCTTACAATGGCCTGCTGCAACCTCCTCGCTGCGCCAATGCAGCAAATTGTGGTGCGAACGGGTCGTGTACACTAAAGAGACGCGCATGAGATCGCCCTGCCAGAGCTGAAAAAACCCGCCATAGAGAAGATCCTTTTGGTACTAATGATCTGTATAGAGATACTGCTTTCATCGTAATATCAGCCTCCGTCCCTGGAGATACTTTAGATTTTGATGGCCTCTATTGTTTTTCTGCATTTTTTTTTCCGCGGTCTTAGTATCATTCACATATATATAGACCAGGAGGCTAGCACCTCGAGTCATATATCGGCTTCTGCGCGTTCAGTGCTGGCGTACTCTTTATCCACAAACTTCATACCCTCACTCTAGGTGTTAACCTCTCTCACTGAGTCGCCGTTATTTTGAACAATATGCGTTACTGAATAACACAATTCTATTTCTAACTTTGCATTGTCTTCCTTTTCTCGTCTCTTTTTCATTCAAATCGATCGCACGGGCACTTTGAGAGACCCTTTTCACATTCAATACAGTAGGTAAATCCAGATGACTACCAACTCTTTTTCGCGAAGGTTCACACGCAACCAGCGCAGGGCGGCAATCCTTGGTTTCATAGGGGCCTTGTGCTTCATCCTGCTAGTATTCAATAGCAACAGCATAACAACGCCGGCTAGTTTTTACGAACTCCACCAGGATAATCTACACCGTAGAGATCCAGCTCAGGTTCCTATCAAACAAAACAATGACGGTTCGGCATCGTCACCCCCAGAAATAGATAATGCAGAACAAAAGGCTTATAAGCAAAAACTCAAGGCCATGAGAGATGGTAAACCGTCCAGTGGATCGTCAAACGTACCTCGCAGAAGGCTACCACCAGAAGAAATTAGACGACTGGTGAAATTGCAGCATTTTTATACACGTGTCTTTAGGACAATCCTTGACAATGAACCCAAAATATCGATGGAATTGGGGCCACAAGCTCGTCTCACAGTACCTCCTCCAAGATCGCCCATCATCAAGAGAGTGTACGGTGAAAATGGTATTACGGATATAGCCCTACATGATGTAGGCCCCCAGTATCCTGTTCTTTCGGAGGATTTTCTGAGCGAGTCACTCCAATTCTCTGAGGAGTTCCTGGAACAACTGAGTACATCTCACAAGGGTGTTGTGGAACAGCTTCCGGCTCGTTTTCCTGAGCATGTGTACAAGGGAAACGGTATTGTGTTTATCGGTGGAGGTAGTTTCTCCTGGCTGTCTTTACTATCCCTGGAGAACCTCAGGAAAACAGGCTCGAGGTTACCTGTTGAGATTATGATACCCACACAAGAGGACTATGAGATACATCTCTGTGAAACTATCTTGCCTAGACTAAACGCAAAGTGTGTGCTATTCCCTGATGTGATTCCGGAGCCTATGTCTGGGGTTCTTAAGGGGTATCAGTACAAGTCGCTGGCCCTATTGGCTTCAAGTTTTGAGAACGTGCTACTGTTGGATTCTGATAACACTATTGTTGCTAATCCAGATAGTCTATTTACCAGCGAACCTTTCACAACACATGGAATGATTGTGTGGCCAGATTTCTGGAGGAGAGTAACTAACCCCAACTATTATGATGTTGCTGGTATCGAGATTGGTGGAAGGGTGAGAATGGGCACGGATAATCAGACTCCAGTGAGAAGGTTTCCCGTGGTGAAGAACCTTAAAAGAGAAGTTCCTCTTCATGACAGAGAGGGTACGATCCCTGATGGGTCCACCGAATCAGGACAGATCCTCATCAGCAAGAGCACGCACGCAAAGGCGACACTTTTATCGCTCTACTACAACTTTTATGGACCTTATCACTACTATCCAATGTTTTCACAAGGAGGCAAGGGAGAAGGTGATAAGGAGACTTTCCTTGCTGCAGCTAATTTTTACAAGTTGCCATTCTACCAGGTGAAAAAAGGTGTCGATGTGATTGGTTTCTGGAGTACAAACCCTAAGAAATATACCGGCGTGGGAATGATTCAATATGACCCTCGTAAGGATAGTCAAAATCTGCATGAGTTTGCCAAGATGGCACGAGCCCAGGACGAAGAGTTGGAACGTGTGGAGAGATCCTTGTTTTCATCTCTACGCAAATGGTGGACAGGCATCGATCACTTTGATCCCCAAAGGTTCCAAAACCATTTCACCAAGAAGAATTCGAAGGCCATTTTCATACACAGCAATTACCCTAAGCTTGATCCAGTGAGGCTGAAGGCAGAAAGCAAACTGTTCTTGGATGATGACCCAAAGAAGGAGCGAGTTAGAATGTACAAAGACCAATCCGGGTTGACATTTGACTACGAGCTGAGACAATGGAACATAATGCACTACTATTTTTGCGAAGTGGATGTGGAGCTTAATTACCTCAAGCAGCAAGGTGTCCAGAGTGCCGAGGTGTGTGATTTTGTCAAGGAGGAGTTGGAATTTCTGCAGAGCACTGCGAATCAAATAGAGCTTGCTAAGGAGACTTCATCCAACAAAAGAAGGCGATGAATTCCTCTACCACCCATTTTCCCCGAAACATAGCATTTATACATAAGTAATGAAGATACAACAATATCTTAAAACCCAGTCTCTCTACCTATATGTTCTTATTCACACATGCTTGTCCGATTCCACTTGGATATCGAGTCACCCCTGACCAAGACTCGAGATTCTCTTGGTATTTCCAAATTATCACTAATTACCATTTTACAAATCACCCGTGACCGCATGAAATGGATCTACGCCCCCTTCGCCCTATATGTTTCCTGTATATGCATGTTCTGCATAAAGGGAGGGGTAGCACATCATCTGTTGCGTTTTTAGCCATTTCGCTGAAGTATCCCGAATCTGGTAGTAGCTGCAACCTACAAATACTATTGATTTACACTTCGTCCCCACCCAACTATAGCTCATATCCCCCACTTGAATATTTTGATTTTTATGAAACCATCTCGTTCCCACATTTTACTAGGCTGCACCTGTCAAGAGAATGGGGAACGAGCATGAGGTTCTGCAGCCAACCCTACCGTATATTGCCGAGAGGTCAAACGCTGCAGGCTGCCCATATCCAGCGTGCCATTTAGAGAGAGAGAGATGTCTGTGTGGTTTCACGACTGCCTCGTTCCCCTCGTTTAAAGTGACGCGCTTCGTTCCCAACTTTCGCGGTGGGTTGCATAAACTGTGGTACGAGAGGATGTTAGCGAGGAAAGTATGTGGGAGCTAGTGAAAAATCGCTTACAATCACTTTTTATTAACCAAGATATATATTTGGATAACGCCGGAGGTTTTTATCATATTGCAGGCTTTTATTATTTTTGACAACACTGGTGGATTCAACTCAGAGTATAGCTACAAATTATACAAAGAAACTCTGTTTCAAACGCTGAGAATTTGCCAATAGCCCGCGTGCCCACTAAAACTTTCATCAACATATTCAACATATTCAACATGTCTGTAAATAAGCTTGCTCCAAAGAACTTTGAGGCAGACAAGAAATTTGCTGAGGTTCTCCATGGTAAAGATGCCACCAAAAACGTTGGTATGGGTGCTTGGATCAACAAGCAGGCTGATGCTCAGAAGGTTGCCGTTGACGGTTACTTCAAGCATTGGGATGGTAAGACCGATGAACAAACCGAGCAGTCTCGTCTCGAGGACTATTCCGCCCTCACCAAGCACTACTACAACCTAGTGACAGACTTCTATGAGTACGGTTGGGGTTCCTCCTTTCACTTTTCCCGCTACTACAGAGGAGAGGCCTTCAGACAGGCCACTGCGCGTCACGAACACTATCTTGCCCTGAAGATGGGAATCACAGAGAATATGCGCGTTCTGGATGTTGGCTGTGGTGTTGGTGGTCCAGCTAGAGAGATTAGTAGATTCACTGATTGTGAAATTGTCGGATTGAACAACAACGATTACCAAATAGAGCGTGCTACCCACTACGCCAAGGAGTACGGTCTCGACAAGAAGCTCTCCTTTGTCAAGGGAGACTTCATGCAGATGGATTTTGAGCCCGAGTCCTTTGATGCTGTGTATGCCATTGAGGCCACCGTGCACGCTCCAGTTCTGGAGGGCGTCTACGGAGAGATTTACAAGGTTCTCAAGCCGGGTGGAGTATTTGGTGTCTACGAGTGGGTCATGACCGATGCCTACGACGAGACTAACCCTGAGCACCGTAAGATTGCCTACGGTATTGAGGTTGGTGATGGTATTCCAAAGATGTTCAAGAGAAAGGTTGCAGAGGATGCTCTCAAGAAGGTCGGTTTTGAAATTGAATACGAAAGGGACCTTGCTGATGTCGGTGACGAGATCCCATGGTACTACCCACTCTCTGGTAACTGGAAGTACGTGCAAACATTCGGAGATTTGTGGACTTTCTTCAGAACATCTAACCTGGGCAGAAAGATTACCACTGGTGCTGTGTCTCTCATGGAGACCGCTGGTGTCGCACCAAAGGGCTCTAGTAAGGTCACTGCGGCCCTCGAGGATGCTGCGGTGTATCTTGTTGAAGGAGGAGAGCAGAAACTCTTCACTCCAATGATGTTGTACATTGTGAGGAAGCCATTAGCATAATTTTTAGATGATAGAAATAGTAATAACGCTTGTCCCCGGAGGACGAATTGGCATTAAACTCAATCATAAGAATATAATCTACTGTAACTCCTACCCTTTGTAACATTTAAATTATATGCATTGCTCGGAGTTTGAAACGCTAGCTGTGAAAATGGTCCATCCAACAGGCATCAGTCTGCTGCATGGTCCAAAAGTTATACAACCCCATCAACTGACTGTTTTTTTCTAAGTCTCTAGCATACGCACAAGACCCCACGCACATCCCGCAGCAAAAGAACCCACCAAAACCATCTGCAAACCTTCCGAAACCCTCTTGTGCAAAGAAGCACCCTCGCCCATACCGATAGCTGTTTTCAAGTATCCAAACCAAAAGAGGGTGATGATCATAACAATAGAAGAGATTACAAATCCAGCTTGCACAGTGGCGGTGAAGAAGTAAGGCACCAGAGGGATGAAACCACCAAAGAAATAACCAGAACCAATAGTCAAAGCACTGGTGAGCTGTCTTCCTTCTGCTGGCTCCTCAAGGCCTCTCCCAAATCTTATAATAAAATCAATCATTGCCTTTGGTGTGCGCTCCAGATCTCTTACAAATAGCTGAACAGTATCCTGCTCAGCACCAAGAGAATACATAATGTCCTCAACCTCTCCTGCTAGAGAATCAGGGCGATCGAAGAAGGCCTTCTTCTCTTTCTTCACCTCTGAACGGTAATATTCCAGTTCAGATCTTGCTGCTAAGAAACCACCTAAGCCCATCGAAATTGCCCCCGAAACCAACTCCGCAAGACCTGCAGTGATAACCACTTTTGAGTCTCCCAGTGATGATAAACCCGCAGTAAGAGCAAATGGCACAGTAAGACCATCAGAGAGACCAATGATCAGATCACTCATAACTCTTGGGTCAACTTTATTAAACAGCCAAAGGACAGCCTCCTCGTCATCATCCTTGTCATCTACGGATGATGATGAACTGATATTACGCTCTTCTCCTCCGATATGTGCACCTCTGTCGACAGGGCTATTCGCAGCCCCACTGGGGCTCGTCGAACCATATATAGGTTCGCCAGCATCTGTCACGCGGGATGGTATCAATGGATCTTTGTCACTCTTCGAGGACACCAACGCCGAAATGGCATTCTTTACGCCTACTATGGACATGCTTCTTTCCTTGGGATTTCTCCTATTATTTTACTTCCGCGTGGTGTGGGTGCCGAAACAGCTTCTTTATACGCCACTGATTGATGATGTCTATCAACGTATATATGAATAGATGAATAGATACAAATAGATATATATCAGTGTATGTATTACGGGAATTCCGGTAGTTGTGACACCTCCAGATGAAATCGGTGCGGAATGCGTCGCTTAATTGCTTAGTTGCTTGAATTGCGTGTGCTATCACAATGTGGCTGTCCGTGTGCCGTGAAAAATACTCCTTGTGATGAACGATTAATGAGAGAATGACTTGAATCACGACAATAATCCTTCGCTGAAAAAGTTACCAAACATACAAAAAAAATATAAAGCGCAATTATGCCACCAGATATAATGGGCTGTAATGGAAAGAAAGAAAAATATTTCTGCCTTGTAGCACCCCGCTCTAATGCACAGCAACAACCCTCATCGCCTGCTGCGTTTCGCATAGTTACGGCCCGAGAGGCGTATGTCATTGTTCTCTCTAAATTTTTGATCTAGAACTGCACAAGGTAGCTACATCACACAAATGGAGCCAATCATGTAGGTGTAAATTGTCAGCTTCCGTGCAAAGGCTCTAACCTCGGTACATAACCTGCAGGTGAAGTGCGTAGTGCATCCACCGCGGAGATAAGTAATATAGATCGTACTAGGCCATCTTGTGCCATGTAAGGAAATTGAAGCGTCTCGTTGACAAACGCTCCAAAATGCTGCTCAATAAGAGTGAAAACATGATAGGGGGGAAACGTAAGCACAGGTCATGCAGGTAGATTCCTCATACAAAGGAAGGGCATCAAATAGCACCTCACTGAACTAGGAGGGTCATCAGTCATGTAGTATAGGGTATTGGGCCCTTTACTTTGATTTTTCCTGCTTTCTTTTGTTTTCTTTTGTTTTATTGATTAAAAGAGTTAATTTTTGTAAATGTACAAGTTGTGTTGTTTTTGGAGATGTATTCTCCTTGGCCTATTCCCGAGCCAGATATTATGGAGCCCAGCAATGTGGATATTTCTAAACTTTATTTTCTGAGAATTTCACAAAGATATTCAACGTTAAAATTCGCTTGAGTGAGATGAAACATAGAGAAAAACCTGGAAGTTAAAGAAAAAAAAATATTTATCTATTTTGTTCTTTTGCCGTTTTAGCGCGAGTCATCTCTGACCCCTTTCTGCTATGTTTAGTATAATTGTTATATGATCCTATCTATCAGCCATGCATGGTAAGGACTATGAACATGCGCCTTTACAATTCAACAGTTTTATCGATAGATTCAATGCGATAACCCAACCTAAAAAAAATGAAAAAAAGAAAAAAATATCAAAAAAGGGATCAAAGATGTAACCAAAATGTAACCAAAATATATACCGAATATGCCCCACCAGATAGTGAAAATCACAATTTCATATCGTCACAAATGTCACTTGTTTTGCCTGAGATGGCATACATGTGGATGGACAGTAAGGACACTTGAAGCTTGCATTATTTTTCGTCAATTTCAAAACACTCTCCTTCGATAGGATATGATTACATGGTAGTCCCATTGGTGGATTATCTGGGGTGGTCTCTTCCTTGGAGACCGGACATATAAAGATTGAATGGAACTGGAGATACTCTGGCAGGTTAACCTCAAATGGAAGCTCATTCTCCGTAGTCCAATCAAGCTTACCCTGAGACATCTTGAGGATCTGGTTATACTTGAAGAAGTTTGGTAGTCCAATGAAACTGGCGAGGAGAGAGTTGTAAATAGGGCTCTGGGAGGAAAGGCCAATCAGAGAGCAATAGTCTTGTGACAGTTGTGTAAATACCGACTCGAATGATATATCCTTAAAGTTTGCTATGGGATGCTGTGGGGAGTCAGTGTTATCATACATTATGGAGGAGATCAATTTAGAAATTGTGTCTAAGTGTGTGCTGCCAAATGCTGTGAAATTCTCTTTTGCATAATGATAGGCTTCAAAAAATGGCGTATCACTATCATTATATAGCTTGATGAATTGAAGCTTGTGCAAGTTAAACTCGAGATCACTTCCTATGGCAGTTAGCCTTCTGCTATTTGCTGTGGCCCACGCAATAGCCTGAGAAAGGTCTCTGTCCACGATGAGATGGCTTGATATCACGTTCAACTCGTCAAATTTTTGAAGCAATGAAACTGGTAATATCATATCGTTTTCCTTCTCCAGAATCTTGGCAACATCGAATTTTCCCTCTCTCAGCAGGTGGAGTATTATAGCTCTGTCTATGAGTTTCTTGTATTTTGTGTTGTCCCTGACGGGGATCTTGTAGGTGTACACCTCACCTATATCGGAGGTGAAAACTCTGTCGAGAGACTTTGTATACTTTCTGATTGATGTATTGAGGGACTTTTCATTTTTCAGTGTTTTATCGCCCCACTTCTTCACCTCCGTCGGTATACCAGACAATGATATTTTCTCTTCTGTTCCTGTCCTTGTGTGTTAGCGTTGAAAGGTAAAAACAAGAACACCACCATCTACGGATAGGGATGGGAATATCACAATCATGGCCCACAAATGAACTAAACCACTTACCATTGGAAAGCTGCTCCTCTAATCCCTTCAAATAATTCAATAAATTACTGGAATCTGTCACGCATTCATCCATCGACTTATTCGAGGAGAGCTTACTCACCTCACCCTCAAGAGAGTGAAACAGTTCAGCCATTTCAGATGTAGATCCTTGAAATATATAGATGATAGATCACTCACTATAAAAAAACACCTACGCTGGTTATTCCGAATGACTAAAGGCTCCTTTAGACACAATCAATACTATCAACTTGATCATTCTCTCTTCCTCTTCCTAACTTGCCGCACTATGTAACCCCATCTCTTCCCCTTCCGTCACTATCAACCCACTATGTAACCCCATCTCCCCTCCCTCTTTCTGTCATCTCCCCATACCAATTCCCCCCTATCCTCCTTACTTAACCGTCTGACCGCTGCATACCATCAGTTACCCCATACAAATATCCTTGTACGCCTGTATGCTCTCATCGTACAGTAGCTATCCTACAGACGATAGGAAGCACAGGCCCGCAGATGGCATGCAGCAAGTGGTAGAGGCTGGCATCGCTTGCCCCCCTTAATTAGCCACCTATAGGTAGTTAGTTAGCAAGTGGCTCAGAGGAGGGGCTGCGTACCCCGAGAAGCATAGAGGGGGTCAGAGGGAGAGAGTGACAGAGAGAGAGTGACAGAGAGAGAGTGACAGAGAGAGAGTGATAGAGAGAGAATGTGTGCTATTCCATAAAAGGCTGAAATATTATAGTATTGCAGGCTCACTGTCATTTACAATTGTCTACAATTGAACGTTTCAAAGCGAGCACTTGAATTAGAGTACGGTTGTAGGTAAAGAAATCAGCGCTACGTCAGTATTAGTGCATCTGCAGCGAAAAGCGGGTTTGTGTTCTTATTTGTGGCATTAACAAGACTGAGAGCAGAAGAACCCTACATGATGAGGACACAGATGATTGCATTGCCTCTCAAAAAGAGTGAAGATGTTGATTGGATACATCCACTGAGGAAATACATCACCAGGATCTATGGTACATATAATGGCTTTGAAGATGAAATCAACCAGTTTAACAAGCTCAGGTCAGACATGAGAGGTGCGGGTAAGGATATACCTGGCCGTGACCTTCTGTACCGCTACTATGGACAACTCGAACTTGTAGATCTGAGAATCCCTGTGGATCAGCATGGAGGTGTCAGCATATCATTCTCTTGGTACGATGCTTTCAAGCCAACAACCAACACTTCTCAGCACTCGCTGGCATTTGAGAAGGCATCTGTCCTCTTCAACTTGGCCGCTGTGCTGTCATGTGTGGCTGCTAGTGGCATGGATAATGATTTAAAGCTGGCATATACCAGCTTCCAGAATTCGTCTGGTATTTTGCGTTTCATCTCGGAGAGTTTCTTGCATGCTCCATCCAATGACCTCAACCAGGATACCGTGAAGGCACTACAGAAACTCATGTTAGCACAGGCCCAGGAAGTGTTCCTCGTCAAGCTCATGTCAGAGAATAGCAGCGCGAAACCATCCCTAGTGGCTAGGCTGGCAAAGGCTACCTCTGATTTCTACCGGGTCACCAAGGGAGCTCTGGATGGCGTTGCCTTCAAAGGCATAGACTACCGCTGGATAAACTACACCGAGCTCAAATCAAAATACTATCTGTCAATGGCCAACTACTACCATGGATTGAACTTCAAGGCAACTGGAAAGTATGGCGATGCAATTGCATACATGAAACAGGCTTCGGAGGCCATCAAAAACTACACGTTTTTAGCAATTGGAGGCGACCTTGGCTTTGAAAAGATCCATGATGTCATCAAAGCTCACATCGACAATGTGAAACACGAACTCACTGAGTTAGAAAGAGATAACGACTATATATACCATGCAATCATCCCACAGCCAAGCTCTTTACCTGAGATTAAGGCCATGGAGAGCGCCAAGGCAACACCAATCAACGAACAGAATCTTTCTGGAGTTGTTGGTAAGGATATTTTTGACAAAATCATCCCCTTGTCAGTACATGAACAGAGTTCTATGTATTCAGAAGAGAAGGCAAAGCTTTTGAGAGGGGAGAACGAGAAAATCGATATTGCTGCAGAGGAGTTTGCATCCACACTTGAATTTCTGAGGTTGCCTAAATCTCTGGTTGAAATACGCCAGCTGCTAAATGACACAGGGTCCTCACTCCCTGACAATGGTGGTGATGAGATCGATCCAGCGATCTTGGCGGCTGCTATGGAAATGTCTACATCCAATGTAGACCCATCCAAGGGCGAATCACTGCGTGGAGAGGTTTATCAGCTTCTTCAAAACTGTGAAACGCTGTTGCAGAATGAAGAATCTACATACCAGACCAACAGAGCCACATACGGTCCTGCTTGGTCACAACAACCCTCTGGCTTAAGCGGTGCTTCTACTTTTAGAGAGGAAATGACAAAAATGAAACAATCGCTGCTGGAGGCTTCCGCATCGGATGACCGCATCAAGCAATTGGTTGCTTCCTATCAAGCCGAAATTTCTCTTTTGAGCTTGGGACCCCATGATCCTAAACTTCAACAAACGTTCAATCCACATGGGTCATCATCATCATATGCTGCAGAAGGTTCTTCATTATTGGACATTGATGACTCCACTGTAGGTATCACAATAAAGAACATTGAGGATGTGGATTCAAAACTGCAAAATTTGAGGCTCTTGCAGAAAGAGCGGGAAAACACATTCAATGACCTCAAGGAGTTTGTTCACAAGGATGATATATCGAACATTCTCATCTTGAATCAGAAGGTTCCAAACATCGAGGAGCAGGTGTTTGCAGAGGAGCTCAACAAGTTCAAGCCTTATCAGGATCGCATTGCCTCCACCATCGATAAGCAGCTACCTCTTATTAATGATCTTAAGAAACTTATGAACAGTATCTTGGAGGACCCAACGATTAAAAAGAACAGAAACGCAAAGCAACGTGACTCGACCGCAAAGAAGGCAGTGGTCACTAGACATTTGCAGGCTTACGAAAACTGGAGAACCTACAAAGGCGGGATGGTTCAGGGTGTTAAGTTTTACATGACATTGTTGACATATGTACAGACATTGAAGGGAAATATAGAGAACTTTGTTAAGGCCAGGTCAGAGGAATCTAACAGCTTGAGGCAATCATTGACTTCCTCTTCTCAAGACAGAGATCAACAGCTTCTCAGAGAGCGATTGAGTCAAATGAGTATGAGTTCAGCTCCTGGTGCGCCACCACCTTCATTACCACCAGCAGGGAGCCGACACTCTTCCTTCGGCTTACAACCGCCATCCCAGCCACCGGCAATTCCTCGTCAGTGGGGAGACTACGAGCGTCAATCATCGGCAGTTTCCACAGCCACTTCAGCGCAGCCTCCACCTTATGGGATGCCTCCGCTACCCAGCAAACCAGCTGTGTCACAGTATCCACCTCAGCCACCCCAGCAGACAGGGTTTAACTATGAAAGTTTCCAGCGCGGGCAGCCATCTCTTCCACCCAAGATCAACCGTTCAGGGTCAGGAATACCCCCACCTGCTGGGTTCTCAGCATTGCAGATGCAACAACCACCTCAGCAACAACAATCTAATGAGACCGGGGTAGCGTCGTTCTATAAGACACCTTCTGCGTATGATCCATCACTGTATGGTTCTTTTTCTCCTGCAGACAACAACCAGAACAACTGGAACAGATGATTAAAGGGTTGTTCCTTATACAGTTTGCTTGCATTTTTGGTTTGAGAAAATGAAATTGCCGGGAGTTTTCTTTTTAGTATATCGTTGTTGCCTAAGATATATACATTTGTCAAAAAGAGGCACGGGTTCAGCGGTTTTTTTTCGCTGTCTGTGTTGAGTAATATGTTATCTCATACTATAGATGTGTTAGTTTCATAACGGGTTATTTATCAATTCTCAAACATCTTCTTCCCACCTTCTTCTGGTAATATACGTACCATCTAAGAAGTCAGCCGCCACAAGAAGCTCCAGTGCCATCTCTGTGGGGATATCGAATTCAGGCACTTCAACCTCGTTCTTATATTTTAGGTTGTAGTAAAGGTACTCAATGACTTTTTCTAGTAGCACACTGTCCATCTCGTATAGTCTAATCCGATTGCTTTCGGATTCTTGAAAAGGGGAGTCCAACATTCCCCTCAGCGTCCCCGATACAAGTGCAGCCTCCTTCAATACTATGAATTGCATGCCATCAGCAGACACCAGCGTGATGTACTCGGTCTCGGGAAACTGTTCATCATCAGACATCTTGGATAGCGTCACTAAAATATATGAATGGCCAAAACTGGGTCTACCAAAACTGGATCTACCTCAATTGTAAATTATCCAAATGCGCAATGGACTGTTAACAAGGACATATCTAAAATATTCAAATGACACGTAAAATACCGTGAAATACCAATCATTACTGAAAAGTCCTGCACGCTTGCTTTGCACGCGCTAAATCCGGGTCGTCTCTACTCTGTGGCCCAGGCTTACTCCGTGTAGTAAATTCGTATCCCCTACCTCCCCCTGTAGAGTCCACACTGGAGCAGGCACCTTTGCAGAGTGTACAGATAAGGCGGCTGCAGTTTTGTATGGGCGTTAGAGCTCCATAAAGTCCCACCTCTCCTTTAAGATGGAGAGAGCGTCTGTAGAGAGCGTCTGTAGAGAGCGTCTGTAGAGGGCGTTTGTAGAGGGCGTCTGCAGATAGCATCTGGAGTGATGAGTTGTCATGCGTGGTGTAAAATGTGTGGTTGGGGTATAATACAGATGTATCTAATGGTAAATGCTGTGTGTTGCTAGCAGACAGCTACTAATAATCAGAATATCTTGATTGTCGGAAAATAAATACAATGAACTCATTGCGAGTCTGACTGAGGTAGCAGTGTCAGTTGCTCTGAGTATAGGTACTGCAGAGCATATATCTAACACATATCCATACACAATCATACAAATCATACAAACTCTTGTCAGACTAATTCTGACGCATAAACCTCTTCGCCATTCTCAGCAGTACTCCACGCCTTCATAATGGCCGCAAACCCTAGTTTGGGTAAGTGTGTGTTTTTGAACCAATTGACTCATTCCTGTGAACCCTTCATACTAACATCCACTTAAATGTGCAGGTTGGGAACGACTGCAAGATGAGTTCTACCGCCTTCGCGAATGCTTCCCCTTATCGTGGGATGTCGATGTCTCAAAAGGTTTAGTTTCTATAGCGCCATTTTGCTCCGCTGTTGCTGTCTTTTCCAGAAATGTCACGCTTGGGTTGGCAGGAGAGCAATCGTTGGTGGTATACTCTGGGTCGGGCCAGAAGCTTCAATCGATCCAATGGCATCCTTCAAACGGAGAGATTGTGTCCATAGGATGGAGTGAAAAGATGCATCTCATTTGTGTATTATCCAATGGAGTGGTGCGTGAATATGTGAATTACCAAGGAGATTTCAATGAGTTCTCCTTGGAGCTAGCTGATGGAGAGGACGTTGCCGAGGCCAAGTATTGGGGTACTGGACTTGTAGCCAGGCTTAGCAATAACGATTTTATTGGTGTTTTGAACTATAAGGATTTCACTCCGTGTCGGTTCCCTATATTGAGTGATGACCCAAACAGCAAGAAATCCATACAGAGCTGGTCGATGTTGCCTCCGCTGTATAAGAGGCCCCTCAGTGTCTTAGTATCCTTCGATAAAACTATAGCTTCAATCTCTCTGACTGAGGCAACTGAGGTGTCCATTCCTGAGGGACCGTTTGACTTCATAGCTCTGCCTCCCAACGGTGATTTTGTCGCTGCACTGACACAACATCGATCACTCGTTATATTCACCTCTGATTTTCAACATAAGTTATCGCAATTTGCCTTTGACAACGCTGAGATGCCAACACAAGTTGAATGGTGTAGCAATGATGCTATAGTGGTTGTATTCAAAGATGAGATTAAGGTTGTGGGTCCTGGTGAGGAGTCTTTAACTTATTTCTATGATTCGTCAACTGTGCTGAGGCCGGAATCTGATGGAATATTCATCTTATCTGACCAGAGGCTGGAGTTCTTATCACGTGTAACAAAAGTGACCGTGGATACGTTTAGAGTGGGATCCACCGCACCCAGTGCAATCCTTCTGGATTCCATAGACCAATTGGATCGGCACTCTCCGAAGGCAGATGAAAATGTAGACCTAATAAAAGACAGTCTCATAGAAGCAGTAGACGACTGTGTTAAGGCGGCTGCCGAGGAGTTCGAGCCATATTGGCAAAAGAGGCTGTTGCGCGCTGCCTCGTTTGGTAAAACAACAATCGAGTTATACAACGCAGAGCAATTTGTTGAAATGTGTGACACGCTGCGGGTATTGAATGCTATAAGACAGCCTGAAGTCGGTACATTTCTCACATACACCCAATTTATCAATTTGGGCATCGATTCGCTGATTGAAATTCTTCTGGAGCGTGGAATGCATTATTTGGCGCTCAAGATTACAGGCTTCCTCAACTTACCCCAGGATAACATCTTCATCCATTGGGCCAGCTTGAAGATCAAACGCTCGCGTGATAGCGACGATACATCCCTGTGTCACTCCATCCTCAAAAGACTGGAGGGTCAAACTGCTATATCATACTGGAAAATAAGCCAGGCTGCGTATGAGGAAGGAAGGTTGCCATTGTCTATTATGCTTTTGGACCACGAACCTGACTCTGAAAAGCAGGTCCCACTTTTGTTGGAAATGGAAGAGGATGAATTAGCATTGTTGAAGGCAGATGAAGGAGGCGAGGTGGATTTGATCTTGTATGTCCTTATTAACCTACAGAATAAGGTGAGCATTGCAGACTTCTTCAAGCTTCTCAGTGGTAAGCCACGTGCTAGGGGTACATTTGAGGACAAGATTGGTGCAACAAATCCTCAGCTGCTTAGAGACTACTACTACCAAGATGACCGCCTAGTTGATATTGCTGCCCTCAAGTTTGACATGGAGTATATGAATTCATCTGATGATGCTGATGGATTTGTAGGTGCCATTGAAAGCAAAAGACAGACTTTGGTGCAAACGATCAAACTATTACTACAGTCAAAGGGTCATCCGGGAGACGTGCAAATATTAGAGGACCAGATTCGGTTGTTGAACCTTGCGGAAAAGCTTACCAGTGAGTACGACATCAACTTCAATGGACTCTCTGTTGTTGGTATATTAGACAGGTTGATCTCCATTGGGCAAGTGCAAAGAGCCTACAAAATTCAGAAAGAGTTCAAGGTGCCTGATAACCAGATGTGGTGGAGGCTCGTGAAGGGTCTCGCAAAGACTCACAAATGGGACACACTGTACGACGTGGCTAAGAGGAGAAAGTCCCCAATTGGGTACGAACCATTCTATGCGGAAGCGCTCAAGCGAGGCGAAAAACTCCATGCCTCGAAGTATATACAGCTGTGCACTGGATTATCCTACGAGCAGAGGATGGATATGTATATTAAAGTAGACGATTTGAAGAGTGCAGCTGCCGAGGCGTTCAAGAGGCGAGACTTGGAGTATTTGAGCGCCATTGAAGGAAGAGGTAACGCAGTTATCAAGAGACTGGTTGCAGACTATAGAGATAAGCTCAATGTCTAGGCGGTGCACGGGACGCATAAATAGCATTCAATTGTCAGCATAACACATATATTTCAGATTATATTATACAACAGATTATACACTGCATTAATTGGATTATCCGTCTAGATCAACGCTCCAGTGTTAGTATTAAACACTCCCTTCTGTGCCAGCCGTCCGCCACGTACAATGCCGGAACTGACACCTTCCTCTCCAGTCAACCAGCTAGGTATAGCGTCCAAATTCACAACTCCCTTGACTGCCAGTTCGTGCAACCCTGCAAACAGATCATTGCCTGATAATCTCATCCTGACACTTGGACCATCGCTATTGGGTGTGTCCTCTTCCAAAAAGAACTCAGCATATTGAATGGGGGCTATGCTCGAGTATTCACTCTGATCGTAGTTTCTCTGTTCCAAATCACTGTTCACCACTTTTATTCCTGGTGCAATTTCAGTGGCATCGCGACTTATTCTTGCGCTGGTGGTCCTTGCTCTTTTGATGGGTCTTACATCTTCATACAGCCGATTGGATTTAATTGGTCTCAGGGATCCCTTGAATTTTAAGTTGGCCATATCTCTACGGGCTTGCTGCTCATCACCTTCACCAGTATCTGTGACTGTGTTTTCCAGATCGGCTTGTGTATTAGTAGAGTCTCTTCCGGCAGGATTGAGAGAAAGATGCTGTTGTGAGTCACCTAGAGGTGAAATGTCCACCGCTCCATCTGCATAAGGCGTCCAACTACCCAATGAGCTTGAAAATCTAGATATTCCCTTGAAAATATGCATAGCTTCAAGTGTCCTGACAGCCGGCTCGCCACTTCTCACCAGTCGCACCTGCCTATAAGAATTGGAGAGCGTCATCTCAACAGATTGCAACACTATTTTTGACAAGAGGTCATCTCCATCACTGTGGATCAGGTGTGGAGAGCTCAAGGGAATTGCCAAGAAATACGGTCTACGAGATACGATATCCGATTGGGTACGCCTCTTTCTGTGCAGTGGTTCATTCTGTTTCAGGTGGACAATATCAAACACCTGAATACGAATAATGATGAGAGGATAATGAGGGTGGCGTGAGATGTAAACATGGCTGAGATAGAGACTCGATAGATTCTTTATCAGGGTATCCAAAAACACCTGTGATTCAAGTGACAGTATAAAGTCCTCCTCGATGGGGCTACCGCCGTTGTCACCCATATCACTATCCGACTTCACCGTTGCTGTGGAGGATATCCAGCTATAGTTCATCGGCTTGTCAACGATCACTTGCACATCCACCTGGGCGATTTGTATCAAGTTGAGGCCAGATCTCCAGTAGTCGGCAAGTATGTTGTCTATGAGTTTCCTCTTGGAGACCCCTCTGCTCCGCAATTGATCCACCTCGTCATAGATTGCGTCCGCTAACGATCTAGCGGTGAAACCTTCCTGCCGTTGTTCCTTGCTAATACTTGGTGGTGTGAGAGACCATTTGCACCAGAATTGTATGAGGTCAAAGAGAGACTTGGTACTTAGGCGTGACAGCGCTTTAGCTGCAACCTTTGGCTGCACCGGTGTGATATATGTGTTGGAAAGGATTCCCGTCCTTTGCTTCATCGTGCGAAGGTTATATGAGAAAGCAAACCAAAGAAAAGAAAATAAAACGAAAGCAATGATGAAACGACAAATTGAATGGTCCAATTGTGGGGATCAGATGGAGAGCGTACCACTTGGATGCTTATCACCTCTTTCATACACAGCACACAGAAAGACAATCACGTATAATGAACGACGCAGGGAGCTGGATGCATAGCTCACGATTGACAAACGAACGACCTAAATGTTATACACATATAACTTTGTGTGTTTTTAGTCTTTGATTGTACACTTTATAAGATAACTTCACACTTAATCCTTGTCCGAAATCAGATTCAACTACCGCTAAGCTAACACGCGCTGACCCCAGTGTCTTGTTTACACTGCATAATGAATAAGTAGGTGTGAGGGGAGGGACCCGCATCACCACGCACTATCAGATAGAGCTCATCGCGCCGGGTAACGTTGATACATGCATGAATTTTTTTGGTATGCATGCAAAGTGTACTTTTTTTTCAGTAGATGGGTTAAACTGCTACTGCAGTATATCCATTATCCTTTGTTATAAGGGATTCCCGGGCATACATCATATCGCTGTATACCGGTAAACGTATCAGGTGTGCGGTTATCTGTGTGGAAAAGAAAAATGGCAACAGAAAGTAACAGCGTGAATCTTGAGGGGGGGGATGACCTCGACAAAAGGACTCTCTTCGTGAGGTCTATACCGTTTGATGCTACATCTGACGAGCTCTCGAACTACTTCTCCCAGTTTTGTCCTGTGAGGCATGCAGTCGTAGTCACTGATGCCGAGAAGAACTCTAGGGGGTTTGGGTTTGTCTCATTTGCAATGGATGAAGATACTCAAACCGCTCTTGAGAAGTCCAGAAAGGAAAAGTTCAAGGGCAGACTTCTCAATGTGAACATTGCAAAGAGAAGAGACCGTAAAGGTAGAGGAGATGGCCCAAAGGCTGAGGCTTTTGTCAAGGAGGAAGTTGAGAAGAGAAAGGCCAGACTCATCATTAGGAATTTACCATGGTCTGTGCGTAAGCCTGAAGATATAAGCAGCCTCTTCTCCAAGTATGGTGCTGTCACTGACGTTATCATCCCCAGGAAAGCTGGTGGAAGGATGAGTGGTTTTGCATTTGTCACAATGAAGAAACATAGTTCCGCACAGAAAGCCATTGAAGAATCACAGGATTTGAAAATTCATGGCAGAGAGGTTGCAGTTGATTTTGCCATAGAAAAATCCAAGTGGACCAAACACGTGGAGGAGGAGAATGACAACGGAGATGATACCAATGACGATGAGGCGGAAGACAGTGAAGACGATGAAGAAGACGACGAAGAAGACGACGAAGAAAACGACGAAGAAGCGAACGAGAGCGATGATGCTGATGATGATGCAGAGAAACTGAACGACATCGAAGGACTAGAGGCTGAAGCTGCCGAAGAGGATGAAGACCAGGAGGAAGAAGATAGAACCAAAAAGAATAGACAGGAAAACTACTCAATCTTTGTGAGAAATATCCCATACGACGCTACAGAGGACTCCCTTTCGGAACATTTCGAAAAATTTGGCCCTGTTAAGTATGCATTGCCGGTCATGGACAAAGAAACCGGCTTGGCAAAGGGTACCGCGTTTGTTGCTTTCCGTACCGAGGCGGGCTATAGATTATGCCTTGATAATGCACCTGAAGCGAATGCAAGTTCTCTTTTGATCGCCGATGATGTCCCCTCTGAATACGTTTTCGAGGGACGTATTCTTTCCATTTCGCCCACAGTGGATCGTGAGTCTGCTGATAGGCTCAGTAACAAGAATGCTGAAAAAAGAAAGGAACTACTAGGAAAGTCACCAAGTGATAGGGATAGGAGAAATCTTTTCCTGTTGAACGAAGGTAGAATTACTCCCGGATCCAAATTGGCATCGGTTATCTCAGCCACAGACATGGCATTGAGGGAAAAATCATATAACTTGCGTGTGCAGCAGTTGAATAAGAACCCCACATTGCATTTGTCTCTCACCAGATTAGCTATTAGGAACCTTCCTCGTGCCATGAACGCCAAGGCATTGAAAGCGATGGGCAGACATGCTGTTGTTGAGTTTGCTAGAGAGGTGAAGGAAGGTCTTAGGCAGTCACTCAATAAGGAGGAGGTGATCAGATCTACCAAGGCCAAATATGCAGCCATGGGACTAGCACCAGGAGAGAAAGCACCTGAAGAATCTAAAAAGTCTAAGAAACAGGGTGTCATCAAGCAAGCCAAGGTTATCACTGAGGTTAAGGGCTCAGGCGAAGCTGGTCGTAGTAGAGGCTATGGTTTCCTTGAATTCAGAGACCATAAGACAGCACTCATGGGTTTGAGATACCTTAACGCTCACCAGGTCACCACAAAAGAAATTCTTGAAGGTCTGACCGAGGAAGAACAGAAGATGGTTGAGCTGGAAGGAGGATCCAAGCGTAGGCTGATCGTTGAGTTCGCCGTGGAGAATGCTCAGGTGGTTAAAAGGCGTAAAGACAAGATTTTCCAGGCTAGAAGTTGGGGAGGTGAAGAGAGAGGTTCAAAGAGAAGGCGAGATGGTGAGGAGGGTGAATACCGGGGGTACTCCCGAGACAAGCGTCCCAAGAACACCGATGCCGATAGAAAGGCTGCTGCTGGTAAAGAGAGGGATGAAAAGAACAAGACCGGAGGCAACTCGGGAATGTCTGATGAGATGAAGAAAATCATTGGATTCAAGCGTAAGAGAAGGCAAAACAAGAGAAACTAGGTGAGTTTATATGTATATATATAGCATCAACAATATATCTAAATCGCATAGGCGTGTTTTTTGTAAGAGTATTTTGTATATTATGATGGTCATCAACATTACTAATCTACTGAAAATGTCATAACATTCAAATGCGCAAAAAATTGTAATCCCTTAATGGTTTCTGGGGGCCTTCTTCATCAAGGACATGGTATTTTCCACCCATCCTTCAGCACCTCCCTCCATAACCAATATATCGTATACACTCTTTGATTGTGACTGATCCTCCAACCTCTTGTATCCGATTATCGCGGCGTTTCTGGTGCTTGGTATTCTCAACATTTCTTTTTCTACATCCCATCCAACGTTCCTTGCCAGCTCTTCCACATGATCCACGAGTGCGGCGTATGTCGATGAGGAGTTGTATGTAGTGACAGGTGGCTTTTGTTTCTCCTGTACATGCCCCTCTGCTCCATCGGTGGTGAGAGTGGTGCTTTGACCCTTCTTTATGGGTGGGAATCTGACTCTAGCGCCATTCAATGCATGCGAACAACAAGGAATAACTAAGAAAGGGTATCCCATTAGAGGAATCCAACACGTGAGCTCATCTGAATGGTTGCCGATTATAAACGTGTCTCTTGGGAACTCAGCAGTATTGACCTGAGGCGACGAAAGCAGGTTTGCACTTGAGTAGTACGCCACCATTGGGATATTTCCATTCATCATTAAGGGGTCATTCATCATCACAGGAGCTTTGGCTAAAGCCTGTGGAGGAATGGGAACTTGGAATATCCGGCCATTATCAAGGATATACGGGGCCATGCTGCGAACTGCAGGGTGAGGTCTCAATAGCACAGATGGGATGATAACCTGCTCCTTCAGCCTACCTTGAACATCCTTTGGATATGTTCTCCATGACTTTCTGCTTCTAGCATCTATACCGATTCCCTTATAACCTTCCATAGTTAGTAGATATACTAATAGACCATTACCGCATCCGAGATCTCTAAACTCGAATGCATCCTTCGAAGGGTATACTTGGTTCCAGAACTCAATGAGAAATGCTGCAATTGCGATATCTTCAAAAACATGTTTGCGAGGGTCAGTGCTCTCACTCCACGAGTCCACCAGGCTCCTTGAATATTTCTTCTTGAGGGCAATATACCTATCCTGAAATGCAACTTTTGAAACAACCATATCATGGTTGACCCTCTTCTGATAACCATTCATGGAACCTGTCGAGTGTTTCCTTGCTGTTTGCAAGAGCCTATATGCTATCCTAATTGGTCTTTCACTAGGACTCATGTCTTTGAGAGATTGGAGTGGGCCCTGCTGAGTGTAGTCAAAGGGCAGATAATGCAAGGACACTTTCTGGTTATGAAGCAGAATACCCACAGCATGCACAGGGGGTAGATAGAAAGGAATATCTTCAGCTTTTTCAAGATGAGGAATATATACAATAAGCATGGACTCCTCGTTGTCTGCTAGAGTTAATACCAAGCATGTTTGGTTTATGATGTAATCTTTGAATGGGTTTCTCGGTATAATTCTCCGCACGATTTCGAATTTGGGCTTAAATTTCATGGCCAATGGCACTTTTCTCAACACCATGTCGTCCAAGTTTTTCTCTAGTATCACGTCTGTGCTGGAGCTAACAGGGATCTCGGGCCTCTTGTGAGCTTTGTCATTGAGGTATTTGGTCACACGAGGTGATACCTCTTGATCAGCGTCCCCGCTGCTTGGTTCATTTCCATCGCCAGCCTGCTCCTCGGGAGTTGAATATTCATAGCTGTTCTCTGACAAAATATCAGCCCTTAATATAACAGTAGAGTTGATGTTGGGCTGCCTTATGAGGTTGGTCATTGCCACGTCAAAGTGCTCACGCTTAAATGGCACCTCTTCCTCAAAGAGTCCACACCATTCTGGACCCAGCACAGACTCTTGGCCACGGATATTGGGAATATCGGCTACTTCAGAAGCTGAATTCTGTGCCTCGGCCTCCACCATTATCATATATGTTCATATAGATGAAAATCCCCCTGGTTAGCCTGATTTGTTCCATTTCTCCACTCTGATCTCATGCACTGGCTCCAAAAATTTTGCATACTTACATGGGGAAGGGTTCTGTCGGTAGTGCTGCAATCGATCAGACTAACAGGCGTTTTTCATCCCTCTGCGCTCACCAACAGCCACACGCATCTTTTCACTCCATGCCTTTACTCTCTATGCCTTACACCCTCATCGCACATAAGCGGCCGCGGGTGTGCGTGCTACTTCTAACCGATAAGGGAAGCCCCATCGCATTCTGTGGTTCCCATATAGGCAGAGAATTGGGTGGGCAGAAGTACTACGCACTATCCAGCCACGCCGGCGTGAAGGCAGGCAGGCGCAGACACGTCGCTGGTAGTTGAGGTCAATTAGCACGTATATGGAATATATGGAGTGCATTGTGACCACGCAATGTGGCATCTTGTAGGCATGTTCGTTGGATGTTGTATATATACTTTGAGTCCGTTGAAGAAGTCAAGATCTATATGCATATATATATATATATATATATTGATATACTAATATATTCCATATTTCGAAATAGTAGAGCATATATACTGATCTGAAGATGTCAGGATCGTCCTCTCAGTAAGTATCTGATCATTTACTAATGGGGAACTAGCCGGTTGAGAGTGTGTGGTGGGTAATTAGGTACCATCCTGTTGTTCAACTATGCAATCGGAATGAGATTGAGATTCAGGACACTTCCGTGGATGTCTGGATAAATCGACAGAGCTATTAGCTGCCTCCTCGCACTTCTTCAGTTACATACATCACAACGAGTATACTAACATAGTATTAGGTTCCAACAGTATGTATCCATTATCTCCAAATGGAGGATTCCAAGTCATATGTGGAGACTGCCATGATCTGGAGGATTGCCCATTGATTCGTAGAGTGTGCTATAGTGAATTTAGCAGAAAGAAAAAACAGGCTCCCCCAATAGATTTTTTTTACTTCTACTCCTTTACTGCATAGGTCAGATAGTGTACTAGTTGATCAAGGGCAAGTCATGTGGCAATTACTAACAGTTACCTAGATTGGAAAAATTGGGTGAAGGCACCTATGCCACAGTCTATAAGGGCCGCAACCGTGCCACTGGTACTCTTGTTGCGTTGAAAGAGATTAATCTAGACTCTGAGGAGGGAACACCATCCACAGCAATTAGAGAGATATCGTTGATGAAGGAGCTGAAGCACGAAAACATTGAAGCACTTTATGATGTTATACACACAGAAAATAAACTCACTCTGGTGTTCGAGTACATGGACAAAGACTTGAAAAAGTATATGGATACCCATGGCTACGAAGGAGCTCTTGAACCCCCTCTAGTGAAGTCTTTCATGTTCCAACTCTTGAGAGGAATCATGTTTTGTCATGATAATCGCGTTCTTCATCGTGATCTCAAGCCCCAGAACCTCCTGATTAACGACAAGGGAGAGCTCAAATTGGGTGACTTTGGTCTTGCTCGTGCTTTTGGTATTCCCGTTAATACATTCTCTAATGAAGTGGTGACTCTTTGGTACAGGGCTCCAGATGTGTTGATGGGATCAAGAAACTACTCTACTTCAATTGATATGTGGTCAGCCGGTTGTATCCTGGCCGAAATGTTTACCGGTAAGCCTCTCTTCCCTGGGTCCTCAAACGATGATCAGTTGCTCAAGATTTTCAGACTTATGGGAACTCCAAACGAGAGAACCTGGCCAGGTGTATCTAGCTACCCTAACTACAGAACAAATTTCAATATTTTCATTCCTCAGGATCTCAGAACAATAATACCGGACATTGACCCCTTGGCTCTGAAGTTGTTGCAAAGCTTGCTGCAAATGAGACCAGAGGCAAGAATGAGTGCAAGGCAAGCACTGCAGCACCCATGGTTCAATGAATATACAACCGTTCCAAGTGCTGGTTTGGGTGATTTTGACACGAGCCAGCAGCAGCAACTCCATCAAAGGCAGCAGCAGCACATTCAAGAGTATTAAAAGTGTATAGCATTGATATTCGCGATTATTTTATTGACGAGATGATCACATGACAAGAATGTGTTCTATGCAGAGAAGTAAGGTTCTCTCTAGAATTTTATAATTTTCTTGTTGTTCTTCAGGTTGAATAAACGATTATGTGGGGAATCATGAAAGGCAAGTTGATGAATCCAACCATTTATAACGTCCTTAATTAGACATGTTTGTTCATTATTCATTAATTATATGCATATGTAATACGTTGCCCATTCTGTACGGTTTTAGAGTTGCGACCCCATCTGCGTATAAAAACTCATGGGCGGCACAAACCCAAGACCGTCGAGAAACTCAAATAGCTTCACATCCTTAGCCATCACCACAAACTGCCAAATTTTGGGATCCGACTTGATTATATCTAGGTCATAGTGGTTTCGGATTAGATGTACTGCAAGCGACGTGATATCTCTGCTGAGGGCTTCTACGAGTGGATCCACTTTCCTCAGAAAAACCTTCCGAGCGTCTACCCTCTCTTGTAAAGCGGCTGTCTCATTTCCCTGAAATCCAACACTACGGGTGCTGTCTTCGTCGATAGATAAGTCCAATGGGCGTGACCTCTCCATCTGTTTGCAGAAGGGGCTCTGTTTCGAGCACTCTATGAGGATTGAGTACACGTCCTCGCTGATAGGGACGGAGTGTGAGGATGAGGTGATCAGATCCGCAATCATATCGTCCACATCATGGTATCTAATATTGCAATGAGAGTGTAGATGCACTATTAGATCAAGCTTCTGACTAGTAAAAGGAGGACTCCGAAACCTCTCTGGAAAATTCACGTCTTGAATCTGTCTGAATGACGGTTTCCTTTGAAGCCGAGAGGTAGTATATTCCCCGTTGACGATATTGGCGGCATCTTCATCTATCTGCTCTTCATCTATCTGTTGGTGTCTTTCATCGGTTGTTTGAATAGATTCTTCAGGTTTCTCTTCAGTGCTCTGGACAAGACGATATCTGTACTCCGCAAGACGATGTTGCTGCTCTTTATGTATGTCTGCTGGAGTCATCAACAAATCGAATCTAATTGAGGTAAGAACCTCCACATTGATAAATCTATATCTGAGAACTGTGGTGTCAAGGGCGTATCTGGTGTGATAGGAAGAATATATGGGGTGGTCACCTACAGGAAGTAAAGCCATGAGATCTTGTACGTAATGTCTTTGTATAATCCTCCTTGCCAGGTTGTGCTTTCTGTGTCTCCTAGTGTTCTGTGTGTGTGTCAAATGAGAATCCACGTCTGTGCTTTCGACATGTGGGAGAGAGATCGCGTGGTGCATATGTCTATTGCATAGTGGCAATTCTGAAGAGGCTGAGAATTCAAACACTTTGTGTAACAGCTCCATTGGCAATCTTTCAAGTATTGACTTGGGCTTGGCCACCGAGCTGGGGTCCCCAATACCAGGAACGCTCCTCTTTATCGTGCGTTGTATAGATGTTGCCTTGATGGACGAACGAGATGCACCATGGCGACCCTTTGCTGACTTGGAAGACCTGGGTCGGCCCGGATGCAGGAATCCCATCCTGGTTACAATGACTTGTTGAAACGCGAGCAAATGTGAAAAAATTCGCCACCAGTCATTCCTATATTATATGTTTATCGAACATATATGTATAATTTTAATCACAATTTGGGGTAAAAGTAAAGGCACAGGACAAAAAAAAAAATATGCATGCCTTCGCACGACCCTTGAAAAGTACATACAGCCACGAGACCTTGCACACTCTCCGCAAGGCAGCTTGGCGATCACTGCGGTGGGGGCATCTTGTCCTTCAAACAGACAGGCATTAAAGACAAATAGTGTTCTCTAACATAACAGGAAAAATGAGTACAATACACCAGTTAGATAGTGCGTGGAAAATCTCTGGTGTGAATATCACCAATCTAAAAATATCTGATATTCTACAAAAATTGTTCTACTTTTCCGCTGATTTGTATGACTGTTACTATTAATAGAGGCTGGCAGTACTGTGTTTACAATCGCCTACAACATAAGGTCATGATGAGGATTTTGTCCTTCTTTCACCATTGATGGTCTTTGAGCCCTAGGAACTATTCCCTGCGGGTTCTGCAACTGTAGGGTTTCGAACTATTCCCTACATGGAGCCTTGATATGTAGATATCCGCATGAGCCCATCCCTTTCAAATCACCCCTGCACAAGGGCTCGGAATGAAGAGTTATGTGGGTATCCAAAAATAGCCAAGCATATAGAGGTTGTGCACTCTGCATTTTGATCTCACGTGTATCCACTATCTCCTTGAAATTGCGAACGGTTGAACCGGCGTTATGCTTGGATTCCCATCACTAAACACTGATTAAAACATGAGGCTAGATATACACTAGCTATTCCCGATGCTGTTTGGAGTCATCCATTCGAATGGAAGGTTGTAGGCCTAACTATATATTCATTCGTACCAGTAAGTAGTATGTTCCGCATGGCGTTCTGGTTAATGCAGGACGATGGATCTCTTCTGCTGCGCTCCAAGTCTCCCTCGTGGTCCAGTAGCCCATGTGCGTCACAGCCTAAATCTTACGTCATTAAGGTGCCTGCTCCCCGTTTTAATGCGAGAGAGCCACTGTCTAAAGGTGCCAATCTCCTGTATTACGATGAAATTTGCAGTTTGGCATAGGCGGCCTACAGGCAACGTTAGCGTTCATGCGCATCTTGGCAATGCGCCTCTGCCACTTTCCGCCAATCTCAATCCTGGCGTGCTAACATTCATCAGCTATGATTCTAAGCGATTTAGGGCGCGGATATAGGGTGTTGCTTGGCTAGCCTGCTAAGGGTGTAGGGTGAAGACACATATGCCGTTTCATGATCCTTAAGGACCCTAGATCCTTTGCATGGTTCCTTATAAACCTTGCTATGTTTCTCGAGTGAATTGAAAACGGGGAGGCATCCAAACGGTTTCGCTTTATTTTGCTCATCTGAATGCTATTTATTGCAAAGGGGTTGCTAGCGCTACTACATGTATTGTGTTTGAGATTTAGCATTGGTTTATTTTTTCTCTATAGCGGGCATAAAGTAGGCAAGGGGTTGTTGGGCTGAGTTGCATCCAGAACTCTTTTTCCTCTTGTTATCTTCTCTTTTGTTGTTCACCATCAAGGACCCCCTGAGGTCACTCGATATCGTATAGCGCAATCAGGTAAAGGCGTCTAGGTGACTACAGATTACAATTATTGCATTCAAGGTATACCTGACAAACAGTGATCTGGCCAAGTTTTTGTTGGACTTTTCCCTTTTCTTTATCACACACAGAAACATAAAAGATGTTACACATACGAAATCTCAAGCTGGTGGTGGTAGCCTTGTGTGTTGTGACTTTCACACTGTTCATATCACAGCTGGCAAGTTCCAGTTCACAGAGCGCCTTTGTCTCTTCGTTTCCCTTAACACCATATGTACAGGGGGCCGCTCAATCTTCTCCAGAAAAACAGGCACAACATTCAGGTGGCGCTGAAAAGCCAATAGTTTCATCCAATCTCAAAGAAGACTCCGCTGCTGCTGATAAGCTGGTGGATACCCTCGCTCCACAGAATGGAGAGGCAGTTTCCATTGCCCCCCTTCCAATAGATGCAAAGATTGCTGATGCGCCAGAAGGATCGTCTGCTCTTTCGGGATTAAAGAATCATCCCGTCAAGGGGGACTCCACCGATAAACCGTTTAGCAAAACAGACTCCGTAGCTGTTCAGAGTGAGAAAGAGAATGCGACATTTGTAACCCTCTGCCGTAATTCGGATATGTGGGGTATCATCAACGCTATCCGCAGAGTGGAGGATCGTTTCAACAGAAAGTTCCATTATGACTGGGTATTCCTAAACGAGGAACCCTTTGATGCAGAATTCGTGGAGAGAACATCATCGCTGGTGTCGGGGGTTGCTAAGTATGGCTTAATCCCAAAGGAACACTGGTCTTATCCTAACTGGGTAGATTTGAAGAAGGCAGAGCAGGGAAGAAATGATCTGGCTTCGAAAGGTGTGATATATGCTGACTCGGAAAGCTATCGTCACATGTGTCGTTTCAACTCTGGATTCTTCTGGAAGCACCCTTTGATGGAGCCATATCGCTACTACTGGAGAGTGGAACCGGATATTAAACTCCTGTGTGATATCGACGAGGATCTCTTTAAGTTCATGCGTGTCAATGACAAAACTTATGGATTCACAATCTCCATTTACGAGTTTGGTGCCACCATCCCGACGCTGTGGGAGACAACAAAGAGTTTCCTCAAAGAAAATCCACAAGTTGTTGCTGAGAATAATCTGATGGATTTCATCTCCGATGATAACGGAGACTCCTATAATCTTTGTCACTTTTGGTCAAATTTCGAAATCGCAGATATGGATTTCTGGCGTAGCAAGCCTTATGAGGACTACTTTCAGTATCTAGACAAAACTGGTGGCTTCTTTTACGAGAGGTGGGGAGATGCGCCCGTGCATTCAATCGCGGCAGCTATCATGCTTCCAAGAGATAAAATCCATTTCTTTGACAACATTGGCTACAACCATGGTGTGTACTCCATGTGCCCCATCGATAAGACGGTTTGGCTTGACAAGAAATGTCACTGTAACCCCAACGATGATTTCACGTTTAGAGGTTACTCATGCGGGAAGAAGTATTACGACGTTATGAATTTGAAGAGGCCTTCAAACTGGGAAAAATATCAGTGAAATGAGCATGCATGACAATCGCACTGTGTATGCGTCAAGGGGTTGGATAGGTGATAGTGTCAGGCTTACTTTCTGTGTTTCTGTTATATATAAGCCCCTATGCAACAAGCATAACCGATGGATTCTAGATCATGTACAGCAAAGTCTATATATTTTTTGGCCTTTAACCGAATTAGTGTACACATCGCTGTTGCAGCCAGAGCTGTGCATTGGTTGGCCTACCTGCAGAGTAACATAAGCTCACGCCGCATAGAACTGAAACTACATGAAGGCTGTCACCATTTTGCTGGTGGGGGTAATTGCTCTCCGGCAATTTCAGTGTTACCTCTGTGCGCACATGAAGCAGTCGTGTATTTTAGGCCCTAAACGTGGCTTCCCCTCTGTTGTCTGCGTCTTCGTCAGCTCTGCTTTGGGAATCTCTTCATGCACGCGCCTGCATATTTGCTCTAGTTACAACACCTTTATTCTGTAGCCAGAGTTACTCGTGCATATCAGCCCATCTTAACAGAGACAGTGTTTTAGCCGAATCTGTATTCTGGGACAAAACATAATCCCCGATGGCTGCTTTGGGCTTTCAGATATGTCTGCATCCCATGCGAGGAGCATAATTAGACGTACATAGAGCCAACTGGAGTGCGTTGGCTGCATGAATGTTCGTGGCGCACGATCCCATTTCACAATGCATCTAGAGGTTTTTCCTGCGACTGCATACACCGTAGAGTTGTTATTTGATAGGGGCATATTTGAACACTCAACGACAGCATTCTCCTGCATATATTCAGATATTGTCCTGCGAGCTCTTATCATAGCAGTCTACACAATCTTCGACTTGGCATTTCAGTTTTTCAGTATATCATATGCAGGTCCTCCTTGCCACGCTGTTTAAGCATTTAAACAGTACAATTACTCTGCTGTTTCGGGAAGGTGACCACCTGTGTTCCCCCTATGCAGCTGCAGGCAAAACAATGTTTCGGTGTGGATTCGCATGTGCAGCCGTTGTATTTGCCTGGAAAAAGGCCAAGTTCCAGCCCTCCTTGGAAGTTCCAGCTCCCCTTCGATGGCCTAGGCTGTGCAAGCCAAGTATGCGCTATTCGGGGCCTTAACACTTACATTAAATAATTGTCCCTATATTTCGCAACAAAGAAACAAAAGCTATTTTCTCCAAGTGTATCTGACTGATGTAAAACCTCGTGCTCTCTCTGTATTGATCACTCGCCCACAGTGCCGTTCTTTACCTACGCTTGGGGTGTCACCGTAATGCAAATGGCAGATAGCAAACGAGATGCAGGACGCATGGCTATCTGCAATGCTCTCAGCTACGCTGAAATTTAGACCCTCCCTCTTACGGAACTACTCGCATAGTGCTGCAGAAGGATTTAGCGGTTGTTTGCAGGGACTGTGGGGCACTTGTTCCCAGGAAAGCCACTGGGTGACTTACTTACCACAATCGCAGCATAGTTATACTTGATTGATACTCTTGTGTGAAAGGGTTGCCAAAGGCTGGTTGAGTCGACCGTTATTTGAGCCAAGAAACCTGCAGCACTTGCATTGCCAAGCATGAGATTCTATGCAGCGTGAATGGGGCCAATCCAAACGGGATACATCTTGGGGGAGTGAATGTTATTATTATAAGACAGGCCAAGCCGCCTCCGACATGGTCTTTTTGTTTGTGCACTTTTTGACTTTTCTATAGTTCACCATAGCTAGAGATTGTTTGGTCTTTAGCTTGGGTATCTGAGAGTGGGATCCGGTACACTCTCAAGACCCTGTTCAAACAATAGCGCTGGGGATGAATCCTGCATACAAGTTCGGCGATAACACTCTTTCATCGTCTAGTGAGCATGTATAAGATGCGGGGTCAAGAGAACGATTCGAAAATTGATGATGAACTGATAGAGAGGAAAGTGGAGCAGCACCAGGTTTCGCCTCCTTCACCCAAGTCTTCAATGTCGCCTTTGAGGCGAGTCACCAAATTTCCAAATAATACATCACCACCGTGGCTAAGGAGCATAATGGCCTTCTTCAAAAGCAGAATAAGACGCTTTTCAACCATTTTTGTTTTTCTAGCGGTCCTGGTCATTGTATGCGTTAATGTGATGTCAGTGGGAGCTGATGGAAGTGGTGTCATTCCCAAACAGGCTAGAGCTCACCAAAATCTGGATCACAATGCCTCAGAGAAACCACACGGAAGACTTCAGAATCAGCAAGCGCCCATCAAATCAAGCCCTGGGGGATCTTGGTCTTTATTCGGTTCTGATATTATCGATCTGGAAGAAGGAGAAAAAATGCAGTCCGTTCAACGTGAAAATGCGACTCTCTTTACTTTGGTGAGGAACTCAGAATTGTTCAGTATGCTCCAGTCCATCAAACAAGTTGAAGATCGATTCAATCATGCCTATCACTATGACTGGGTATTTCTGAATGAGCAACCTTTTTCGGATGATTTTATAGAGAAGGTTTCTAGGATGGTTTCTGGAACTGCAAAATTTGGCTTGATCCCGAATGAGCATTGGTCTTATCCTTCATGGATAGATCAAGGGCATGCGAAACAAATGAGAGAAAGTCCTGAAATGGCAAACGTCGCCTATGGTACTTCTGAGAGCTACCGCCATATGTGTCGTTTCAATTCTGGGTTTTTCTTCCTGCATCCCCTGATGCTACCCTATAAATATTACTGGAGAGTGGAGCCTGATATTCACTATTCATGTGATATCCTAGATGATCCATTCACTCTTATGCGGGAGCAGAACAAAACTTATGGATTTACCATCTCCATGTATGAGTTTTCACAAACTGTGCCCACTCTTTGGCAGCACACTATTCAGTTTTTTTTAGATCATCCGAAGTATCTGTCTCTGGAGGATAACCTGATGGATTTTGTTTCGTGGGATCATGGTAATAGCTATAATATGTGTCATTTCTGGTCCAATTTTGAAATAGCGGATATGGATTTCTACCGTTCTGAGGCATACATGGCCTTTTTCGAATATTTGGACAAAACTGGTGGATTTTTTTACGAAAGATGGGGAGATGCTCCTGTTCATACCGTGGGAGCAGCTCTTATGCTAAAAAAGAATCAGTTTCACGTTTTCAGAGGTATATCGTACCGTCACACGGTTGCTGGTACTTGTCCTTTAGACGATGACGTGTACAAGCGGCTTAATTGCTTCTGTGACCCCAAGGATGATTGGACTCTCAAATCTTCTAGTTCCTGCAACGGACATTTCTTCAGAGCCACGGGACTGCCCTTGGAGAGGGACACCTATAAATATGTCGAATTGCTGAGGCAGGATCTGGCAGAAGCTGACAGAGCGAGAGAGAGGGAGTTACAGGAATACTTCAGAAAAGAAGAGGAGAAGAGGCAGAAAGAAGAAGAAGAGGCTAAGAGGAAAGAACTTGAAGAAGGGTTAAACAAGGAGAAAGGAGATAGTGAAACAAAACAAGACATTTAGACGCCATGTTGAAAACTCCATGAACATTGAGATATCTATCAAGAGAGAATTGACGCCTCAAAACGTCATTGCCAATTGAGATTTGTAGTGGTTACACATTTACGCGATTTCGCGGAATACAAAAGCACCGTTGATTTTTTATCGTTTTTGACATGACAATTCGCTTTCGAAGCCACAAGAGGCTATACTGATGAATTAGCCTGGTGCATGGTATACTGATTTCTGTTCTCGGCATACTTTTTCACATCTAATAATATATTAATCTACATTTACACGTGCTACCACCTATCACCGACTTTCACCAAGTAACTCACATCCAATAATCAAAAATACGAGGCACTATCACCCCAGAATATTTTAGTTGCCGTATAATATAAATCGCCTCCTCTCCTCCCTGCGTCGAATGGAACGCAGTTAGTGCCTGAAGAGCAGTTTATTCCCTTCCTTAGATCCCCTTACACCAAGCCCCTTATGCTGCTTCCGTCGCTCTGTCTAAGAAAATTGCCCCTCTTGTCTATACTGCGCAACTCAGCGCAGAGGCCGTACCATAATGTCTTCCTCCTCCTGCAGATGGCCATAACGAAAAACGCAACGCCCACAACCAGACCTTTTGGAGGGACCGAACGCCTTCTTGCGGTTGCCGATGTGGGCGGCTCGTAAGGCAACGCGAACGCCTTGCTCAAGAAGGTGCGGGTGACATGAGTTGTACACGCTCATGTCTTGCTGGCGTCTTTGCACAGGTCGCGCCGGGAGCACGTCCTGATATTCTCAGCGGACAGTGTAATTCAACCTTTTTTGTTTCTGCATTGAAGTGATAATCAAAAGTCCCATTCATGAATCGTGAGATATTGCATTTTATTTTGTGATTCTTGAAGTTGCGAGGTCGTTAATACTCTTGACGCGTATTAGCACAAGGGAGTCATCAGGCAGTTTCATTTCCGTTTCCCATCTTAGCTGTTGGTCGTCCAAGGTTATTAATAGTTGTTATACATCTTTATATACTGTACGATAGCGCATTAGCATCTCACAGACTGGTGGAAGTGTTGATGGAATAGAGGAGAGGCAACTTGCGATCTATTTTCATATATCAATTGTTAACCCTTTAACGGGCAGAGTACAGTACAGCGAAATCCAGCGAAATGGCTAGAGTCAACGCCAGGGTCATCAGATTTGCGGTGTTCGCAACCCTGTTGATTCTGTGTGGATATATCCTTTCAAGAGGTGCAAAGTCAGCCTACCACATTGATCAGGTGGCACCCGTGGCACCCGTAACACCACAGACCGGGCAGCCAGCTCCTGCTCAAAATGCACCACAGCATGGAACGAAGCAGGTGCAACAGACTGACGTGATCTCCAAGAACAAAGTTGGCGGTGGAACTGAAAAGGCTACGTTTATTTCACTCGCCAGAAACAACGACTTGTGGTCACTTGTATCTTCAATTAGACAGGTTGAAGACCGTTTTAATAAGCAATTCAAGTATGACTGGGTGTTCCTCAACGATGAAGACTTCAGTGATGAATTCAAGAAGGTCACTTCTAACCTAGTCTCTGGTAATGCCAAGTTTGGAGTTATTCCCAAGGAGCAGTGGAGTTTTCCATCATGGATCGATGTGGATAGAGCAGCAAAGGTCAGACAGGAGATGCATGACAAGCAGATCATCTATGGTGATTCTGTCTCGTACCGTCACATGTGCCGCTTTGAGTCTGGGTTTTTCTTTAGGCACCCACTTCTAGATGAATACGAATGGTACTGGAGGGTAGAACCCGGTATCAACATCTACTGTGATATCGACTACGATGTCTTCAAGTACATGCGTGAGAACAACAAGGAGTATGGTTTCACCATTGCCCTCCCTGAATACCAGGCAACCATTCCCACCCTCTGGGAAACCACCCGCAAGTTCATGGCCGAATACCCACAGTACGTTGCAGAGAACAACATGATGGACTTTGTATCTAACGATGGTGGAAACTCATACAATGGATGTCACTTCTGGTCTAACTTTGAAGTTGCTTCGCTCAGCTTCTGGCGCAGTGAAGCATACATGAAGTACTTTGAGTACCTTGATCAGGCTGGTGGGTTCTTCTATGAAAGATGGGGTGACGCGCCAGTTCACTCGATTGCTGCTGCTCTCTTCCTTTCAAGAGACAAGATCCATTTCTTTGATGATGTGGGATACTATCACGTTCCTTTCCATAACTGTCCTATCGACCCGGCTGTCAGATCTGCCAAGAAGTGTATGTGTAACCCCAACGATGACTTCACCTGGAAGGACTACTCTTGTGTCCCTGAGTTTTTCTCCGTGAATAACCTCAAAAGACCATCTGGATGGGAACACTACTCTGGTTAGAATATTGATCTCTTGTAAGAGGCAAAATTAATTGTCTAGCTCATAGCTAAAGGTAAATCTGTTTAAGGGCAAGAATGTCTGAACACATAGCAGTGGTCTTTTTTTAATATATGCGAAATATTGTATTTAGAGCTCTGGTTTTGTGCCTCATCTTGCTAGCAAAGTTACACTTGGAGAGCTTCGTGTACATGTTGTGGCTATTTTTCCTTATTCTTTATTCTTATGTTGTTTTTGGTTTCCAAAGTCAAGATACGTTTCACATCTCGCATAGAGTGAATAATATGTTGAATTACTATTTATGATCTACTGTGGTGAGCCTGTCTTGTAGGCCCATTGAGGGGATACCCTCACCTTAGTTTTTGTTGCCAGGGTGTTACAGCTGTTAGTTGTTAACTGGCCTCTTATTTTTTGTGGATTCTAGGAGTCAATCCCGGTCTTTCTGCAACCTAAGAAACCTCATTCCTCTAACAGATGCAAGTGCCGTGCTCGCGAGGCAGTTAGCTCATGACCTGCCTGCTCTATGTGTGCACGCACTGAACAACCAAATGGTGCGCGAGCCCACAAAGTAGTGTGTTGGTCGACACAGTAGTGTGTTGGCCGTATGCTGCAGTAAAGAGGAAGCTGAAAATTTACGCATTCGGAAGCAACACCCAATAGCGCGGTAGTGAATCAGTAGGGTGCAGGCAGGTAGGCAGTCCGCAGGAAGCAGTCCGCAGGAGGAGGCATTCTCATCAGAGATATAAGAGGAGTACTTTTGTTTTACGAAATTTCAGCTTCTCGAAAAGTATCGAACCTTGAACTATAACCAGTAGAAAGTGTAAAGAGCCGGCTGTAAATCCTTCTTCCTCATCCTTTTGTTTTCTGTAGAAATATTTATACTGAAGAGCATAACTACGGTGGATAAGTTATCTATCTGCCCCGGATGTGATGTGACTCAGAACGATTTTGCATGCACACATTAGGTGCATTTTCCATGCAGAACGCCGTTGGCAACCAGCGACGAGTCAGGAAGGTTGGATATTGTTGGTCTTTTTTTTTCATTCTCGGGTATTTAATCTGTTAGCGTTCCTTTTGGCTTTTTTCTTGCGATTGATCTGCTTCCATCAAGCAACAAAGGGTTTATTTTCTCTCTGTATTATCTTTCTTGAGATATATATAATATATATATAATAACTTTCCATAATGTCTAAAGGCAAGGTTTGTCTAGCTTACTCCGGTGGTCTCGACACCTCCGTCATCTTGGCCTGGCTCCTTGAGCAAGGCTACGAGGTGATTGCATTCATGGCCAACATTGGTCAGGAGGAAGACTTCGAGGCTGCCAGAGAAAAGGCTCTCAAGATTGGTGCAACCAAGTACGTGCTCGTGGATGTCAGAAAGGAGTTCGTGGAGAGTGTGCTATTCCCAGCAGTTCAGGTGAATGCTATCTACGAAAACGTCTACTTGCTTGGAACCTCGCTTGCCAGACCTGTGATTGCCAAGGCCCAAATCAAGGTGGCTGAGGAGGAAGGTTGTTTTGCTGTGTCCCACGGTTGTACCGGTAAGGGTAACGATCAGGTCAGATTTGAACTCTCTTTCTACGCCCTCAAGCCAGATGTTACCGTGATTGCCCCATGGAGAGACCCTGTTTTCTTTGAGAGATTCGCTGGTCGTAAGGATCTTTTGGACTATGCTGACCTCAAGGGTATTCCAGTTGCTCAGACCAAGGCCAAGCCATGGTCTACCGATGAGAACATGGCCCACATTTCATTTGAGGCCGGTATCCTTGAGGACCCCAACACCACACCACCAAAAGACATGTGGAAGCTCACTGTCGACCCTACTGATGCCCCAGATGTCCCAGAGGACTTTGATGTCGAGTTCAAGGCTGGTATTCCAGTCAAGCTCACCACAGGTAAGGGCGAAGTGATCACCGACCCCGTTGAGCTCTTCATCACTGCCAATGCCATTGCTCGTAGAAACGGTGTTGGCCGTATCGACATTGTCGAGAACAGATTCATTGGAATCAAGTCTCGTGGTTGTTACGAGACCCCAGGTCTCACCCTTCTCAGAAGCACCCACGTTGACCTTGAGGGTCTTACAATGGACCGTGAGGTGCGTGCCATCAGGGACACCTTTGTGACCCCAACTTACTCAAAGTTGCTCTACAACGGTATGTACTTCACCCCAGAGTGTGAGTATGTTCGTTCCATGATCGCTCCTTCTCAGGTCACCGTCAACGGTATTGTCCGCGCTAGAGTTTACAAGGGCAGCCTTATCATTCTCGGTAGGTACTCTGCAACTGAGAAGTTGTACGATGCCACTGAGTCTTCTATGGATGAGCTTACCGGCTTCCAGCCACAGGAGGCCTCTGGTTTCATTGCAGTGCAGGCCATCAGAATCAAGAAGTACGGTGAGAGTGCCAGGGAGAAGGGTTCTCCTCTGGAGCTATAAATGGAGTTATTAACGGTTCTTGTGTAAATGTCAAATTAATAAATAGTGGATTATAAAGAAAACGAATAATTTGTCATTTGTAATGTAACTTGGTATACACCTGTTTTATAATATCATCCATCTGGTCATAATCGCCATGCCTTAAAATACATTCAACTCCCTACACTTTGCACATGGAGATAATCACTCATGCACAAAAGAGAATTCGATGCAGCAACATCGAAAAACGGCAAGTACACAAAAAGGAAAAGAAAACAAATGCTGAACCATATGTGCCTCCAACATCCGAGCTCTCCGTCTATCTATCTTTCTGCTTCGCCGGCAAATAAATAACTCAGATCAATAGAGTTTAAGCAATCATTATCATTATCGTCATAAGACTTCGTATATCGTACGCCTCGTCTATAAAAAGTATTCGTTCCTCTGGGTCTTCACAGGATTCACCTTTTGCGTGTCATCTGGAACTGCTGAGAATATCTTAAAATTAACCTCCAATTCATCGTCAACATTCATCACACTGGCAACGTTTCCACATCTGTAGCAATAGTTTGGAGCAGACCATACTGTAACCACATCTTTGTCCTTGAAATGGTATCTGAAACCTTCCATAACAAGCTGGTGTGCTCTGGCTATTAATTGCAAGTTGTTTATGTGGTTGAATTCTCTTGCAACACGTGACCCAAAAAGCCATCCGGCACCTCTAGGTGACACGGCCCAAGTTTCCACGTTGTCAGGGTCAGACCATACCAGATCGCAGAATCCTCCTTCGTGTGGCACCTCCTGTGCTCTTGACAAGACACGTATCTGGTCAAGCATGCGAATCTCTGGGGAGAGACCACCGTGTATACAGAGGATCTTACCATCTATGATGGCACTGAGTGTCAGAAAGTCAAAAACCTGACAGCAGTATTTCCAAACAGTAGTTGAGCCATACTTGTTGAGGCACTCTTCATAGAAACCATACACTTGTGTTATCTGTCTGGATTCGTGGTTACCTCTAACCAGAGTAATATGCTGTGGGAATCTGATCTTGAGGATCATGAGTAAGGTGAATGTTTCAAGTGAGAAGTAACCTCTGTCCACGTAGTCTCCCAAAAAGATGTAGTTGGTACTTATACCACTTGATCCTGAAGTTGGAAATCCACCACTAATCTTGAAAAGTTCCAACAAGTCGTGAAACTGCCCATGGATATCACCACACACAGTTACAGGGCTCTGTACTGGTTGGATGTTGGACTCTTCCATAAGCAGATCTTTCACCTTCTCACACAATTGCTTCATATCATTTTCACTGAGTGCTTTACAGTTCTTGATATCCTCAAACCACTGGTCTGGTCCTCTGTCTGGCATTGTATAGGAATTTATTCTTTAGATGAGTCTTATTTTTATGTTGCTTTTTGTGGATTTGAGTACACCGAATATGATGGTGAAACTTAGACACTGCAAAGGAGGATGAATTATATCAAGGGCGGGAGCGATTAATAATAAATCACCACTTCAACCCGTTGGATGAGAACCCCTTTGTTTTCTTTTTTTGTCTATCAATCAATGCAATCCTCTACCCAAGGAAGATGAAAGTGAAATCTATATATAAGTTATGTCCATCGATGTGTAGCCAAGTATCAAAATGGTACCTGGATACCGGTGATATTCACCTCTGGGCGCTTTCTCTGCTCTGTAATTCAGCTATTGTTTCTGCGATAGCCTGAAGTGCACCGCCGATTTTCTTCGCTGCTCAAGCGATGCGATACGCCAACCGGAAGGCAGAGGGGAGCAGGCACCGACTAGGAAAGCACCTCACTGAGGCTAGCTAGACTGGGGGCCTGAGGATCAAGCGGAGGATCAGGATATCGGACAACTACCATACAGGCAAAGAAAAATGGACATCCGCTAGGGATGTTTCTCTGGTGCCTGATTATTAAGTTACACAGAGCTTACTATGAAGAGTTTATAGTATTAACGGGTCCTATTTGGGTGGTGGCGGAAGTAGATCATCTTTTCCAATAGAAATTGCTGGCTGACTCTCTCGTTCTTATGGTCATTTCCCTACTCATTTGACTGCACGCCATCTATAAGCAAGAAATGCCCAGTTTTCCTTTCATTCTCTCTGTGGCGTCTCTTCCTCCCTTTCTCCCTTCCATCTGCCGACTTGATGGACTATGTCGCATTATGTAAGCCTGCAACTGCTAAGCCCTGAATTCCTGGAGCTGTCAGTGGGTTTCATTGGCCAGCCTCACAAGCGGAAGTGAAGTGAAGGACATGAGGGCGTCTAGGCTGGCTGTGCACACTAGCTTTTTGACTGCAATTCTTGATGAGTACAAAGATTGAGAGGCACATAAAAACAAGTGACATCACACAGACTAGTGGTTGAAGGGCGATTATAATAGATGGCTTTGCATTCTCCATCTCGACTGGTGGGCCATCGCCCAGGCATCTATTCGTTGGAAGGCAGCGGGCCTCATAGTGATCTGGCTGCCCATATGTAGATAGAGAATCTGCGTGCAAGCGAGCATTTTCTGTGTACAGGCGAGTTTTTTGCGTCCTCTCCAGCTTGCCTTCGAATCTCGGAGCGATCCTCGTAGTGCATCGCTTGCTGCAGAGACAGAAGCATGTGGCCCCTTCAGCAAAAATTATGTATGCACGTCTTTGACGTTCTTATCACGCATGGAGGGGATCTTGAGGCTGATGAGAAGGTACCACTTTGATATACTTTATTTTTATTGTTCGCTTGCTGAGTCTTTGGCAGGTGGATCTAATTTCTCTTAGGCAAGCAGGTTTGAAATTTTTCGTATTTTTAGTGGTTTCATTTTTTTCCACTGTTGGATATCTCCAGTCAGAGTTGACTGCTCCTTATCGTGATATCAGTTCATTTCCTAAAGCGGGGACTGCATCCAAGGCTTTGTTGAGCCTTGGAACAGAATCGCACCACACTTCTTACAGAAGTCACATATTCCTGTATGGAAACCAACAGTCGTATTGCTATATCTATCGTTCCGTTTGCAGCTTCCACAATGCCTACACATACGTCTTTATCTTCCCAATACGAGAGGTATGACGACTCAACTACCAGTATCCACAAATTGGGAGATGTTAAGGATAATTCACTACTGAGCTCTGAAAAGAACGGGGGAGATTTCAATGGGAAAACACCTCGTGATACCCCGCAGGTCATTGAGGAGGAGGACTATGAGGATGAAAATCTTCTCTCCAACAACTACGACAATAGAATGGCTCCTGAGTACACCGTTCAAGAAAACCGCACCTTTGCGCCTTTGAATATACCATTACACAGAAGATTAGAAACTCTAGCCGTTCTGTGGCATACATGTACCATCCCTATCATACTTGCCTTTTTCTTTTTCACCCTCTCATTCCCATTGTTATGGCCTTTATCCATCACATATCTCTTGTTTTTCTTTCTCTGGGATAAAACTCCTAGCAATGGTGGTACAGCTTCTCGGTACTCAGAGTGGTTCAGGAGCCTGATGGTATGGAGGTACTTTAATAACTATTTCCCTATAACGTTGCACAAAACTGTCGACCTACAACCTACCTTTACAGAGGAGGATGTCATTGAGAAGGTGTTTCCTCTTTTTTTCCTCCAGCTTAGAACAACCTACCTGCCTTCATATCTGAATTCACTTATTTCTTGTATAATCTCACCAGTGGACATCAAAGTTAGGAAGACGGTGAAAACAGGTCCCCGGTACATCTTTGGCTACCATCCTCACGGTGTGATATCGATAGGTGTTACCGGAGCATTGGGGACAAACGGTGCTGGGTGGAACGATCTGTTCCCGGGAATTAGAGTTTTTCTCCTAACATTAATCAACCAGTTCCAGGTGCCGTTCTATAGGGACTACTTGATGGCTCTAGGAATATCATCTGTCTCGAAACACAACGTTATGAGCCTCATCAGAAGAAACATGTCGGTGTGTATTGTTGTTGGAGGTGCTAGTGAGTCTCTACTGGCCAGACCGGGTAAAAACGACATAGTACTGAGAAAAAGAAAAGGATTTGTGAAGATTGCACTTGAACTTGGTGACGTATCCCTTGTTCCAGTGTATGGTTTTGGTGAGACTAACGTATATAATGTAATCAATACAACGTCACAGCCAGGAGGTGCTAATGAGGACCCTGGAAAAATGAAGAGGCTGTTATACGCAGTACAAATATGGCTCAAGAATAGGGTGGGATTCACCATACCCCTGTTTCACGCCAGGGGTATATTCAACTACGACTTTGGTCTCATGCCTTTCAGAAGACCCGTTACCATAGTGGTAGGGAGACCCGTGCAGGTTCCCTTTATTCCCAGCCCTTCACAGGCTCAAATCGATCATTATCATGCTCTGTATGTGACGGAGTTGCAACGCTTGTTTGATGAAAATAAAAAGAAATATCTCGCATCCGGAGATGCAGAACTCAGAATTGTTCAGTAACATGGGTTTTCTTTAGTGCTCGCTCTGTTTGTTTTGGATTTGTGATCCCTCTATTTATAGGGACAGATCAATATCAGTTAGAAGTTTGCCTCAAAACTGCAATGCATAGGCCATAGAGACACAAAGGCTGATTTACAAGGGAGTTCCTCGAATCCCTGACAAAAGTGAGAACCGTTAAAAGGAGTTTCTATTTATACCTCATTTAGTTGTTCAATTTATTAATGATGTTCCCTATTATAGTGAGAAAAGTATCTTACACAACGATATAAATGGAAAACCCTAATCAGTAATGTTGTGAGTCCATCTCATATTTGATCCAGTTGCTCATACAGTTTTGGTCATACAACTCTGAAGGCCCAAAGTTTCCAGGGCTACAACCGCCACATTTGTCACTATTTGGACAGTTGAGGTACGGTGAGTGCTCGTATCCAACATCTCTGAACCAGTGCACCTTATTCTTGTCTTCGAACAAGCCAACACCAACAGAATGCACAGGCGCATCACCCCATCTTTCATAGTAGAACCCACCTGCCTCTTCTAAGGCATCCATCCACGCGGAATATGCCTCACCTCTATAAAAGTCCATGTTGGCGATCTCAAAATTAGACCAGAAGTGACAGGTGGAATATCCTCCAGCGGCCTTTGCGTGCCACGGATTCTGCACATTGTCAGTAAGCCATTGGAATGCAGCATTGGGGTGGACGTACTCGGGGTGCTTCTTTACGAAATCAAGAGTAGTGGGCCAAAGTGTTGTGACAGTTGCTGGATCATCATACAGACTAACAACGAACCCGTAGGTCTTATCGTTATCTTCCATGAACTTGAAAAGGTCGTAGTCAACAGAGCAGAAGTAGTTGGTCCCTGGCTCAAATCTCCAGTACCACTTGAACTTCTCTAACGCAGGCAGCTTGTAGAAGTATCCAGAGTTAAATCTACACATATTACGGTATGACAGCAATGTAGCATAGTTTACCTTCCGCTCCTCGTATATATCAAATTCCTTGTTCATGCGGTCTGTGTCGATGCTGGCTGGGATATTCCACATCTCTTCTGGAATAATTTCAAAGTGGCACTCACCACTAGTAGCAGAGGTCACCTGTTCTTTAAAATTCAGAGAAAATGACTCATCGTTGATGAATGTGTAAGGGTAATGGAACTTGTGGTTCCATTTCTCTTCGATTTGTCTGATGGTGTGGAGGACAGCGTTCAGCTCCTCGTTTCTTACCAGAACGAGCAATGTAGCATTGGCCAATTGATACTGTTCAGACTCCGAAGCTGGCCGCACCAACTGGAAACCCTTTGGCTCATCAATTTTCTCAGCAAACACCGACTCATAAAGACGCATGTTTCGATCTATGACATCCTTTCTCTTGCTAGTGTACTTTGATGAGAAAGTGAGCTTATCCTTAATCTGCGAGAAAGAGAGAGGGTAGTAACCACGATCGGTCATTGAGGGTTCATCAGCCTCTGTCTCCACTGAACTGTACAGCCGCAGTCCTTGGAGTGTACCGTGGCTGGTATTGGTCTTGAGCAACAAAATGAATATCACTGCACCCACAATTGCAAAGCGCAGAGCCATTCCTGTCCTGATCTTTCTAAAAAGCGAAGAAACTGACGCGAGGAGTGACTGCATAAGAGAGTGTCCTTGCTGAACGGACCTCTCCAGTGAAATTGCCATGTTTAAGTTGTTAACCTTTTATTGATGATTTCTTGGTTTTCTCAGGCTAATCAAGTTAACTTTCAAATCACTTCAACCATTGCTGTTTGGGATAAAACGAAGGCCACACAAAACAATCTGATGACCTAATCACACACAGTAGAAATGTGATCAAGAGCCTAGCACAGATAATATGAAAAGAAAATATTGGCAGTATGGCCACAGGTAGAAAAACAAATCGCGAATGGTTCAGTTTGATACGTTCAGCTGAAATTCCCCCTATATTGTATAAATGCACCCGAACTCTCAGCAGAGAGAGAGTATGTAGGCGGTGCCTTTTGCAGCCTGGCATTGGGGCCATATTGCGCACCTTGTTGCGCGTCCGCGTCCGCAGAGCCCAATCTGAGTTGCAGTCTGCCCAACTAAGATTAAGCCATGCACGATCCAGGGCTGAGATACACAGCTCTATCTAGTGCTGGATGTTATGGACTGAGAGTGATCGCTGGGGGTAGATAGAGGGCCAAATACTAAGAGGGTACAACTCCATTTCTCTTTGAATTAGCACCCGTGCACGTGTATTAGAACTTGTCGATAACTTTGGCTTGCTCTTTTATCCATCCCACTACTCATCATTCCGCACTATAACATCAGAGAACCGAGGCAACTAACACTCAAACAACGCGGTTCCTGGCATGCGACAAGCAGGGACGTTTATTCATGCTGCACTGATCTCTGCATTTCGATTGTGCATTAGTGTCGAAACCATTAAAGGTCTTCTGCATGAGTGTCCAAACCGCCCATCTTGCTGCTGCCCTCGACGGTCTTGCTGCAGTTTGCGGATTGTTAACAAAGTCCCACGTGCTGTGTGCAGGAGACTTCAAGTTGGCGTCAGTGACATCTCTTCACTTTTGCTTTTGCTCTTTCAGACAAAGTGTACTATCCCTTTTGATCCTGCCTCTATTATTAGTATCGGCTCCATTTTTCTCGGGCCAGAAGGGTCTTACAAAAGCATAAGGGGGGCAGGATGTAATAGAGCGGGTGATGCAGAGGGTCAATTTGTCACACGCAAAGGAACAAAGACTGCGCAGAGAGGACAGATGAAATATATGTGCGATGAACGAACGGGCCTTACGCGGTCGCGTGCTTGGGGCATCGAAGCCCTCCGAAACGATGAGTGCATACATAGTATATCAATCAGCACAGTGTATTTGCAGTGTATTTGCATAGTGTATTTGCATAGCTTATCTACACGGCTTATCTCCGCAGTCTATCTGAGTAGGATAATTACACAGCACATCTTTGTGATAGGGTTTGCGTCTTTATCGTTGGCATGATTGTAGATGACGAATGGATCGAGTGAATATTTTCCCCACAAAATATACACATGGGTTTGGATTCTGACGCGTCTCTGAGGGACGTGTTGCAGGGTCTGAACACCCGACAGCTTGAGGCAGTTACCTACCCCATAGAAGGTCCCTTGCAAATCATTGCAGGACCAGGAACTGGCAAGACCAAAGTTCTTGTCTCTAAGGTGGCTTATTTGCTGTTGGAGAAAAGGATCCACCCTCGCAACATCATCGTAACGACATTCACGAAAAAGGCTGCCAATGAGATGGTGGAGCGCCTTCAGAAGCAGCTTGAAGGACACCCGGAAATTCCACTTAACAAGCTTCTCATTGGCACTTTCCATAGCATATGTGTGAGGCTTTTGAGGAAGTATGCTGCACATGTTGGCTGGGATGCTCGATTCAAAATAGCGGATGAGAAGGATGCGGATGAAGTGCTCAAGAAAGTGTTGGTGGACCTTCCGCCATTGCCTGAAGAATCCTGGAGCAAAAGGCTTTCCGGGAAGGATGTCAAGGCCTCTTCTATAGACAAATACAATGGATATTCCCCTAAACCGGTCAGAGCAGAGATATCAAAGCTCAAGTCAATGACTGTATTGCCTCATGAGTATTTTCAGAGAAGGAAGAAAAATGCCGCTCTTGCAGTTATATACTCCAATTACCAGGACTCCCTCAAGAAGCACAACCTGATTGATTTTGACGATTGTCTACTATTGGCACACTCGCTGCTCTCCGCAAAGAGAGATCTCCTGAATCATATAAATCATGTTCTTGTGGATGAATTTCAGGATACAAATCAGATTCAGCTCGAATTGATGTACATGTTTGCACAAGGAACCGCGCCCTGCGGCAATAGTGTCACCATTGTTGGTGATCCTGACCAGAGCATCTACGGTTTCAGAAATGCGGATGCACAGAATTTTGAAAAAATGAACTCCTATTACAAAGCGAGGGGGGTCCATTGCAGTCAGATAGCCCTTGAAGAGAACTATCGTTCCACCTCAAATGTGCTGGCATTTTCAGAAAGGCTAATGAGACAACAAAAGACAGGGAGAACTGCAAAAAGCCTGAAGTCCCAGCACCATAATACAGACATCCCCATCCATTACAAGAAATGTGCAAGTAATATCAGCGAGGCTGCCGCCATAGTGAAAGAGATAACGAAATTACTTCAACTGCCTGGCATGTTCAAGTTATCAGATATTGCCATTCTTTTAAGATCAAACTATCTCTCAAGGGTCATAGAGCAGGAACTAATTAAGGCGGGCTTAGCATACGATGTTATTCATGGACGCGCTTTTTGGGAACTGAAAGAGATTAGAACCATGATTGATTATCTGAGGGTTGTGTCGTCGGATAATGACATACTTGCGATGTTGAGAACGGTCAATGTGCCATCAAGAGGCCTTGGACCTAAGGCCATCGCTTTCATCGAACAGAGAATAGGTCAATCAGATGGCTGTTTCAGCGAGCTGGTTGCGATGTTACAATCTGGTGATTCCCCGAAGGACCCGCAGACAGGTAGAGTGGTGTTTACCGGTAAAGCATACAACGCCCTCAAAGAATACGTAGAGCTCATATTTGCATGCAGGGAGGCATTGCACCCCGATATATCAGCTAGTGATGTCGATTTGCATCTTGTGAGGGTTGGGAGAGTTTTTGATATGATCGTAGAAGGGGCAAGCCTGGATAAGCTGAAAGCAGCTGAGGCATCTTCGAGGAACAGCTCTCAAGAAGAAACCGAATCTGCTTCATTGAACCTTCAAGAACTTAGAAATCAGATTCTTGAGTTTAAGCCTATGGATCTGTCAATACAGGAAGAGACATTTGAGCCAGATGAGATGGATCCCACTCAGCCAATGTCGATCTTAGACCAGTTCTTGGACTCGGTGTACCTATACGAGTCATCCAATCCAATAAATGACCACACAGAGACTGAACGGCTTTCAATTGCTACAGTACATGGCTCAAAAGGCTTAGAATGGCCTGTGGTATTTATCCCCGGCCTTTGTGAGGGTGTGTTCCCATCTGTGTATGCGATCAACGGGACAGAGGATGATCCGTCTCATTCAGGCCCATACCACCTCATTGATGAGGAGAGGAGGTGTTTCTATGTTGCATCAACAAGAGCTAAGGTTTTACTCTATCTATTATCTTTTCAGGATAGGACATCGTTTAAGGGGGGTGAGAGCTATCAAGTGTCAAGATTCATCAAAAACAATGTGTCTGGCTTGCCAAGAGAGCTTGATTTCGGCAATGAAGAACTCATGCGAAATGTGCATGCTGTCCATGGGAAAGAGTATAATCCTGCAGTGATGCCAAAGATGCCACAATCGGAGGCAGCAACTGATGTAAATAGTGGTTCTGGTGCCGTGGGCAGTATTATGACTGCTTCGACCTTTGCTCATAAGCTGGGTGGACTCCAGAATAATGAAAGTTTCAAAAGCAAGAGAAGACAGGGAGAAATCATTTACAGTATTGCCAGCAAGCGCAGGGACACCAATGTGGTGTCAATGTTGAATCAGCGTAGCAAGCAGAGCGTCGAAGGCCAGCATTCTCAAGGATTTTTTTCGAATTCTTTGCGATATGCCCCACAGAGTGCTTCTTTAGCGAACAATTTTAAAGCTTCTATCTCACCTTCATCATCATCCTCAAGAAGCCCTGACTCTACGATGGATACGGAAATCAGGGCCCCGAAAAAGCGCCTGGGAATGGGTAGGATGAGGCCAATGTACCCCCCTTCCAAATAGCTGGTGTTTATAGAGATTGTATAAATTTGTAGTATATCATTCATTATCATTATATCGAAAATTAATTAAATTACTTAACTATACAGCCGTGATCGATGGAAATGTGTCACTCTCTTTGAGGGGTGCTCAAGAGATGTCTTATCTGTCAAGGCCAAACCTGTCTTCTCTGTGTCTGTCGTTAAACCTCAGCTTGTGTGCCAACTCTGAATTCTTAAATTCAAAATTGCTAACCTGACAGAAGGGATGTTGTAGAAGTTCCTTAGCCGTTGGTCTCTTGTCTGCATCTGTTTGGAAGCACTGGCTGATGAAGTCACGTCCCTCCTTCGAAATGAAAGGAAGGGTATCTTCAGGGATAGGAGGCGCTAGTTTGGTGCCGAGCTTGAGAATGATAGCGGCCGCCACCTCCACATTGGACCACGGGAACCTTCCAGCAAACATCTCCAGCACAACACAACCCAGAGACCAGATGTCCACTTTGGCACTATATCCCTGGTTCTCATTGCTGATCACCTCAGGCGCCATCCACCTAATCGTACCTTGCATTGACATACCTTGGTCGTTGGCATAGATATTTTGGGTTCTCTTTGAAATTCCGAAATCGGAAATCTTACATATACCGTCTATTTCCAGCAATAGATTGTCCGCTTTCAAATCGCGATGTAGAATACCGCGCGAATGGATGTACTCCAGGCCCTTGAGCACCTGTGTTGTGAGGAATCTGATCACGTCCTCAGGGAAACGACCATACATCCTAATGCAGGAACCAACAGATCCACCAGCAACATACTCCAAGAAGAGCGAATAGGCCTGGTTTTTGTTCTCAAATCCTAGGTACTGAACAATGTTGACGTGATCGAGATCTCGCAACATGCTCACCTCTGCCAGCAGGGCCTCCACCATTTCCTTGACTCGGGTATCCTTCTGCACGGCTGCAGGAATCTCAATCTGTTTCACAGCCATCATATCTCCAGTTGTGACATTCAGTGAAAGGTAAACGGATCCATACGTACCCTTCCCAATGAGCTCACCTTTGACCCATGCAAATTCCTTGTATTCTCCCTTATGGTTCTTCAGCGTGCTGACAAATCCACGCTTCACGTCTCCAGGAGTCACCTCCACGACACGCTGGCCCCACATCTTGGTACTCTTTCTGCGGAGGAGATCACCACTCCCTTGGGATGGTTCATGGTTGGTAATTGTCAGCCGCCTTCTGGCTTCCTTAGCAACAACTCTGATGGATTTCATCCTGTGCCCCCTACTGGCCAGCTGGTTCTCGTTTGGAGGTGTTAGGTATTCATCCGCTTCGTCCTTATAAACACTGGAGATCTTGCGTGCAATATTGGGCCTCTCGCTCTTCACAGGAGACACCTCCATAATGGGAGAGATGGGAGATGGTTCGCCTTCATCCAGAATAGGTCTATCAAGATCAGTGTTGGGAAAGTAAAATTCAAGGTTATCATAAACAACATCCGCGGGTGGTCTGACTGTCATCGAAGGCTGCTTCTTCTCCAAAGATGTGCTCGTTGGTGGTTTAGCCCAAAGTCCATCATCGGAGTCATCATCACTACCGCTACCTTGTGCAGTGAGCACCGGTGCATCGTCAAAAGAAATGGCATTTTCCTTGAACTGATCGACTTTCCGGTTACTTCCGACAGTTGACCGTGAAGAAGCCCTCTTACGATGGCTAGAAGAAGCAATTGACCGTACCTCACTCTTTTCAAAGCTGACACTGTCTGCATCGTTGCTATTGAGAGTTGCAGATCCATCTTCGGCTGTTGTGGGTGGGGGTGTTATTGCAGAGATGGGAGGAGGTGCTCTTCTCGTGAGGGAAGAAGAGCTCTTATTGCTTGAAGATACCCTCGACAAGCTGCCACTTCCCATGGGAGGAGGAGGGGGCCTCCTCACTGGCACATAATTCTCACTGCGCTCATAGGGGGATGCTCGCTTCTTGTCAAAATCAATCTCTCTACCTTCATTACGTAGCACCCTAAATGAGTTATTTGGCAGAGGCAGCCCACCAGCTGCCAGGGTGAACGGAGCCGGCTTTATCGAGGCAGATAAAGTGTTTGAAGCTCCTCCCCCATACCCTGAACTGGCTGCTGGGTAAGGCATGGTGGAGGATGCACGGTCTTGGTAACCTTGATCTGTCTTTGATATTTCTGTGATGTTGGCAGAGTCTTTGAAGTTGATGTAGTCTCTGCCCTTTTCCTTTGATACCTCCAACATATACTGTGGAGTTGCGGGATACTGTCTGTTGTAGTCATTGTCCAATATCTGTGAAGCCGATGAGGAAGCAGGGCTCGACGTTGTTGATAGGGGTAATGAGGCCACGGATGGAAAATGTCGCTTAGCAATGATTTTGGACGTGCCTCCAAAGAAGGAAACAAGGCGCAATCCCTCAAATGTCTCATCGTCCAAGCTTAGCCCCGGTTCACAGCCGAAATCTGTGAGATGATAGTTTATTGAGAAGGAGCGGTTGCCCTCAGCAGAGCCTGTGTCCATTCCTAGCTTTGTATTGATTGCTATCTTGAGGTCAGCCAGGCCTGTGATTTGACCTACATTTAAAGGAACAAACTTTTCATTATCCTGTGTAATCAGAATGTATAAATCCGCATTTGTAGACTTTGAAACGGGTCTGAACTGCTTGTCGATAGTATATGAACGAGGTTTCACCTTTTGGTATTCTGTAAGAGCCTTGCTTGTAGGAGTTGTGGTAGCCCCATCTCCAGCGCTATTGAGAGTATCTGGGGGTGGTTTCCTCACACGTCTGAAAAGAGTTGAAGTTTCGTTCTTTTCTGGCTTATCGGACCTTTCAGCCTTTTCAACTCGGGGAGGCTTGTCCACTTTAGCCGGCTTGACAGCTGCTGGCTCTCCCTTTGGGACATCTGATTTCTCGTCCAATTTCTGTGCAGATAGTTCAATCTTAGATTTGGATAGATTCCGTACCCTCTGTATGCTCTCCGTAGTCAAAGAAGACACCCTTCTGTGTAATTTTTTGTCAACGGCAGTTGCCATGGCTGTAGAGGTCATATCACCAGAAATGGATTGCTTCCCGTTGCGTCCAATAGAGTTTTTGGAGTCCTGTCTTGCATGAAGATCGGAGGTGGCCATCGAAGTGACTGAAGATGGGCTCACTGGCGAATCGCTGTTGTTGCGGCGTGACATTCCAGAAACCGACTCCGCGCGGGTCTTCTCCTGTCCCTTCTTACGCAACATAGTAAATAATCCCATTTTGGAATCGTTGCCCTCGTACTTCCACGTTGGAGAACCTCCTTTAGATGAGGATCTCTCGTGGCGCTTCGGCGGCTGTTTATCAATCTCAGACGCGGCATACGAGGCTGAGGAGGCAAATAGGGTGCTGAATATCGAAGACTCCGAAGAGTTGGATTTCTGGTGTCTACGGAACAACCCGTAGGAAGAACCACCAAAAATGGGCGACCGCGACGAGGAAGAACTCTCAATTGTTGAAACTGGGCGCCTTATAGAGCTCACAGAGGCGCGCGGGGTCGGGGTCGGATGTTGTCTCGCGGTTGGCTTTGGGGGATTTTTGGCGTTGGGAATCCCAACCTCTATTCTTGGCGATGGAGCCGAGAGTGTGGGCACCAGCTCTGTACCTTGTATACTTGCTGAGAGTGCAGATTTTGCATGGATTGTAGACTCAGTAGATTTGGTGATTTTATCCGAATCCTTCGTAAGGGACGGCACTATCGAGTCGCCGTCAGAAGAGGATATCACCGACAAAGGACCTGAGATGCTGGAACTGGGCGAAAGCGGTACCATTTCTATGGTTGGCTCTGAGTTTGGCTTCCCCAATGTCTTTCGCAGCAGGTGGATAAATCTTGAGGGCGTACTATCGCCTGTGGTGTCGAGCACAGGGGTATATTTTTGAAGCAGTTCATAGTTCTTGAGGTCCAAGAACTTGCGCCCAAAGAGGTTGTTCTCCTTTACCATTTGGATCCACGAGTCGTTAAACTGGTGAGTATGTAGCCACCAACTGACATTTTCAGGTGTCCATTCAGCAGGGTTCTGAACGATCCATGATGCTGGTGAGCTCATCGAATGAGGAGATTGAAACCCCTTGGGGATCCTTCCGAGTCGATCAGACATAGCGCCAGTTGCAGAGCTAGTAGATGGGCTATCGTCTGTTAATAGCGAGGGCTGTGAGTGGAAATGATGTGGCTTTTCGTAAGAGGAGATATCAGGGATGAGGTCGGAAACCAGGGACGAGGCGTGGGCACCATCTTCACGGTGATCTCCCTCCGTCCCCCTTGATCTCGATGACCCATGGCTTCCCTCTGCTCTCATATTTTGAGGCAGTAGCTGTCTGAGAGGGGTATTGAAGGTTTCACCGAAACTGAACGAGGGATCTGTGTGATGTGATAACTGTTGAAAAGAGCGTGGATTATCTTTGCTCATTACCCCGCCGCTACCTCCACTTGCGCTTGTGTTTGCATTTCCAGCTATCACACTCGCATTGGGTGTTGAAGTATTCATGTTTGCCTGTTCAAAAGAGAAGGCGTAAAGCTTTTCCGCCTCTGGTGTTGCGGGGAGAGGTATGTTTGAAGCTGAAACACCACTGGTATTTATGAAGCTGAACCCGTCAGGGCTGTACATCTCCGACGGTTCATAAAAAGATTGGCTAACACTCTTGGTGCTGTTATTAGGTAGAGACGGATGGGTTGGCGCTTGATGGGTTTGGTTCGCATCAGGGTATAATTCGGAGTGTTCGCTGTTGTCAATGCTGCTTCCAATCAAAGGCTCATACCCTGAGCTATTATGTGCACCACCGCCTTCGAAACTCACACTATTGGAACCTCTGCTCAGATTAGGCTCGAGCATAACAGGAATCGAAGAAGGGGTCGACTGGATCTGCTCGACCGAGGTGTTGAGAGTAAGGTTGGTCTTTGCCTGCAAGGTTGTTCGGTGTTTTCTGTTGGGTTTCTTATGTGGAGTCTTGGGTGACAGCGGTGGTGCTCTTGGCTTTGATACGCTTGAGTACGGAGAGACAGGGTCCAACGAGCTGTGGAGCTTGGAGTTGAGTGCAGATGCATTGTATATCTCTCCCGGTATCTCATCATAGAGGAATTTGGGCAATTGGTCTGTCGTTGACACTTCACCGTTGACACGACTACGGTCCTGTCTTCGGTGATTATGTGACATCTTGTCAGTTCCTCCTTTTTCCCTCTGGGTCACCACTGTAGTAGTGGGAATGGCTCTTCAAAAAAATGACCCACTGTGTGTGTCACTGCCGCTGCATCGGAACTGTCAAAAAAAATACCAGCAAGAAAGCGAGAAAGCGAGAGAGCGTCCCTATATGAGAGAAATTGTATTTCTTTACAATTTGTAAATGATTTAACAGTAAATATACATCTTGAATTTAAACCCAAGTCAGGAGATTCCTAAATGGACTGGTGGGTCTTTGGTTCCCCTTTGGTTCTCCTTCCCTCCCCTTCCCCCGGCTTAACCTGCATGCACGTCTTTAGCGAGGGTGAAATGTATGAGAGGCAGGTGAGAGCTTCCCCATCATGGAGAATTGATCTACTGGAAGGAAAGAGGCTCTGAAATGATATTACTGCCAGCTGTATTAATCAAACTGGATCTGATATCTCCATTAGATGGTGATAATTTTATTGAGCACTGACTATACACTGTATATATGGTGATATAGTGTGTGCTCCTACAGTTATCAGGCCCCTTTAACACAGTGCAGCGTTTGTGATCTTCATTACAATTCATTCCAACTATATACATTTTCTAAATAAAAGAATCAAATGTAATGGCTCTTCTCTATAGCCGCCACTGGAGGGGAGCTAGAATGAGTGATGCCTCTGGCTCCCGCCTCATTCGTTAAGTCACCCCTCGCACAGACTCAGTGGAGTCAGTTCAACTTGAGCTCAGAGATCCTCAGCACAGTCAAGTCGTGTTTCACATTCACATGGCGTACATGGCGCTGTCTCCTCTTGGTAATCTCCTTAGTGTACATGGGTTTCTTGGTCTTCTCTAACACAACAGCCTTGATTGAGTATAATGATGACTCTATGGGCTCCGCATGGAAGGTATAATTCCGGGAACCGATGGTGGTCACATCGGTAAACTTTAAAACATCACCAACCTCGGCATGCTTCATTCGGAATGGCAATATCAGTTCATCACCTTCAGTGACGAGATATGGCCTGTTGTGTACCCTTATGGTAGCGTAGAGATCCTTCTCAAACTTGAGTGGAGTTAGGTCCGGCAGAGACCTTTGTATTTCTTGTGATGTTGATCCCTCATTCGTGTTGTGTTGTTGGCCAACGTGTACACTAGGGTATATGCTAAAGGTTCTCGTTGAAACAAGTGCAGCCGAAGGACAGGCAATTGTCATACGGGCCCCACGGGCGATCTGCGTGGGTATCAGTCTTTGTAACATGGTGTCTTGAAATACTATATCTGGAAAGCACTGTGCACTCCTGTCACAACTCTCAAAGAAATAATATAAGCCCCTCTTCAAGTTGCACAATCTCTCCACTTGAGCTTGGCCCTCTCAGAGATTGTATGCAACTGTCCTTTTTCCAATTTTTCAGAGGTGTGCAGTTGATGCGAAAAAGTTACCCGGCTGGATATTAAGGTGGAGTAAATCCATTATAGTCGTATAGAGTAGAGCCTACAGATATATTACTGGCTATAAGCAAATTATCAGTGTTTTTATTATTATTCCCTCATATGTGGCCATTATATGCCGATTGAATATATAAGTATATATATATTCAATCGGGATGAAGTAAGTGTAGCTTTTGTATCCCTCATGTGCCAGCACCTTATGCACCCTATGCACCTTTGATTGGTGTACAACTAAATGTCCTTCTTCACTTTGAGGGACTTCATAGCCTTCCCTCTCTGTTTGATCATGTGAGTGTACATCACGTAGAAACCTGGAATGTAGAGGGCCAATACCACCTTGAGGAAGAGGGCATACAACGCACCGTACATCTTCTCTGCCTCGCCGAGCGAGAGGTAAATGGAAGCAACCTCAGATGCCACCCCAGTGGGATACAGCACGTAGAAGGTGTTGTATCTGAGAATAGTTAAGAATTTATGTGGGTTACCACCAGTGACCAAGTTTTGAGCATAGTACAAGTATCTAATAATCTCTGTCACGGACCACGAGAGGAAAAGGCTAATGTTGATCCAGTGAGAAGTGGCCGGCGTGTCTGGCAAAGCGTAGATAATTCCCCATACAACCACCAGTCTCGAAGCGACCTGTACGGCAGTTGTGAAAAAAGGTGATCTCACATTACCCACAAGCGAATTGTAGCACTCCACCAATGCCAAAGTCTGGATCTGTGTTGTCACTCTGTTGAGGTCAGACCTCTCCAGCTTCCCGTCAGTGACGGAATGGTACACGGTCCCTACGAGCACCAGAGTCCACAGCGCGGCAGAGACGTAGTTATAAACCGGCAACCATGCAAATGACGACTGACCTTTGGATGTCATGTTGAATTATATGATATGTGGTGCCAATTGCCAATCTCAATATTCAATTTCAATATTGTCACTACACTATTGATCAATGTTTTCAGCCACTCATAAGCCTTTCAGCAGATGCCTAGTAACCTCGGCACTAGGCATCTCCGCATTTTGAGCCTTCCATATAGTTGACGTGTACGACACACTTCTACCACACACTTCATACCACACACTTTAACATGTCGCAAAGAGAAGTTGAAGAGGCGATATTCACACCTCAATATTATAAATATAATATATAAACTTTATCATCCCAACTCATTATATTCATCAGCCGAGGGTAACTAAAGGTTGAAACTATTTTCTCAACTGTTTTAATCAAAATGGTTGAAAGGCCTGTCATGTATTTTTCTATGTTATGTATTATTAAATCCAATGCATTTTGAAAGTTTATATTCGGAAACAGAGATGATGAGAAGTTGTACTTTTATCAAAGCCAAGCGAATCTCTAAACAACAAAAGTATTGTAAACTTAAGTTTGAAATGGACGAAGCAGAAGAATCCATGCTGGTTTTTGCATGTCCATATTTTTATTCATATCTTTATTTATTTACCCACTGAGCATCTACGCTACATACAAGCATAATGCTGTCAGTTATAGAAGATTAAAAGTACATTAAACATGAGTAATCGTAAAAACAACAATGACATGAAAGTAAAGCAGGTCATTAACTTCACACTCCAAAACTCTAATGCGCCATGACATATGGATCCCGCTCCCTACAAGGCAAGTCGAGAAAGTACACTAGTAAAATTTGAACAGTTCAATTCATAGACAGAGAAAGTAAACACTTGTTCCAACGTACACCGGAGGCAATAAACTCACTCCGTCTCAATACCCTCCTGTGATCCATTATGGTGCATGAAATTTGCCATTGAGATCAGCCTCTGCTGTTCGTCTTCGTCCCAATTCATGTCGCCCTTGCTGGTGCTTCTCATCAGGCCAAGGTCTTCATTGGCATCTGTGTCTTCGTCGCTGTCATCTGAGAGAGCTCCAGTATACTTGTCGTCAGAGCTCTGGTGATCCACTGGGCTGAAAAGGCCTCCAGGAGAGTAAAGAGGGTGGTTTCCCCTTGCATAGCTCCTGCCGTCGTCATTAGGATCCTCATAGTCATCCTCAACATCTTCATCATCGAAGGAGTTGAGCTGATGATATGGGTTGGCATTGCCACTGCTCTTACCGGCTCCGTTAAACTTTGAAGAAAACTCTTGCGATGACCATCCCCCAAGTTCATCATCTTCATCATCTTCATCAGAAGAACCAAACTTATCTGGGAGGTCGTTCGTCATCTGCTGTGACATATACCTCGAGAACTGATCACCATCCATTTCATCGTGCGCTGAATTGCCAACACGGTTAGAGCTGTCATCCTTTGCACCTTCAACGTGCTCCTCGTCATTCTCCAACGAGTGGTATTCACCATCATCTTCGTCATTCTGCCTGTCATCCAGATACACATCGTTACCGATATCATGATCAACGTTAGGGTCCAGGATTATGCTCTGTGTGATCTGGGGGTCCGTGAGATCCTCCTCTTCATCACGCGAACCACCACCGAGGATCGCATTGTACCTTTCACGTGTCTCCACAAGAGTCTCAGTCACATACTGTGTCCACTCAGGAAGTTCAACTGCACTGTGGACGATGTTTGACAGCGACCTCCTAAGGTACAGGGTGGTGAACTTGACAACCTCCTCAGCGATGAGGGTCAAATGCCCCATGTATCCCAGCCTGAGTCCCGTCTGCTCCTCGTAGTCCTCGCACCTCTTCTGCCCGTCAATTATGAGTTGGGTGATGTGGCCACGGCCAAAGAGATCAATGGCAAGGTACTTGTTGTAGCCAATATCCATTGAGCCGTTCAAAATCTGCTGCACAATGTCAAACACAACATTGTGAAGGAAGTTATTCCAGGGGAAACGGAAAAACATATTAAGGATGGTGATGATTACGTTATTATCGTACAAAGCTATTTTGAGCTGATCTCCAACGACAGGATCCCTACGCAGGATTGCCTCGTTCTCATCATGCTCAACATCCAAACAAGTCTCGTCCATCGTGACAGAGTAATCACTCTCACTTGCCGCTGTGCTGTCATCAACGGCTGTTGGGGCAACATCGCCCTCAGCAGCATCGGATGATTCAACACCAGACACCACCGCTGACTCATCTCCCTCTCCATCATGCACCATCACGGAATCCTTGATCTCGGTTTCATCACCACCATTCAAATGGTATTCCTGTGGTTTCTCAAGGTTCAAATTGCCCAGATCCTTCGAGATGTCCTCGTCGGTTGATGTTGCAGAAATACTGTTAGGACTTCCTGTAACCTCACCGTGAGTACCGCCAAGTGTGTCAGCGGCATTCTGGAGGTTTTGCAAGCGGATTCTCTCCTCATCACGCTCTCTCACAATGGACTCACCCTTCTCATCGTTCAACAGTGCCATGTTAGAGCAATGGAGAAGCTCTGCAACAAGCTCACAGATCTTAAACCTTTCAAACCCAAGCGGCTCAATGCTGCCAAACGGCGTTTCCAACACACTTCTTTCCTTTCTTTCGAGCATGGCAGTGAACTGAGGGATGGCCTCAGAAAAGATCTTCACAAGAGTTCCAAGGTAGATGGGATCTCTCGGGGTGGGTGGGTGAGACTCAATGGTGATGTACAAAACAGGCACAAAATCATAGTCAGAGTTGTTCTTTCTGATGATTTCAATTACAATCCCAACACCGTTGGCCAGCCCGGTACCTCCACACAACATCTTCTTTACCAGTTCTCGCACAATCGGTTCAGACACCAGTTCTCTGGTGAGCTCATTAGGACCGATAGTACTGTTGTCGGTATTGGAGTTTGCCGATATGGTGATGAAGGCCTTGAGGAAATCCCCAGCCGCACTTTGAACGGTAGATGGGATCTCCGGCCCAAGGAAAGAAATCAGTGCGTGGATCAGCCTCTGCTCTTGGAGTACTTCAATAACACCCGTGGATGAATCTGGCTTATCTGTGGATATAACCTTGAGGAGGAAATCCATAAGGGGTGGGTTATCGATATGCCTCGTGAAACGCTCTACAAGCGACGGCTGGCTAAGAATAAACTGGATCATCTCATCCATCTTCATGTCTAGTAAATGCTCGTTGATCTTCATAAAGTAAGTTGCAGAAAACATGGGCAAGGGTGCTGGCCTATCCAGAATGCTCCACAGTTTCTCCAATAGTTCCACATTCTCCATGAAGGCATCGGTGAGAGACCACACATCAGCAGAAAGAATCTCTGCCGCCAACTGCGCCCTACGCGAGTGAATCTGAGCGGGCGTTTCCTGATCCTGTTCGTCGTCTTGGTCATCATCCACATTCATTCCACTTTCCTCGCCGTATGCCTCTTCATAGTTGGAAATATCGTTTAGATCGTCTGAATCCGAATCCGAATCATGTGAATCACTTTGCTCTTTCGAACCCTCTTGGTCCTGCTGCTGTTGTTGTTGCTGATGCTGCTGGTTGTCTTGCGCGTTATCTGTTGACTCCTTGCCGTTCTCACTCAAATCGCCATTCTGTTCTGACACTTTCACTGCATCCACAAAGTCATCTCGCTGGGTATCTTTAGCAGGTGAGGATGCATCAAGTGTTGATGCTGTGTTGTCATTGTCTATATCGTTGGATTCTGAGGTTGCTTTCTCATTCTGCTCCAGCAGTTGCTGCTGTTCCTTCTGATAATCATCGTCTTCAACGACAAAGTCCACCAGATCACTGAGAACCTCTGGTTCTCTGAGATATTCTATCAACCTGGTATTGGATCCTAATAATTCCGAAAGCACCTCCTGTTCGTCCAGAATTTCCTCCAACTTGAAGTCTGACTTTTCGAGCAGTTTGCTCACTGGCGATGAGTAGGAGTTTGCAAATTTCCAAAATCCAGACATGCTTGTAGTTTATGTATATCAACGGTAACTTGTTTGAGATATGATGATAATGATGATAAATGCAGTAAATGTACCCTCTAAATTAGGGTTGAGTGGATGTACACCTCGCTTGGTATATGTAGAGCGTTAGATCCCACAAGGCAAACACAACCACAGGTGAGGCAGAGTGAAATATGTGTGGTGCAGTGATGAGGGCCTAAATCTCTTTGACTTTTGTCGCAAACACCAGAGTAGAATAAGTAACCTCCACAGCTCGCTATATCTCTGTTCCTGGCCAGGCTGCTGTCCACTGCTGAGGATCACTGTGCCCAAATGCCTAATGGTACTTCCAGGTGGAGCAAATTCTAAATGCCCCTATGAGTAATAGGAAACGAATGCTGTTCAAAAAACACAAGCGTCACAATCCTTACAGGGTGTGAATTGATATATATATCAATCTGTACAACTTCACCACGACTGAAAACTAAAAACAAAACTATTGAAAACTCAATGAAATGAACTTGGTGATGCTCAACAAGCTTTGGATGTTGGTGTTCTCAAAACCCTTCGACCCTCAAGCTCCGCCCCGCTTTTACTACCAAAATGGTATTTCTTCTGCTGACACCAAAGTGGTGGCTCCTGGTTCTCTCTGGTCGGCTCTTGGATGAAAGCTGTCTCCACACCACCGATGGTATATACTGACAGCTACTTGGACAACCACTTGGACAACCACTTGGACAACCACTTGGACGATGCCGTTGTTTGCGAGCCTGACGGTGGACTTGTTCAACTAAAACAAAAATCCAATTGCGCAAAACTCCAAAACAAGTTTCCGCTTTTATGGTTTTGTCTTAAATTTCGTGAAACCGTGTATCGCTCTTGAAAATACCCGGTTGTGGCTCACCGCCAAAAAATGCACACCTCTCTTCTCAGCAGTTGTCGCCCGGTGGTGGTCGTCGTACCTTCTCCTCCCACTAACTAACCTTCCTTCCCCCAGCACTGGCTCGATATCTCTTTCTGCCTGTCTCTGCCACTCCTCTGCTTTCTCTGCTTAATGCTGTCTTTTGGAGGGTGGGCCTATGCGACGTTTGGCCTTGTAAACCCGATTTGAAGTGGCAGAGAGGGTGGCTTCCAATACCCACTTGGCAGAGAGCAAGTGACAGAACGTTGGGCGATTTATGCCATGGTGTGTTGCCAACGCAACTTGCTATGCATCATCGGTTCTACTGTGCCTGGAGAGAGCGGTCCGTTCAGCCCGCGATGGGGGCACACTACGTAGAGAACGTAACTACTAGTAGTGTTATGATATTACTGCCATTGCTCTGTTACACTGTTGCACTGCCTCCGTAGCTCATCGTCGATAGCTCCACCACTATGGCCTGTGATGGCTGTAATGGGGCAGGCGCAACAACGGAAGGCGCCGCAACCGGTTTCGTTCCCTCCCGTCTTCCCCCTGCCTTGGCTCGGGACTAAATGCCTCTATTAAAATATATGGCGCTATACCGTACTCTTACTCCCTCCTTATCCGAGATGATCTGCACCTGCTGCTGCGAGGCAACCGTTGAAGGTGCCAGTTGGTCACACGACAGGGTAACAAACTGCACCTCGCGATTTCTATGATGTTATAATACATCACCTCAGGGTGGTTTGCGTAATACAATGGGGGTTGGGGTATATTGACGAGAAAGAAAGGTAGATCCAGGTGTTATGACAGAGGATAGAAAGAGTGAGAATATCTGAGTTGTAAATACAGCTGATTAATGCATATTCCCGTGGAAGGGGCTTTTGAGATCTATCTATTACCTGAATATTCTCTCGGATATATACTTGAAACTTTTCACTAAACCTAGTGCCATTGAAAGTGGTAGATTCCTTCGTGCGTTTTTGTGATTCGACTCTCGCTCTCTTTCCTTTTGCCACAAACAATTCTTATCACCTCTCAAACTGTTCAATCCACGCAATGCATCTGTCAACCAAGGCAGGGACTCCTTCATTCTGGAACCGGGATTGAATCTTACTCTTGACATAGGTTCCTCCGTAGTCCTCAACAAGGGTCTTGAGAACATACAACACCTGGACCGAAAACTCACCATACCATCTGTAGTTCCATGCAAGGGCTTGGGTCACCAACGTTGAAATATAGTCCTCGTTCAGCTTGATATCCTCTCTTGTTTTCGAATCCAAAACGCCAAACTCCACACGGTGATCTCTGTAAAATGTATAGAATTCAAATATTTGAGACGCGGCAAATATACTAAACCTTGCGTTGATTGCAGTTTTGAGCGCAGCTAAAGCACCCTCTATATGGTGCGTTCTAAAGGCAGAGAGCCCGATAAGCTCCCACTCCAGAGCACTGTGCATCACCTCTTGGCCTCCATTCCTTCTCTCAGACTCCCACATCAAAACGGCCCGGAGGTCATCGTATAGTACTAAAAACAGATTATCAAGCCATCTCTCACAGAGTCTCTTTGCCCGGAATTTCTGGATCGTAGTACTTGACCTCTTGGTGGGTGAGGAAGCCCCGTTTGCGAAACCACTACCGTTTCCAGACTTGCCATTGGCGGATGCTCCAGGAGAGTCACCATAAAAAGAATCCAGCTGCTCCTGTGACTCCTGAGCGACTGTTGTGCGGTATTCATCTTCCATTACGAAAACCTGAGAGCGCAATCTAAGGAGCTCATCCCATCCGATCTGACGCGCTATGATCGCCAGAAAGTTGTATGCATGCTTGAATGTTGTCTGAAAGCGGGTGGTGTGATAAATCTTCAGATACAGAGGATCCACTGCATTCAACTCAGACTGTGAAGCAAATGCCACAGGACCCCCGACACCAGCTATACAACCAGCAGCCTCTGCCTGCTTCCATATCAGCTGATACGAACCATCCTGGGGCTCCGGGAATCTTATCTCTCCCGGAGTTATTGGCCCATATATGTCTTTTTTTCTTGCAGAATACATAGGGCATGAGTTGAGTGCTAACAAAGCTGAGGAGTAGTCTCTATTGAACAGATGGGTTTCCACTAAGGTGGCCCAACATTCAAACTCAGCTGGAGATGATTGCACGGCTCGTACAGCAGACACAAGTGCCAAGTCGGGTCTCTGCTTCGTCAAAAGGTACCTGGCCTGCAGGTTAAGTAGAAGTCCATCCTTCGGTGATGCCTTAATGCCGTCATGCATCTTGCGGACTGCTTCAACCTCGTTGTTCTTTAGAAGCAGAATTTTGACAACAAGAGATAGATAATCTGTACTGTGAGTTGCCGGATAAGTTCTCTGAATCTCCTCCAAAGCGTAGTCATATAACTCACTGATGGAGGCCAGTTTGATGAGAGCATCCACCAAGTGATTTTCCGTCAACAGCGGCTGCTGGATATTGTCTGAACAACCGAGTAAGGGGCCCCTGGAAAGATGCTGCACCATCAACTGAATTGCCTTCTTTGCCGTACCAGTTGATGAGGCTGGGTTGAATCTACACATAGCAGGTAGTTGTCTGGATATGTCATCACTGAAAAGCACTGCCCTCACAACAGATGATACATATGTCTCGAGCCAAATGTGTTCAGGGAGCTCTCCTCTAATAACAGGGCTCCTCTTCTCTCCAGGCAGGTACTCTGTGGCGACGTTGCTCCCTGGAAACTCTGCCCTGATGCGAACATCTCCCTTGCTGAATGCGTTGAACGAACAGTAAGTTCCAATCCGAGGGTGTGATTTCGAAGGCTTGGAGGACTCTGATGAAGATGCTATCAGAATTGTCGAGAGGTATGCAATTGGAGCAGCTGTGGATGAAATATCCAACCCAGTCACGTAATGGTAGCCACCTTTCTCCTTCTGTGTAGAGCGATAATATTTTGAGAGATGTACTAGGTCAGGAGGCCCCAATTCCTTCAACTCCGGAAGCACATTTGTTCTAATACCTAAAGACTCTCCGAATGATCGTTCCTGTATCCTCGGGGTCGACAACAATGGTTTCTTAATGCTAGACGATAACCTTTTCCCGTATGCCTCGGGACCGGTGCCTGCGCTGGAGGCACTTGTTGAGGTTGGTGGTTCCGTTGCCATCATATACTCATGCGACACCCCCCTGTCTGACTGTACGATAAATCCACCTGCACAAGTACGATGGTGAAACACTCCTTATAATAGGATCTGCACAATTCACGTCTCTGAGCTCACAAATGCCCAATAACAGCACCTGGAGATGATAGGAGTCCGGATAAAAGTAAAATGGATGTGAAAACACACCTGCTTCTTCCTCATATGAATTGGGATCAATCAAATATCAACGTCCCAGTGGACCCTAACATTACACGTAAGCGGTCCTACCTGCTTTGTCTCCGACGTGATATGCATATCATCTCGAGGCGATGCTTAAGCGGGAAGGGGCACGACTCTTCAATGTTGAGGGGGTAGGGGAGGGATGCGTGTGCCAAGATGTAGGAATTTTCAGAGATCATAATGACATGCATTTTATTCATTAATATACAATGTTTTATGCAAACGGTTAGTGTCAGGGGTGAAACATTCTGGACACCTTATCTATTATTCAATCACTGACAAACCGGTCATGGATTGGAATGCTTCGATGAGGAGATCTCTCTGGAGACCCTTTCCTATGAGTACAAGTCTGCTGTTTTGCAAGGTGGCTTTACCACCATTTTCCAGGCCGTCAACCACCTCGTATGTTTTCCTCACACCTTGAACCACCTTGAAGCCATCTTGCTGATCGGACATGAGAAGGAGTCCCTTCAAACGATGCACCTCAACCTTGGTGCCTAGAAGCTCTTCCTCCCATAATATATGTTGTAGAAAGAGCTCCACATTTTCAAGATCGGACTCCGTCAAACTTTTGAAATCCATGGACAATGTAGCGATTCTTGGATCATGGAAAGAGGGTGCTTTTATGTTCTTCACAGCCTCTGCACCTTTATCCTCATACGCATGAAGATCAAGGATCTTGTCCAATGCAATGTCTCCAAAGCTGGTTGTGTATACAGGCGCAATGGAGTTTATAGTTGAAATCCTTTCGGTAAGTTTCGCAATCTGGTTTCCATCTCCGTGTATTCTATCCACCTTGTTGAGAAGAATGACATCAGCAAGGGCAATTTGCAGATGCGCGGTTGTCGTCGCTGACTGTTTTTGGTCATCATGAGTATCATCCGCCGATCCATGCCAATGGCCACCAACATCATCCAACGATTTCTCAATATGTTCCGCGTCTAAAACCGTAACCACCCCATCCATATACACATTACTAGCTAATCCCTCATCGAGCCAGAACATATTGGCAATTGGGCCTGGGTCTGCCACACCGGTGGTCTCCAGAAGTATATGGTCAAACCCTTTCCTTTTGGCAACCAGTCTCTCTATAGCGGCCACACCGTTGTCTTTGACCGAACAGCACAAACAGCCATTACCCAAATCCAGCCATTCCTCATACGCATCTCCTTGCCCATTCTGCACGGTGAGACTCTTTTCGATTTCCGTGGAGTCACCAAACTCATTCAGAATCACTGCAAGCTTGCGATCTCCCTTTTTGGCAATTTGCTCCAGGAGAGTCGATTTTCCACTGCCTAAGTAGCCTGTTATGATGGTGACTGGAACCCTTTCTTGTGTACCTTGTTCATCTTCCGGTATTTTGCCCTCACGCACATAATCTTTTGGAAGACCCTTTACCTGCTCTGGGGAGGATACCACCACATCCAGCTGCGGTGATCCCTCTCCTCCCACAAGCTGGGGTATTTCATCAAAGTCACTCATGGTTGTACTTATATTGATATAATCCCACGATACTACGGGAATGTGGAACCCAAATGGAATGCGATAGGATTTCTGTGATATTCTCTGTCACTAGAAAAAGAGTACCCAGCCTCGCGTCACACTTGCTCCTCTGGTTACATAAAAGTGATCTAAAAAAGAGTTCCTAAGCCATTCCTTGCTATATCGCTCCCCCTAAGTAAATGACGTGCATACTCATCGTCCACACTCACCTGCACCATCTGAAGAGTTATAGGAGAAATAGCAGTAGTGCCAAACCGATTATTCAGATATGGATAATTCGGACTGCGCGGTTCAGGTGTGTATAGTTACTATGTATATGGTGCCTGGTGGTTCTCGTGCCTATACTCCACTCTGTACGGCTCACCGCACAATCGCGGACGCTGGGCCGTTCATAGAGCGGAAAAAATGCCCGGTGCGTGAAGGGTGTCTCTATTGGGGTTATCGAATGCATGGGCAGAGAGGCAGAGCGACAGGCAGACAGGCAGAGAGGCAGCGATAGGCAGACGGCTGGTGGAGTACTTAGTTAGTTAACCTGCAGAACTGCTGATTTGTGCCCAGTAAGTTGCCTGTGAGCAGGGAGGGAGATAGAGATGGGTAAAGAGGGAACACAGCAAACGCCGGCCAGGGTGCCACAATGCTAATAATGGTTGTGAATAATTTATTTTCGAGCAAGCCACTTTTCGAATTTGTCTTGTACTTTTCTGTATTGTCTCTTTTCACGCTCTAATTGACCATCTGTGTTGTTTCAAGTTTGGTTATCTTGCTGGAGCTTTGCAGCGGTGAGGTTACAACTTTGTGAATCATTGCACGAATCGGTTCAATATCTTGACCAACATACACAATGGCGGCTCCTTGGATCTGGTTGGATGTGGCACTGCTTGTGCTCATCGTCACATACTTGGTGACAGCCCCATATACGAAGGTTGAGGAATCCTTCAATCTCCAAGCGGTATATGACATGCTCAACTATGGCTACGATGATCTCAGCGCCTATGATCATCAGACTTTCCCTGGAGTTGTCGAGAGAACCTTTGTGGGATCATTGATGCTTACCGTCATCACCAGGCCGCTGTCGATCGTTGCGGAGCACTTGAAAGAGAGAGGTGGATCTCACACTCAACACGAGTATCAGCTATTGGTGCGTGGCATTCTGGGCCTGGCAAATGGAGCCATGCTGATCCGTTTAAGACATGCCGTTGCAAGGGCTTGCTCTCGTAACTCAAAGAGCATAAGTATTTGGTACGGTATGCTCCAGTACTCCCAGTTCCACATCATCTATTACGCTTCCAGAACCTTGCCCAACTTTATCGCGTTACCATTTGTTCTCAACGCACTATCCTTCATCGTGGATGGTGAGCTGGAGCTTGGTCTAGCGTGGCTCACCATTGTTGGTATAGTGTTTAGGGTTGAAGTTGGTTTGTTTGCTGTCGTAATTGCCGAAGTGGCATATGCTATGGGTAAGATTCCTGACACCAAGAGAGCCTTGAAGATGATGGCCATCGCAGGTGTCATTGGACTGGCATGCACTGTGGGTGTTGACTCTTACTTTTGGGGCAAGGTGCCTTCGTTTCCTGAGTTGTCATCCTTCATCTTCAACGTATGGGAGGGGAAGGCACAGGAGTGGGGTGTGGATCCAGTGGGTACCTACTTTTCCCGCTACCTGCCCGCTATCTTCTATCCAGCCACTGTCCTGGCATTGGTTCCCCCAGGCCTCTTTAAAGACATCACCAACTCAAAGGTTGATTCTCTCCGTATTCTGGGTATTAGTGGATTCGTCTATATTGTAATAATGTCTTTGCAACCTCACAAAGAATGGCGCTTTATCGTCTATGCTATTCCATGTCTCACAGTGGCCGCAGCTTCAGGTGCAGCCTCTTTTACAGATACCCCATCTGCCATTATGAGAACGTTGACCGCCTTTATTGCTCTCAGTTGTGCCGTTTCAACTGGAAGATCCGCGTATATGCTCTACGCATCTTCATTCAACTACCCAGGTGGAGTCGCACTTGCCAACCTCAATTCAAGACTTATTGATCTTGACAACGCACCTGATGCTGGCTTCATGAAGCCTGACATCGTCGTTCACATGGATGTCCCTGCCTGCATGTCCGGAGTATCATTGTTTGAACAGATTACCGTGGGTGGTACTGAAAACTTCAAGGTTAAGTATGACAAAACTGAAGACCCCGCTCTTCTTCAAAAAGATGATTTTGCTCTGTGGTCCACATTTGACTATGTGATCACTGATGTGGATATCGATAATGAGAATGTCTCTCAAGTTACCAAAGACACTAAGCTTCCTTCCGTACCTTCGTGCGAATGGGTCAAGATCGATGTAGTACAGGGCTACGCAGGACTCAACCTTTTCCCTATGTACGCTTATCTCACCCGTCTGAAGTACAGTTTGACATACGATTTGCAAAAGGAGCTCAGCGATCTCACAAAGAGATATGTGATCGAAAGGGACTATGATGATTTGAAGGAGATTATAGATCAAATTCTGGTGTTGAGGGATAGAATGTACACCTATGAGAAGGTGTGTGCTGCTTTATGAGGAAGTATATGAAAGAGTTGGGCCATGGAGCAGGCTTCTACTAGTCAATAGATAATAATAGTACCTTTTGTGTTTATATTGAGCCCTGATGTATAAAACTATAATGTCGAGTCACCTGTTATGTGAAATCGTAATATATATATAAAAGTATCTTATCTCATTATTATAACTATCTATGCATCCAGAAGTACATACAGACAGAACGTAAACCAAGTAACCGCCACAGGAATATGTACACACGCAGTCACTCCTCACATCCGTCCGTCTTCAACCTCAAAATTACAAAACCAATAAACTGAACCGCACCTAAACACCTATACCAGCCGAGAATACACATGGTGCATATACCGCCTATTGAAAAATCTATTTTTGAAAATTGCTCCCACCACACCAGTGAACACAAAAGCAGCCGTGAGATATCCATAGACACCTATCACCCTCGACTTGTGTCCCACGCCGTATACCACGTCGTCCTCGGCCTCGGCCACCGGAATTTTGATACCGCTATTATCGGCAACAGGGGGGTCTTCATATCTTGAGTCAGAGTCTCCATGCTTCTCTTCTGACTTAACCTGGGGGTTGGACTCCTTTGGAATGCTTACTGGAGAAGAGGAGACTTCTGATCCCGAACTGATCCCGACTCCCTGAGAGTCTTTTTTACCACCTGCGGTTGGTTCATCTACCTTTTGAGATATAATATCACGGATGAAGATGTTAGTCAAAGGCTTATCCTTTTCATCAGTTGACACATTTTGCATCCTATCCAAAGTTTCATAACCTTCCAGCAGCTGACCAAAGACAACATGACGACCATCTAGCCAAGATGTAACGGCAGTTGTTATAAAAAATTGCGAGCCACCAGTATTGGGTCCAGAATTTGCCATGCTGAATCTTCCGGGGCGGTCGTGGAGAATATCAAAGTTCTCGTCTTTCAAACTACCCTTTTCCTTTCCATATATAGAAAAACCGCCTGTCCCATCCTCATTTTGAAAATCTCCCCCCTGGACCATGAAATCTTTGATCACTCTGTGGAACAAAGTGTCGTCGTATCCATATCCAAGGCTACCGGTGCATAGCTGGTAAAAGTTCTCGGCAGTCTTGGGGACCACAGATCCAAAGAGACCAACAGTCAGATCACCCAAAGACTGGGTGCCGTCATAAATACCCATCTTGACTATGTGGGTGATTGGAGGGTCCTCTGGAAGGCCCGCAGGCACTGAGAGTGATAAGCAGGTCTGTGCCATGAGGGCAATCCCGGCTATTAGTGTTTTACAGAACATGACCAGCGAGGAATACTGCGAATAACGGACTGAAAGATACGAAAAAGGAAAGGAAATGACGTGAAAGCAACAACCCCGATAAACCAGCGTAAAGCGCCCACACGACAAAAAAGAAATCACGAAATCACTTCGCCGGCCCTTCCACGTTTAAAGAAATTTTTTGTCTGTAAAAATGATAGCCTCGGGGCCTGTAGGAGTTTTTTCAAATAAAAAAAAACGAACACAACAAGATAAGATCGGCCAGTGACTGAAAGAAGCGGGGATTATCCCTGATATATGGAATCTGTAGCATCCACTGTCATACCCACATATCGCAGGTGGATCTTATAGCTTCCCTTCAAGGAAGAACGCCAAGAATGAGCAGACCTAATGCATGCGCTAGGCGATTTGGCCCTCTGCAGTGTGATGCGTGCGGAACGCTAGTAAGATTGAGGCTCTTCGAATGGATGATGCATGTCGAAGCAGCGCTACAGCTCCCCTGGATTTTAGGGCATGGAGATGGCCAAGTTCTTTCTGGTGGAATTTTAAACTATATACCACTGCCTTAGTGATGGATAAAGTTTAGAGCAGGCAGGAAGCAAAAAAAGCTTAACATACTCTGCATGAAAATCAAGATAAGCAGAAGGGCTGGAGTAGGGGGGAGGCGCAGATGTGATAAGATAATGGCTTCTTCAAACAATGGCTGATGTATGGTACAGGGTTCCAAGTGTCACAAAGGTGGCGTGCAAAGCCGGCGTTCGTGCGCAGATTCGCCAAAGGAGGTAGCATATTAGCATTGCCGCTGTCAGGTAGGCCTCGGAACGTATTGGCCAGCTAAACATGCACCACCGTATCAGAGAACCTAAAATGTATATAAGGAGGAGAGCTGCAGCTTAGGAAGGATCTGCGCTGCTAGCTCGGAAGCGCTCCCTAATTTGGAATCAGACGAGCTAAAAAATGCACGCAAGCGCTAATTGGAAGGATTGGATAATAAAGGGTCTGGTGTATTTTGATCATATATTTAGGTGGTAAAAAGTGGCAGCTAACAATATGATCAAGATCTAATGTTCAGATATCCATTTGAATTGTGGTGCTAATATTAAAAGTAGGTTCGACTTCTCTCTTTCTCTGTTGTGCAACCGACCAGAAAACATATCGCTGGCCCGGTTCTTGCCCAGAAACCGTTTGTGTTTGATGTGCGAATGAGGTAAATAAGGGGGGGGGGATTTGCGGCATGATATGATGTCATTGATTGAAGAGGTGGTTGCACAGAAGCTATAGTCTCTTTATGCACTTAGGCAAATCATCGGTACAAATATGAATAGAGTCTGGAATCTTCTATTTGAACTATCTAGAGTTTCATTCCGCTCACTTTCCTATCTCGTATGGATATCTCTGCCCTTTTGTTGCCTTATTTGTCCAGAATGGACACTAGAGTGTCATCATCAAACATATTGGAACCCTCTTTCAGCAATCTAGCCAGCAGTGGCAACGACTTCTCTCCGTTGAAATCTGGTTTCTTTCTCAACTCGTCAAGGTCATCCATATATGAGACGGCCATTAATCGTAGGTAATCATTCTTCAACTCTTCTCTGTTTTGCTGCGATTTATTCGACACCGACTCCAGACTCAGCTTACCGTTTCCTTGGGATTTCAATTCCTTAGGAGTAGATATTTTAAGGCTTTGCAGCTGAACCTTGGTGGTATTAGATAGACGGCCTGTGTGATTTAGTACAGGCAAGTTCAAATCACTTATATCCGCCACCCCGTTACCTTGCCCAGCCGGTGTTGGCATCTCTGCCACCACTTCATCCGCTGCTACACTCTCTTTGCTAGAACTCAGAGAACTATCAGAATCAGAGTCAGAATCAGAAGAAAAGTCCTCTGTTCTTCTCTTCTTTCGCCTCCTTCGGTTGTTGGACTGTTTGTTCTTTATCTGGGAGTCACTTACAGTTGCTGCTGAGGCAGCCATTGTGAAGTGTGATTTATTGTAGGATATAAGAAGAATATGATATAAACTAGAATCACTTGTAAAGTCTTTACAGCCTCTTGCAAGGTAACTAAACCAATTCCTGCCCACCTAAAGTTCACATAGACAACAGTTTATCTCATCTCGCATAGATTTGCTATATATTTTTTTTAATGAAAATTAGCGGCGCACGTCCACCTTGCAGGATAGATATTCTCTAGTCGTAAACTGAGTTCTCCACGCTTCAAGCCTGCACAATCGTTAACCACCGTACAGAGTTCGGCTGCGTGTTCACCCTCCCATGATGATTCGTTTCGCTCTGAGAGCCTAAGACAAACAGCGCGCACCAATAGTAGGGTAGTTGCTACACAGCCTTCGGGGGAGGCGTTAACGAAGTTAAACGCATTCTTGTCTTAATACCGTCTTAGCCCCGCCACTTATGTAAACACATTTCTCTTAATACCGTCTTAGCCCCGTCGTCACCTAAATACCGTCATATTTGTAAAAATTGGCAAACAGGAAATATATACAACATCTAACGTCTAGGTAGTGATGCGCTCCCGGATATTCTTCCTGGCTGGGGGTTTACGTGGTGCATACGCAGTTTTGAGTGCCGTCCCAGGCGCTGCTCGTCTCCTCGCATCTCATCTCAGGCTTTCCTAAAGACCGATAGTCCCAGGGTCGTGCACGGGATCGCGGGGTTTAAGACTAATGTCCGCCAAGCATCCTTTATTCAGGGGACACAAACAAGTCCGAGGTGTGGACTGCATGCACTGAGGACGGCCCTCCTTATCCAAGGAAGGCCGGAGAAGGTTATGATGAAACCCAGTTACAATACAAGACACTGAACTGTATAAATACAATACCAATTGGCCTTTCCTTTCCCTCCTGACTCATTTAGAACCTAAAAACACAGAACTAATCTTACTGCAAACGGTCTCTCACTACCACAAGCATACAAATTCACGCATACTATCAAGATGACTAAAGGTGTTGTTGAAATCCCAGGTAGCACAGGCTACGGCCTGATGAGTCTTACCTGGAGACCTGATCCAATTCCCATTGAGCAGGCTTTCTCTGTGATGCTCCAATCTATCAAGAATGGTGCCACTTTCTGGAACTGTGGTGAGTTCTACGGAAACCCTCCTAACACAACTCTCAATCTGGAGTACGTGAAGCTCTTTTTTGAGAAGTATCCGGAGCTTAGATCGAAGGTTGTGATCTCTGTGAAGGGTGGTTTGGATGCCACATTCAAGCCTGACGCATCAAAGGAGGGAACTGCTCGTTCTATAAACAACATTCTCAGTTTTCTTCCAGGCGGTTACCTTGACCTATATGAACCTGCCAGGATTGACAAGACCCGTCCGGTAGAGGAGATCATCCAGAACATTGTACCATTCGTAGAGTCTGGTAAATTGGGAGGTATTTCTCTTTCGGAAGTGAATGCCGACACAATTAGAAAGGCTGCTGCCGTGCATCCAATCAGTGCTGTTGAGGTTGAGTTCTCCCTGTGGAGTAGACAAATTTTAGAGAACGGAACTGCACAGGCATGTTATGAACTCGGTATCCCAGTTGTTGCTTACTCCCCTCTTGGTAGAGGATTCCTCACTGGAAAGCTTAAGAAAGACAACCTGCATCCCAAAGACATGAGATCCCACTTTGACAGATTCAGCGGGGAGAACTTTGACAAGAACTACGTCCTTGTTGAAAAGATTACCGAGCTTGCCGAAAAGAAAGGTTGCACCCCTGTTGAGCTGTCACTGTCCTGGATTAGGAAATACTCCGGAAGACCTGGCCACCCAAGAATTGTGCCTATCCCATCATCCTCCACACCAGAAAAGAATGATGAGAACAATAGTCACGTCGAGCTGACCGAGGAGGAATTCAAGGAGATAAACGATACTATCGAGCAGATTGAGATTGTCGGTGGTAGATACAACAAGCACATGGAGGCTTCTCTTGAGGGTTAGATGGATATATTAGACGACAGATGTGTAAGTTTTACCGACGATAACTAACTGAAACTCTGCTTGGAATGAAATAAATATGGAAATATTATACAGTTTTAGTTTGTCATTATTGCTAAATTTACAATTACCCTGAAGTAACTAGTATCGCCATCATTTCTTCACCTTCTTGCCTCCACTCAACTTGTTACTTGGCCCCTTGCGCTTTTTCACGATTGCTGTGAGATCGTTTACCGCTGAAGCAGTAGCATTGGAGGGCTTGATGGAGGAGGAGGAGGGAGCTCCTTCTGCAGCCTGTATACCCAAGATTCCTTGCATGATCCTATCCTTCTCCTCTTTGAACTTTTCAGAAGGATCTTTGCTCAGTTCGGCTAGCCTCACCTGCATGTCTGTCATTAAATCATTATCGACCTTCTCTCCAGTCTTTTCTTCCCTTTCTTTTATGGAAGCAATTGCGGCTTTCATCTCATCTACTGCTCTTGAAAGAGAATCTGGATCTTCCTGACAAAATTCAAGGGCAAGTGAAAGCTTATAGTGAGACTCAGAAACCAAACTCGAGTAAGTATGGTAGAGCTGCTTCCGGAGAGTCAAGCAACTTGCAAGATCAGTCGCAGCCTGTTGGAAATTTTCGGCTTCTAAAGAAACCTCTCCGAGAAGGTCATATACATCAGACAGTTTCTTTCTTAGCAGAATAGCGGGATCCTCTACCTCATCTTTCTCATAGTGCAACAGGGGACCTACGGCCTTGTCTGAAATATTATACTCATCGAGCTTCAGTCTATCCTCAAATAAGTTTCTCGTGAGATCAAGAATTTCCCAAGCCACCTCAAAGTCTGTTTGCTCCTCCCCTGCTTCCTCATTTTCTTCAGCCGTTTCCCGGTTCTCTGCCCCACCTTCGTCATGATCGCCTTCCTCTACCGCTCCGTGGGGTACATCAGAAGTGTCTGCTCTGTCGGCTTTATCTTCTTCTTCCTCCTCCTCTTCTTCAGCAAGTGGAACCTCTTCACTGAATTGGAACATTTTACCACCTTCAGCATTGACTTTGTCATCCTTATCTTGATCCTCTTCTTCTTCATCAGCGTTACCATCATCCTCTCCTCCGAGAACACCAGACTTGGCTACCGCATTCTGAAACAGCGCCCTGCCATATAGAAAGAGTAAATCTGGATCGTCCTGGGAGTTGATCTCAACGTACTTTTCACACGCTTCTGCGTACTTATCAGCAGCAGCATCAAAGTCCTTAGCCGCGTAAAGAGTTGAGCCAATGGCTACTAGCTTTTCAATATCTGTTGAATATGCCATGTTTACTTCCTACAAAGTATGGGAGGGAGTTGGAGACAGATTGCTCTGAACAACTGCGCGTATATATATTCATCAAATTGAAACTCAACTGTGGTTCTACCCCATCTCCATAATCTACACTGCATATGGGTATTTGGGGCTCGTGTCGCGCGCCTCGAATTTTATGTGTGATACCCGAGGCTCCGACAGCATAGAACTTACAGCGATACCCAAGCTATTCCAACGTAAAGCGGTGCTTCAGAATACGAATATATATTGTTCCTAGCACGACCCACCTACGAATCTCCTACCAACAGGATAAAGTAATGTCCTTCTATTACCATGCGTTGCAGTCAGCACATAGTAATGGAACGCCTACAGACAATTGCCCTACTGACTGCTGTTTAGGAAAGACGCGTCTCATTAGTCGTGTCTCTATTTATTATGAGAGGTGTGCACGGGCACACTTGCCTGCGGTGGTGGAAGAGATCAATGGGCAGAAAAACTACATGAGGATGTCCGCAAAGGTATGGCAGATTGGCGCAACGAAGGATTAGCAAAGTGGTAGAGCTGCATGGAGGTCGTTTAGCAATAAACTTAGTGTCCCATAAGGCACGTCCTGGTACGTACGTACATGCTGGCTGTTCTCTGCTGGCACCGGGTAACATTACTGACACGTAAAGCCTGTGAATACTAGTTTGAAACGCGAATGGGGGAAATCGAACACAGACACAGAGAGGGGAGAGACAAACAGAACGGAACTGAGAGAGGGAGACAGGATCATTGACGGTACACAAAATAGCAGCAATCCGTTACAGTGTTGCCTGGAATAGATTGAAAACATCGCAAATACCTTTGGGCAAACTATTGTTCTTTCGTCGTGCTTGATCTCATAGCCTTATAAATACATTTTTTGAGAGTAGTGAATTGTCTGGAAAGGTCTCGTGGACACACTATCAACAGAAATGACCACTGACCGTGAGTACTTGCACAGTGTATTACCATTTGGCGCATATTTGAAGGCGACCATAGATACATAAACTGCTGGATAATACTAACTAAGGCATGTAGAAGCTGAAGTTGCTGAGAGCGTTACAGATGTTCCACACTCTGGAGATTCTGCAGCAGCAGGATCCGCTACCAATGTACCTGTCGCTGACACTAAAGGCAAGCAGCAAGATATCAAGGTGATTCACCGTAAGCTCAATGGATTTGTTGGATTCGCCAACTTGCCCAAACAATGGCACCGTAAGTCCATCAGACGTGGTTTCAACCTCAATATCATGGTTGTCGGAGAGAGCGGCCTTGGAAAATCAACCCTCGTGAACACACTCTTCAACAGGGAGTTGTACCCACCCAAAGAGGAAGTTGAACCATCAGACGATGTTATGCCTTCCGTCTCTATTGAGTCGGTGTCGGCAGACATTGAGGAGAACGGTGTGAAACTTCATCTCACCGTTATCGACACCCCAGGTTTCGGCGATGCCGTTAACAATGCGGACTCTTGGAAGCCAATCGTTGATGACATTAACAACAGATTCGACACATATTTGGAAGCAGAGACAAAGGTGAACAGAACCACCATTGCTGATAACAGAGTCCATGCTTGCTTGTTCTTCATAGAGCCAACTGGCCACTCTTTGAAGCCCCTTGATATCACATTCATGAAACAGGTGCACGAGAAGGTGAACTTGATACCCGTGATCGCCAAGTCCGACACTCTCACAGAGGAGGAGATTGTAGAATTCAAACAGAGAGTGCTCGATGATATCAACAATCAGGGTATAAATATCTTCAGGCCACCACAGTATGAGAATGAGGATGAGGAGGCTCTTATCAACACCCAGCAGATCATGGCAAAGGTGCCTCTTGCCGTGGTGGGTTCTACAAAGGAGATACAGACACAGGACGGAAGAATTGTGAGGGGACGTAGTTACCCATGGGGTATCATTGAGGTGGATAACGAAGATCACTGTGATTTTGTCAAACTGCGTGAGCTTTTGATAAGAGGGTTTATGGAGGAGCTCAAAGAACACACAGGCAAATACCTCTACGAGAAGTATAGAACTGAGAAGCTCACAAGGCTGGGTATTGCACAGGATAACTCTGTATTCAGAGAGTTTGATCCTCAGACGAAGCAGGAAGAAGAGCGTGCCCTTCACGAGGCTAAGCTCGCCAAGATGGAGGTTGAAATGAAGACTGTATTCCTCAAGAAGGTGAGCGAGAGGGAGAAGAAGCTCCAGAAGTCAGAGGCAGAATTGTTTTCCAGACACAAGGAGATGAGAGAGAAGTTGCTTAAACAGGTTAAGTTGCTGGAGGACAAGAAACACTCCTTAGAAACTGCTCGTGTGTCTTCTAACCCAGAGCCTGTGCCCAGCGCACAGCCTTCAAAGACACGTAAGGGTTTCCTTCGTTAAATGATAACGATTAAATGCTTTATTTTTTCTCAGCACTTTTTCCCTAACCATAAATCTCTCTCTGTCTTCCATCTACTATGAAGGAAGTTTTCTTATAGGAACGTGTGTACCTTCAGTTGCTATTCCTACGTGGATGGCTTCTGGCTTTGCCATATGGCCATTGCAAAGCCATGGGAGCATTCGGTTGACCCCCATCAGTGCTTGCTGGTCGCCGAAAACCCTGCAAGTTATATTTACAAACGTATTAATAGCAATGCTGTGGCTTATTTAATTTCGTCCTTGGGATATCCAGATGTAATAGTATTCTGTCCTCCCAGTAAATTCTCCCTTTAGACCCTCTTGTAGCCCTACCTTGCAAAGCCTCTCAACCTGCATCTAAAGTAGTGTTGCATGTCAAATTTCACTCCCTCATCTACCCACCCAGCAAGAGAACATTCTATGTGCGCTGACGTGGTGTGTGCAGAAGGTTCTCATCACCAGGGGCAACTCATAGGTTAGAATGGCTTTGTAGTGAGGGCAGTATTTTAAAAGTTGAGACTATTGCTTTGATTCAATTCAGCTCTTTACTACTGAAACAGTGATTATACATATTTAAACTTTCTTCTATATACTATTTCCCACCGGACCAGTGAATCATGTCTGGTAGACCATCGGGAACGGGTGCCGCAGCTGCCACTGCTCCCAAGACTGTTGCGGAGAACCTCAAAGAGGTTGTTAACACCATGCAATTTGTGTGGTTTGGAGGCCATGCTTTGACCTTGTTGAGCGGTTTGTTTTTCTTTTGGACTTATAGATCTCACTCCTCGTGGAATCTCTTTTGGTATAGACTGATCTACCTCTCTGTTATTGAGTCGTTTGGTATTATTCTCTTCCAAAGCTACAAGACGCACACTCTGAAACTGGGCGCAATTGATCTATTGGCAGATGATAATGTCCAGTACGTCCTTATTGCGTCTGCACTTCTTGGACTCCTGCCAAAGATCACCTTCGCAGCAGTTCCATTCCTTCTGTTTGCCACATTTCATTCTTTGACCTATGCTAGAAGTTGCCTCTTGCCTGCCTTCAACATACCATCTAACAGCAGATACAGCGTTGTATTGGGAGATTTCATCAAGAAATACAACGATAAGTCAATTTTTATTGCTGCCAATTTTGAGTTGCTGGCATTTGTGCTTATCCTGATCAAAGCTATCTTTGCCAGAAGAGGCTACTGGATTGCTCTTGTGGTCTATGGTCTCTTCATCAAGGTTAGATATGAGAATTCCATCTTTACCAGAACCATCTTCAAGACTTGGGAGGTGAGGATTGATGGCCTTCTCTCCCACCCAAGTGTGCCTGTCAATGCCAAGTCTGTCTGGATCAACATAAAGCAGATTGTCCGTACTTATGGTGGAATCTCCCTTTTCAAACCTGCTCAAGAGGAGGCTGAAAAGGATCAATAGAGGCTATAAGAACGCATGTTGTATGCGTTGAAATATGCGATGAAATACACAATACTGTGCAACTGTTGAATTCTACATGTAGATGTTAACTGTATATGTGCGAGAGGCCCAGTATGGCCTTTATTTCTCGATTTGAGTTTGGAGAAACTATTTTATCCATATACTGGTGTGTGCCAATTGGGAGATTATAGTGTCAGCTATACACCACACCCTTTTGTACTTTATTTTACGAAATATATGTCAATGATATTTTAAGCTTCACCGTTGATTGGTTCATGTTGTTTCTAATAATCTATCCTTCTCTACATTGCCTATACTTCACCCAGTGCGCCTAGATAAGGCACCTTCACCCACTGGAGAAGCCTTTTGGTTAACGAACTTCTCCCCGCGCGATGAGTACCCATCGGTATGGGAGGATTTGGTTGCGTATCCAAGCCCACTTTTGGGCTTATTAACCCGCGCATATCTAGAATATTCCAGTACAACCACGACCTTTCAGAACGTAGAAGCCCATGGAAGGTTTTGGAAATTGGGTTGCCAACTTTGCGTCAACGCACCGGCATCACAGCGTCCTCTCTGGAGAGTGACGGCCAATCCTATAAAATAGACAAGGGTCGCAATTGGGCGATTTTTCACCACCTTTTTACAGTTTCCATTGGATCGGATTCATCTATTTGTACATATCCTTCTTCCACATATATATATCAAGATGAGCAAAGCCGTCGGTATCGATTTGGGTACTACATACTCCTGTGTCGCTCACTTCTCGAACGACAGAGTCGAGATCATTGCCAATGACCAGGGTAACAGAACCACCCCATCCTTTGTCGCTTTCACCGACACTGAGCGTCTCATTGGTGATGCCGCTAAGAACCAGGCTGCCATGAACCCATCTAACACCGTTTTTGATGCCAAGCGTCTTATCGGCAGAAAGTTCACCGACGCCGAGGTGCAAGGTGACATCAAGCACTTCCCATTCAAGGTTGTCGACAAGGCTGGTAAGCCACAGATCGAGGTTGAGTTCAAGGGTGAGACCAAGGTTTTCACCCCAGAGGAAGTTTCCTCTATGATTCTCACCAAGATGAAGGAGACCGCCGAGGCCTTCCTCGGTACCAAGGTGAACGACGCTGTTATCACCGTCCCAGCTTACTTCAACGACTCCCAGAGACAGGCTACCAAGGACGCCGGTCTCATTGCTGGTCTTAACGTTATGCGTATCATCAACGAACCAACTGCCGCTGCCATTGCTTACGGTCTCGACAAGAAGGATGAGGGTGAGAAGAACGTCCTCATCTTTGACCTTGGTGGAGGAACCTTCGATGTCTCCCTCCTCTCCATTGAGGATGGTATCTTCGAGGTGAAGGCCACCGCTGGTGACACTCACTTGGGTGGTGAGGACTTTGACAACAGACTTGTCAACCACTTCATCAACGAGTTCAAGAGAAAGAACAAGAAGGACCTCTCTACCAACCAGAGAGCTCTTCGTCGTCTCCGTACCGCTTGTGAGCGTGCCAAGAGAACCCTTTCCTCTTCTGCTCAGACCTCTATTGAGATTGACTCTCTCTACGATGGTGTTGACTTTTACACTTCCATCACTAGAGCCAGATTCGAGGAGCTCTGTCAGGACCTCTTCAGATCCACCCTTGAGCCAGTCGAGAAGGTCCTGAAGGACGCCAAGCTCGACAAGTCTCAGGTCCACGAGATTGTCCTTGTTGGTGGTTCTACCAGAATTCCAAAGGTACAGAAGCTTGTCTCTGACTTCTTCAACGGTAAGGAGCCAAACAGATCCATCAACCCAGATGAGGCTGTTGCTTACGGTGCTGCTGTCCAGGCTGCCATCCTCTCCGGTGACACCTCCTCCAAGACCCAGGACCTCTTGCTTCTCGATGTTGCCCCACTTTCTCTCGGTATTGAGACCGCTGGTGGTGTCATGACGAAGCTTATTCCAAGAAACTCCACCATCCCAACCAAGAAGTCTGAGACTTTCTCCACATACGCTGACAACCAGCCAGGTGTCCTCATCCAGGTGTTTGAGGGTGAGCGTGCTAGAACTAAGGACAACAACTTGCTTGGTAAGTTTGAGCTCTCTGGTATTCCACCAGCTCCAAGAGGTGTTCCACAGATTGAGGTCACCTTTGACATTGACGCCAACGGTATCTTGAACGTGTCTGCCCTCGAGAAGGGTACTGGTAAGACCAACAAGATCACCATTACCAACGACAAGGGTAGACTTTCTAAGGAGGACATTGAGAGAATGGTCTCCGAGGCTGAGAAGTACAAGGAGGAGGATGAGAAGGAGGCTGCTAGAATCGCTGCTAAGAACGGTCTTGAGTCTTACTCTTACTCCCTCAAGAACACCGTCAGCGAGAAGGCTTTTGAGGAGAAGGTTGACGAGGCTGACCGTGAGTCCCTCAAGACTGCCATCGAGGAGACCATCTCATGGCTCGATGACAACCAGACTGCTGGCACCGAGGAGTTTGAGAGCAAGCAGAAGGAGTTGGAGCAGGTGTCCAACCCTATCATGACCAAGTTCTACCAGGCTGGCGGTGCTCCAGGTGGTGAGGCTGGTGCTCCAGGTGGATTCCCAGGTGCTGGCGCTGAGGCCCCAGGCGCTGACGGTCCAACTGTGGAGGAGGTTGATTAAATGTGACTGGTTTTTAATTAGATCATAGAATATTCTACACACTTCTAGATGGAAAAACACATACGCATATAGAGTATATAGTTTGGGTTCCGGTAATTAGAAAAATAAAAAAATAAATCAGTTTGGTGTATAATTTCAGAGATATGAGCGATGCTAATGTAGACTTCACACTATTTCTATCGCCTAAGAGCTGCAGGATGGATATTTTTGGGGATGACATTAAGCCGTTTTCGGCAAAAATTAGGGTAGAGTGCAGAAATGAATTATCGAGAGCAGCCAATTGCGCTGTATGTATGCTGGCTGATTGCACTGTTGATTGCATACATCTGCTTAGTGAGTTAAGCGGTAAGGAGTTCATCTGTTTAGGCATCGAACGCCTCAACTGACGGAAATATTACATTCCGGTTGGCTTTTTTGTGCACCTCATGTGCAATTTCCTCCATCTAATGTCCGCTGTATTGGTTTTAAACGCCCAACTTGTCGGGTTTAATGGAGTTGTAACAACAAGATAAAGCGGTAGTATAGTGGAGATTAGCGGTGTAGGCCAGACTGATTGAGTTGTATACGACTTTTTCTCCGGGAATAATGGGTTTTAATCACCGCTCTCGACAATTATGCAGAGTGCGCTGCCAGAGAAGCCTGATAAAGCCGAGCTCATTGCAGAGAAGGTATTAGTCTGCATAAGGTGAGGCGCCTTTGTGTGCTTATGACAGGTCGTTTGCTTTATCCCCGCATACAAGGCACCTTGAAGCTGCAAGGAAGCGGAGAATGGGTTGTGATACCTATAGCATGTGGGGTGAGGTTGCAATTTCCGGATCATTAAGAGGTGGACGGTGCCAAATGATCAGCTATAAATAAGTCAGGATGTTGCCCTTGGATATGCCCAATTTTCAAATATCTATCATTCTGTACAAAGATAACTTGAAACGATAGCACTCTATCTATTATAAATTCGGATTGAAGAGATTTCACAATGGTTGCTAAGATTAATCTCAAAGGAAAGGCAGCTGTCATTGCCGGTGGTACCAAGAACCTTGGTGCCGCTACTGCTGAAGAACTGGCTTCTTATGGTTGTAACCTTGTCCTCCACTACCACTCTAACAGCAGCAGAGCTGGTGGTGAGAAGCTTGCTAAGGAGCTTACAGAGAAGTACAACGTGAAGGTTGTACTCTTTCAAGGTGATCTCTCAAACGAGAAGGCCAGTGCCGACCTTTTCGCTGCTGCAGGAAAGGAATTCGGTGGTTATGACATTGCCATCAACAACGTTGGAGCGATGCTGAAGAAGCCATTGGCTGATGTCAGTGTAGAGGAGTATGATTCTATGTTCACTTCCAACTCTAAGGTTTCCTTCATTTTTCTCAGAGACGCTGCGAGAACAATTAACGAGAACGGTAGCATTGTCATGCTAGTGACATCTCTTATTGCAGTCTACACCTCATTCTACGGCATCTACCAGGCCTCAAAGAGTAGCGTCGAGTTTATGGTCAGGGAATTGTCCCAAGAGCTTAAGGGTAAGGGTATCACCGTCAACAGTATTGCTCCTGGTCCAATTGATACTCCATTCCTTCACAAAGATGAAACCCCAGAGAGTCTTGCCTTCCTCACCTCTAGTGGTGGTCGTGGTAGATTGGGTCAAATCGAAGACATTGTTCCAATTATTCGTTTCTTGGTTACTGAGGGTGGCTGGATTACCGGTCAGACCATCTTTGCTAACGGTGGTTTTGCCACACGTTAGTCCTTGTCGACAAATGCGACTGTCTGTTAGTTGATTTTTCTTTAGTGATATATGCCAATTCATTGTTATTGCTATCCATTTTTTTACTGCCGTGGTTAGTCTTTACAGCCTGTGTGATTCAGCTGCTGATGTAGGAGTAGAATGAATAATAAAATCTGTAGGCATCATTTCTCCACTGAATGTTCTGCATTTCTTAGCCCGTTCTGTTAAGGAGCTCAACGGTAACCCTGAGTCTCTTGGTGATATAATTGCATCTGAATTTGGCGTCTCTCGAAATGACAAGGGTATCGCGGACTCAAGTTTTCTTGGAGAGTTTCTAGATCCCTCACTCATAGGTCTTGTAGAATTCTGGACTGAAGAGTCCACATGGAAAACAGCAGATGCTAAACAGATCCCTCTACTTGTGGAGTCATTTGCAAAAGATTCCCGTTCGATAGTGGGGTCTGTCTTGGCCATGGAATATCTATCTCTTGTACTGCGACGGCTCAAACGAGAAACCACCTTTCTTAAAGATTTATCCTTGAGAGATAGAGAGCCATATTGGGGTATAAATAGCGATCCTTCAGCTGGAGTTTGAGTCACTGGTGAGGTCTGAGAGAGTTTGGACCCATTGGCTGCCCTCTTGTGCTCGGCTCTGAGACTGAAACCAATGTTTCTCAACAGCCGCTTATAGATTTTAATGAAGGTTGTCTTTTCCTTTGAAATTTGAGAAACGGGAGGATTTGTATGTTCAGCAGTAATTTTTGAGCTAGGCTGTCGCCTCAAAGAGTTTCCCGAGAAGAAGATTTTCTTTGCATCAGACTTTATAGTTGGGATATCAACCCGGCCATTATCGAACATGTGGGAAACAGGAGGTGATAAGCTCATACGGGGATGGTTTGCGGCCAGGGTATGAGAAGCAAACAGTTCATCACGGAGTTCAGAAATCCCTGTACCGAGTTTAGAGGGGCTCAATGTAATACTGTGAAAAAAGGATTCTAACATCTTACGGTAAAGCTCCCATAACCAAAACTATGATATTCAGAAGCGACTCATCGAGAGGAGGCTCGCAGAAATGAAACCACAGATACGAGAAGCAACAAACTTTTTGAATCTCGCGTCTGAGATTTTTTCAGATGGCAACAACACTATCTCGGACAGTCAGACAGAAAGTGGTGATAAAACTCAGAACTTGGAAATTCGTAGAAAGACGGTGCCGAACCAAACACTTGTTAGCAATACATAGAGGGTGTACAACAAGTGACCCAAAAGGCAGTATCAACGTTTTACGATAATAAAACAAACTTCTTCAGTTATTGCGATCGAATGTTCAATTGAGGTAGAATAACATACAAGCGGTTCTCCGTTAATTTTTATCTCCAAGATTGTTGTCCTCACTCTGCCTTTGTCCCCTGCAATACTGCTGTGGACTCGTGCAAAACCACATACAGCCGACTCCACGTCTATCTTATCATCCTGCATGGTACGGTGTGGTGGACGGCCGCAAACGGCCTTTGCCCCTTCCGTTGTGCAGAACCTACTGCTGCACACTTCTCCAGGTTGGGCACAGAGCTACCGTACGAAACCATATGCACCATAACTGGCAAGAGGCCATCCCTATCCCTCCCCTCCTTGCTCCCCCTTCTCCAGCCTTCCTCCGCCAACGAGTTGGCCGGCATGCACCAACCCCATACTAATTTGGGAGGGAGCGACGACCTTGAGGGGTTGAGGGGGCGCGGTATGGCCTGCAGGAGAGAGTGTAGTATGGCAGGAAGGGAGAGTGCAGAATGGCTAGCAAGGGAGAGTGCGGTGTCAGAATGTATGCATAGCCACCGTTAACAACAGCATGCCGAGCAGAACAAGGAGTTCGTGTAATATGGGGGAAATGGAGGTGGGCGACTGATCTATGGCTCCTCCAAGCTGCTGGCCTACCTCTTTCCAGTAGGTGCAAGCTTGGACTGAATATGCATGGATATAATCTGATTATACGAATATATATATATATATATATATATTATCATTAAGAGACACTTACGAAAGTGGAGTGTCGTTGTGAATTACCTTGCCTCTCTTTGATCGCTATTGAGTAGGCTTATCCCCAACGGGCCATCATCAACACACTGTGCTGTATACTGCGAGGCAGACAGGCAAGTGGGTGTTGTATGCTCATCGGGGGGTATACTCCAAGACTGCTTTCAGCCTGTGTGTTATTTGTATGAAGCCGGTTGACTTCACAAGGTGGATTTGTACTTTTACGTACAACACAAATTGTGTTCGTAGTCCCTCTCCATATATTTACGATTATATATATATATATATATGTATATTGTTTGTCATTGTTTTCAATTCATACCCAACAATTGCCAAGCATCGATTCAATGGATATACCCTTGCCCTTCCCTCTATTATTGATTCCACATTGTTGTTGTCGTTGTTGTTGTTGTGGTTGTTAATTGATTGAGGAAGTTCCTGATAATAGGACACAACATTGCATTCGCAAACAAGCAAAGGAACTACAACCATCCACTTGCTCAACACACTTTTCATCCCACTGATATCCAAGACAATTAAGTTCCCCGCATTCATTTAACATCCAACACACTTTGGTTATCCCTCCCAAGCAAGAGCTCGACGTATATTTTCAGTTTTTATTGCGTTTTACGCTTTCCGTTGCTGCCACGCTTTCTCTTAACACAAAAGATTGACACCCCACACTGACATTCCGTCTCCCCTTGAGCTACGGCTCTAGATTCCCATAATGCCATCTCCAAAATCTGCTCTGCACCAGCAGCAGCGTTTCCCACAAGAGTTTCATCATCAGCGTATAAACTCTGACTCAGAATTGGACATCATAGATATCTATCACGAGGATGAAAACGGTACTTATGACACAGATGAAGCTGACTTACATTCAGGACATACTCCATTGTTGAATGGCTCTGGAGTGACGGTGACAAATTTGCAGCCCTCTACCTTGGGAATAGGGACATATTCATCTAGCTCACTGGATCAACACTCAGAACCGTATCCTGACTCTGCCGTAGAATCAATCTCTGTAGAAATAGAAGATGAAGATGCCTTGGAAGGAGGAGACCCACCTAGTGATTACGATGAAGATGATGACGAAGTAGAAGAAGAAGAGGATGATGATGATGATGACGAGGAAGAGGAAGAGGAAGAGGAAGAAAATGACGAAGAGGAAAATGACGAAGATGTTGAGGAAGCGTTATATAGAGATGTTCCACTGATTGGAAACTCCTCCGAAGAATGGCAAGAAAAGGGTGCAGCCAAGATCATCAAATCAGAGACCGATTCAAGTGGGCACACAAAGGTTACCGTCATCAAAAAGAACATCAAAGATTTTAAGTTTGGTAAAGAGTTGGGTGAAGGCTCATATTCCACGGTGATTTTGGCTACTGATAAAACGACGTCGAAGAGGTACGCTGTGAAGATTCTGGATAAGAAACACATCATAAAGGAGAAAAAGGTGAAATATGTCAATATTGAAAAGAATGCGCTCAATAGACTTGGCCAACGGAATGGAATCATCCATCTGTTTTACACCTTCCAGGATGAGGCAAGCCTATACTTTGTGCTTGACTATGCTCCTAATGGGGAGCTTTTGACGCTTATCAAAAAATACGGCACTATGAATGAGGATAGTGTCTGCTATTACTCCACTCAGATTGTGGATGCAATCCAATATATGCATGATAATGGCATAATCCATAGGGATTTGAAGCCGGAGAATATTCTTATTGATGAGAAGATGCATATTCAAATCACCGACTTTGGTACTGCTAAAATGTTAGAGAAACGTGAGAATGGTAGGTATCCCGCTGACGGCAAGGCAGTTTCCTTTGTAGGAACTGCTGAGTACGTGTCTCCGGAGCTTCTCAACGACAAGGAATGTGGGAAAGCGTGTGATGTGTGGGCATTTGGTTGTATTGTGTACCAGATGATTGCCGGAAAGCCGCCCTTTAAGGCAACCAACGAGTATCTCACATTCCAGAAAGTGTGCAAACTCCAGTATGCCTTTTCTGCAGGTTTTCCTATGATCATTAGAGACCTGGTGAAGAGAATATTGGTGCTTAATCCTAAGGATAGGCTTACAATCAAGGCCATCAAGAAGCACTTTTTCTTTGCAGATGTTAATTGGGATGACCATGACTCAATTTGGAACGTTAGCCCTCCAGAGCTCGGGCCTTATAAGATGACCGCGAAGTCTATGATGTCAGTGCCAGAGCTTTCTAAAGCCCCAATTGGTGGAGGAGGCTCAAGCACATTGTTAAAACCCAAGCACACAGTTCGGAGTGCTTCCACAAGCAATGTAGTAGCAACAGCATATGGACTACCCATCACACTACCAGCAACACAGGCCAGTTCTTCTCCCGTACTTCCTACTCTTGCCAACAGCACTCCTGCCACCACTACCACAGCTACGGGAAACAATTCTTCGTCTTCATCAACACCCAAGACTCCAAAGACTGCTTCGCCTGGCTTCCAGAAACATTCCGCACCGGCTGCAGCTTCTACTCCAAACGTATCTTCTTCAACTGTGGGGTCCATCAGTAAACCCGATAGTGGGAGGACACTCAACATTGCTATTATGAAGAAGAAGTCGAAAACACAAAGCGAGAAAAATGCAAGTAGTGCTGCCGCGGCAGCTCTATCGAGGAAACCCATCGAAATAATGAAGTCTAGTCCAGGTTACAAGACGCATCTGAACAACTCTGGAACTCTAAAGGAGGCTCCGACTACGAACTCATACTCCAACAGTAGTACAATGAGAGGCGCACCAGAAATGATTCCAGGAACGAATATACCACGTCCAGTTCTGAACACTAGGATTGGCCAACCGCTGACCAAATCGAGAACTTCTTCCGTGAAGAAAGCACCCAAACTTGTCGTTGAGGTTCCCCAACTCTCTGTTTTAGATCTCGCATGGCTAGATTACTTGAAGCACCCAGATGAAAGAATCATCAAGGTTGGAATAGTTAATGTCAACAAGACGGCCACTGATGCCTTTGAGAAGAAGTACAAAGGAATGCTTGCCGAATCGCCGCTGGGGTACAGCACAAGAAGATCTTCAAACGCTTCACAGTCAAGTCTTCTAACGCAGGTTGCACACGGATCGCACCCAGGACTAAGAAAGGCCCATACCGGGGGTTCTGGTTCTGGTTCGGGAGGCACTACTATCGCCACTATTGCAGAGGACGACACGGATGAGGCAATTGTGATTAATATTCCTGAGCATGATGAGAATAAGGAGGAGGAGAAAGAACATAGCGACCGCAAGGCTGCCAAGTTTATGAAGTTTTTGGGCGCATACTCTGGACAGTCCACTGGAGCTGATGCTATCAGCAAACCAAGGACTATGGTGATCACAACTTTTGGTAGGGCATTGATCTTATTTGCGACTCATGATAAGACCAAGAACAAGTATGAGCTTCGCACTGAGATCGACCTCACCAATCAGCACATCAAGTTCAAAGAGATCATTGGTGATAAGCGAAGCAAAAATCTCATGACTGTGGGGACATTTGCCATAGAATCATTGCGGATAACATTTGCGTTTGAGGTTGACAAGCAAGAGGTGACCACATGGACTAATGCTTTGGCCAAGTCCAGGAGTCTCGAACAAGATCGGAGGTTAAATTCTGAGTTTGTCACCACTGCTCATGGTGACGCGGGTGCTTCAACAGGCGCTGAGGCAGCGTTGGTGGCGGCTACAAAGGCCACTTCTATCAAGTCTCCGGGATCTGGATATGCCAATGATTTAATCGATATCCCAATATCTCCCATATCGCCCATGTTGCCTGATATGTTCTCTCTGGATATTCCAGGTGATAATACTGAGCAGCAGCAGCTTAGCCCTCCAGCCAAGATAACCTCCTATAATGAAAGGAGAGAGGAGGTAGAGACCAACGGAGAAAAGGGCGACAGCAGGCGTCACCACCACCCCCATAGGAGGCCTCCTCCAATTGGCTCTCCTACGGGTATGTCACCCATCCAGTCCCCTGTTTCTACGCCAAATCCTCAAACCAACCGCTCAAGTTTCCCACTCTCCATGCGGAGTTCCACTGAAAAGCCAAGAGCCAGTAGTGGGAATGCTCAGTCGAGAAGGGTTCTATCGGATAACCAGCCAATGATCTCCGCAGCTATAGACAAAGCATTACACGGAGAAACGGCTGGGGCGGCAATAACAAGGACCGGCGTTGAGTCTTATCCCCCCCATATATCCAAGCTCAACACCCTCCAGAGAGCAGTTCATAGGTCATCCTCTAATGGCCACAGTCCTACAGGCACCACTAACGGTGGTGTGAGCACAGTGCCCAGGCTTGTAACTAGTATGAACTCGAGGTTTTTGGCTAGGAGCCATAGGAAGAAAAAATAGATGAGGAGGACACTACATTACATTTGAGGGTATATAAACTGGGTTTCGGCTTTGATTTTGGTGTGCATCAACACCACTGTTTTGCATTCTACTTGGTTATAAAGTTACATTAAAAGGAATAAATCATAATTTGCCGGCTTTTTCCAAAATAACAATTTCAATATTTAACCCCTGGTGAGTATGTATAGTGATTAAGCTGTATAGTTATAGTACGAATGCTCACGCGCAACCATCGATAAGAGACACCGGTTGGAGCACTAGCATTCAAGCGCTATAGTATATGAGCCCAGAACAATCACCAGCAATGTTATCCATCCAGTTTTGGCCATAGTATTGAAACAGATCCAGCCTCGGTGGTAGTGTCAAACACTATTATTTCAATCCGGTAATAACCCAACTCCTTATCTGCAGGATTCCCTTTACGGAAAACACGTCACATAGCTGTGAAAGTCTCAGCATGAAACGGGTTAATATCAGCACTAACTACTGAAGAACTGCCAAATTGCACGGCTAAGCCAGCCTGTGTGTGCTCTGCTTTCTAAAACCTTTTGCTATGCTCGGCTCAGGTTGCAAGCCCTGACAATGAAATCTTCCACTAGTGTGAGCATCCCTCTCTGCTTACTGTGTATGGAGTCGTTCTGAAGTTTTTCAAAAAGACATAAGAGTGTATATAGAAGTTGAGGAAGTTTTATCTAGTTGAGCAGGATACACATCTACAAAACAAAAATGGCTAAATTCATCAAGTCTGGCAAAGTTGGTATGTAATTCTATGTCGTTTATCATAGACAGGTGCTTGGATATATCGGAGAATGGTGAATTTGTGGGGACCAACCACACATAGGCGGAGAACATAAGAGCCACTACGAGATGAGAGTGCACAAAGTGAGAGAGACAGCAAATAATCCAAGGCATGTAACCTGAGTTGCCACCCAAATATATCATGGAATCATTATGAGGAGAGCAACGAAGCAACAAAGTATCAATATGATAACTAGCTGTGCAGTGAAGTAATTCGATCTCACCGCGAGAGAGTTAGCGTCGTATCTCAAAATTTTGAATACCATATTGAAGTAGCACTAAAGAGGTACAACGCCTTTGTGTATCGGTTGAGTCGAATGCCGTAATGCCAGCGGGTTGTCTTTTACCGCAGTCTACTGTCCCGGTTGTCCAGCACCAGAAGTTCAGCAAAATTTGTATTGAACGTATAACTAACATTTCACTTTTTAGCCGTTGTTGTCCGTGGTCGTTACGCAGGTAAGAAGGTGGTCATTGTGAAGCCTCACGATGAGGGCACCAAGTCCCACCCATTCCCACACGCCATTGTTGCTGGTGTTGAGAGACAGCCACTCAAGGTTACCAAGAACATGGGCGCCAAGAAGGTTGCCAAGAGGACGAAGGTTAAGCCATTTGTCAAGCTTGTCAACTACAACCACTTGATGCCAACCCGTTACACCTTCGATGTGGAGTCTTTCAAGGCTTCCGTTGCCCTGGAGGAGGCTTCTCAGCGTGAGGAGGCTAAGAAGGTTGTTAAGAAGGCTTTTGAGGAGAGACACCAGAGCGGTAAGAACAAGTGGTTCTTCACCAAGCTTGCTTTTTAAACAAACAAACTAAATTTTATGTATAAGAAGTTGTGTTTTATTAATTTGCATGGGTGGTTTTTCTCAAAATAAAATATGATCGATAACGCAGATTAATACTTTGTAGCTGAAATATGTATGAATGTCTTTTGATGTATATTCTAGAGTAAAGGTGAGTGTCTTTATAACTGTGCCAATGCCATAATGACACAGCCGAATTCGATATCTTCGTCATTGTAATAAACAGAGAAAGATATCACCTAAGGGAAAGTTGATTCGTTGTAATTCGGGGTCCAGAGGTACTTCATAGAGGCTTGAGATTGACGTAATTTGTTTTCAAATGGTGTTATTTATTTTACAGGGTTTTAGGCCTCTTAAGGTATACCAGAGGAGCAGCGATATAATATTACTCTTAAAACTCTGAGAAAAAATAAAAAAAAGTGCTTTATAAAGCCTTCAATCAACAAGTAGTGATTGAAATAATAGAAGAAAGATAATCAAGGACCGGATAAAAGTTGAAAAATATTTTAAGAGTAGACATCATCAATCAAAATTAATGGGTGTTGGTTGATATTACAGACATCTCAATATACCATAATAGCATGCACAAATTAAGCTTCTAGGTTGTTTTGTGGTCAATATAATAATTATGCAAGCATAACTATATAGGGGGAAGAGGCAACTGCACACATTGGAGAGAGACAAAACACAAACTTGGGATTACCGTACAGCCTGAATGTCGTCAACTCTCTCTCTCTCAGACAGCAGTCTAATCAATGCGATTCTGAGTCTGACACTTACATACATAATCATCAAAAGAATATTTCACAAATCAGAGACAGAGAGGAGAGAGAGAGAGGAGCCCACGACGATCGGAACGCATACTTTAAATGCATAGACTGAGATTTAACGTTACCCAGCATATGCCTGCCTCTCCTCTCCCCCCAACTCCCGCCATCTAGTGGTTCCCCACTCCCTGCATTCTAGTAGACCCATAAGCGGGGATCTGAAACTGGAATTTCTGCTGCCCTTGCTGCTGCTGCAATTCAGTGCGTAAGGAAGGGTCATCCCAGCATCCTTCCTGAGTGTTAGCGCAGCGTGGCTTCGAAGAGTATGCAAGAGGGATGGGGAAGACAGGTAGGTGGCATCAAACCATCTACGCAGCGGGCACATCTGGCACGTCTGGGACATCTGCAGCATAGTGCAATCTACAGCAACAGTGCGCTGCTCTTTACTGTTATTCTGAAAAGCTGTTTTGATAGGTTCGCCATAAGCGCATACGTAGCTTTAGCTTTCCGATAGTCACTCTCTTTGCTGGGGGGCTGACGCGTTCTCTCATCTTCGCTTACATAGAACCTTAGTGTTTTTCCCCTGCTTTCTTCCCCTCTCCTCATGCTCATGCTCATTCTTCCTTGCTTCCCTCCAATGCTCTTCCCATATCCCTTAACTCTTGTTGCCATTGAAATGTGGCTGCCCCACTACCACCCCATCTACTTTTGGGCGATCACGCCGCATGGACCGTTGCATATAACCGACCGTCTCCACATGAACGGCCGTTAGGGATGCTTGGGTTCATCTCGGCAGATACAAGACTCAGCCAATTTCAGCACACCCTTATGATTCGACTTCCTATGCACTACATCTTTAATTATCATGGTAGATAATTGATCATAAATGAAATACACCTATCGGAACGGTGCCATCGTAGACACAGGCCCCAATTGCCATTCTGAAATTCTCCTCTCCCCCTGGTTACTTAGTCCTGCTCCCTCGAGGCGGTTACCGTTGTGAATTGTGCCTTACTTGCTGCCGCTATCGCTGCCTTCCCACGCCGCGAAAAAGTCCGTTTATGTATACGAGCCCTGGCCCGTTGCCATACAAACTGCAGCACACCTGCCTAATTCCTTATACTGCACACCGTTTTCTATACACATACACCCACATACGTCCCATGGGCTAATCCATAGTGAGCGGAGTAGGGGGATACTCAAGCAGCGTTTGCTGTTATATGTATAGTTAGTTGTATTATAGTTGGAGCCGTTTAATTGGCAAGGGGTCTGTCTATATACCACCTCTTTTTACAGATATTTTTTTCATCAAGTTAACAGCGAGTTCCAACCATTCAAGGCGATTTGTGATTGAACTGTTGTTGATCAATAGTAGCAGAACAGACACTCCTCTATTGTTTCGATCGCTATCACACGGCCATGGCTTCCAATGTGAGCCATGCGGGGGCGGTCCCCGTGATAACGGCTGACGATTCAATGGTTGTCTCTGTGTACGATCGGCTGGAGTCACTGTTGCCATTGAAAACAGGACTCAAGGTTGAACAACTTGAAAAGGATCCCTTTTACGTCGAATGCCGTAATCTCCTGATAAGCGTTGTAGACACATTTCTTTTTGACCACATCGTTCTATGTTCCTGTAACGTTTTGGATAATATCAACAAGGTAAGCGATTGACACGGTGCGCGGCAACATGGATGGCTCCGAACCTTACTAACAATTTGTACCGCATCAGCTTGACCAACATACACCGTTAAAAGAGAGGAAAAAGGCATCTCTTCGTTCTACTCTAATTGTTCTCAGGTTATTAGCGGATATGGCCGAGACGGTGTGGCAGGATAGGGAGGATATCTCTGTCCATTTAGGAATAAACAACAGGCTTTCCGCGAACTATCTGGGCTCTATCGGTGGAATAGGAGGTACTTTCAGAAGGCTACAACACCACGTGGCGAGGCCCTCCCCAGTCTCTCCAGCGATAGCCAAGAGGGCGATCGGCATCATTGCAAGGCTGAGGTCAGAGAATACTTTTGCCGAGGCTATGCAACTCATCACAAACCCTGCTAGCGAGTCACCGGTGGCAACAAATACTCAGGAAAAGCTAATCAAGGACATAGATACCAACTGTGATGAGATCCTACGCTATTTATCCGCTTCCAATCCAGATGATTACTTCTCCTTTGTTTCCAGAGAGCTCAAGGTGCTTCAGATGGCTGCATCCTCTGAGAGTGTATACATATATCACATGGATTTGTTGGGCCTTGCCTATCTAGATCCTCACATGGTGGTTGAATACATAAAAGAAGTTAGGACACTGTTGGACAATTGTCGAAACCCACTCCACCAGAGTTTACTGATGACATTCTTTACAAATTCCATTGAGAATTGGATTGTGAGCAAGTCAGAAGAATACGATGACTGTACACAGGATGGTTCCAGTGTGAGTCTGACAAGTGACATGCTGTTTGATGCCTTCATCAAGACAATAGATATCAAATCGTTTAACTACAGCCATTTCAGGATACTGGGCATCCTGTTGCTGTTGATGCCTAAGCACATTGAGCGCTTCCTTGCCGAGTTAAACAAGTCTTCGAGTCCGCTAGCATCCCCTTCCCTAAATTCTATCTCGTCTCTGGCCAAGATGGCGGTATCGGGAAAGGCTTCACATAAACAGAGATTCTTGGATATGGTGCTGGTACTGTCCGACACGGATCCCAGAGCTCTCTGCACGTTTGTGCCGTTTGTGTTGGTGGGTGGATGTCTTATTATGAACCAGAGATTCAACCATGTGCTACTGCAGCTTGCTCCATTGTTCCTTGAGAGGTTGTATATTTCCCTTTCGGTAAAAAGTCCCGAGATGATTCCTGCTGGAATGAATCTGACAACTATATCCTCCCTCAGAGCTGATATATGCTGTGCCATGATGATGCTCGAGGCTGAAAAAGTTACCCAAACGTCAATTAAAGCATTCCGCAACCCAAGCACCACACTGGCGTTCATCGCAGTTGTCACTGAGGGGCTTCGGCGTTTGATGACTATACCGAAAGCCAAAGACTCATATATCATGTATCTGGATCTGTGCATACATCCAGCCCAGAGAATCATGGCAGGTCTTGCTGCTGTGATACAGGAGGAGAATAAGGGCAAAAAAAATGGAACCTTCAGCCCAGAATCTTCTCTAAGCCCCACATCTTCCCTAATTGACCTGAAGGATGTCCTACAAGACCATGCCCCTTCACATGAATCTCAGAAGCCTCAGCAGTTACAGCCTTCTTTACAGCCATCCATGTCATCGGTTCTCAGTGTACCACTATCTGTCACCACAGCTGCCGCATCTATCGTGTCAGAAGCCGATACAATCGTGTCTAACAAATCATCAAACAGTTCTGCAAACAGCCAAGCAGCAAAGCAAAAGGAGACTAGTTCTAACCACTCAACATCATCAGAGCAGAACGGTTCGTCTCTTAAACATCTCTACAGAAACAATACACTCGCAACAAAGGGAAAGAAGTTTTTCCGTTCAACTCATTCTTCTGGTATCCCAGTGAGCTCCAACGTCAAATCTACCCTTTCGCCTTATTTGTCTTCTGCAAAAAATTCCCCATATGGTGTTTCACGGTCAGGTATGGGGGATAACTCTTCAGACTTGGCCTCTCCATCTCCATCTGTGTCACATTCCACAACCATCAGCAGCAATAGCGGAGATAATGTGACACCCAATACGAATGAGACAAGTGCTAATGCACTGTTAACCTCTCCGTCTCCAGTGTCGTCGTTCCAGGATAGAGGTTACTACAAAACCCAAATGGATTCCCGTACCATATCGAGAAGAATCTTGACAAATTTCTACTATATTTTTGAAACGTGTTCGTATGCTTGGTATCTTGAAGAAACGGATGTTCTGCCCGTCCCACCAGAGTTTGAGACATTTGATTTTGATGGGTTCTTCGTCAAATATAAGAAATTTATCAATGGGATGGTTGGAATGCTTCTGGATGATGACCTCGCTTTGGCTGGCGGTGCGGGTCGTTTCATGGTGAGCTTCCTTGGTACCCTCGATGAAAACAGTACTGATGGAGAGGCTTGTGTGGGATTCCTTTGCTGTGTCGCAATCGTGCAATCGATCTCAGAGCTGATTGTAGAATGCGAAATGACGCCTTCAAAGGCAAATGAAGTTCTAGATTTCCTTGTCAGATTCCTTGAGGGAAGGCGCAAAGCACACAATGCTTACCATGGAAATGCAGTTGGGAGGCTCAACTTCCACAAGGGCCCAATGTGCCAAGAGGCATTTAGCGCTGTGGAACACGCTTTGTTGTTTTCTTTGTTTTGTCAGAACGTTGATTCTTATAGACTTGTACGGCGTGGGTTTGTTGAATTCTTATCAGAGTCGCAGTCTTCGTGGCATGGCCCTGAATGCACTGGAGATGCCAACCTTGATTTCTACAACTCCATTTGTGGCGAGATATTTGTGACGGGATCCGTTGCTCTGAGAAAGGGATTACGTGATCACCTCTGCCGGCTCAGACAACCGACAACTGGATTGCTCCTCGCATGGAACACGTTGTACGACAGGTGGAGCTCTGGTGATTTCGTATCAACATCAGATACCCGCGATGAGGCAGAGCTCAACTACTGCTCGTACCTTTCCTCTCTAGGTGGAGTGTTCCTCGCAAAGGAATGGTGTCACCATCCAAGGCAGCAGGAGCTAGTTGCCAAGGGGAACCACTTCATACAATCGCAGATGGCACTCTTGATATCAGATGATGCATCGGTGAGAGAGCAGGCAAAAGAGGTTCTTGCGGCTGCCCCTCACCCTTACTTTTGTGGTGAGATTATCACCATTCTGAAAGAGATGATTTCGAAATTTTCGGGCCAGCTAACCGATAAAGACTACGTGACACTGGATCTGCTCTTTGCCGTGTTCAAGGCTGTCTGTCACACAGAGACCAACTCGTTGTTCCCACATATCACCAAAGTGTGGCAGGTCAATATGTATTTGACATCTTTGATGCATGAACAAAAGGATTGTCTCTTGGCCTTGAGGGGCAAGATTAAAGTTGCTGTGCTGCAGGGCGAGTTTGTGGCGCGTGGTGCAGATCTTGGATTCCAAGGGTTTCTGGTCACCCGTAACAGATTCACAAAGATGTTGTGCGATTGGCTCGAGGTTGCCATTTTCCACGATGCAAAACAGGGTAAGCCCAACAGCGAGGTTAAGGATTCAAAAGTATTATCCTTTGATAGTAAAAGTAACCATTCTGCAAATGCTCAACCAAGACTCACACATGCCTTGACACATACCCCACCCACTATTGCCACAACGCCCCATGTCCATGCGACACACGTCTCCACGTCCCAGCTGCCTACGACTCATCACCAAAGCCACACCACCAGCAGTGCTGCATCGACACACACAGCTTCGAGTGCAAACGACACCAAGAAGAATGCCGACACCACGAGGTTATACTTTGATCTTGCTGTTGAGGTATCGAAGGTGCTTTCATTTGCGTTCGACGGGCTCACACTAGATAATCCCTCAAACTCTTTATCTAGTATCTCTACTGCACAGGGTGTTGATTTCAGAAATTATTTCAACCTCTTTGTGAGAATCATGGAGAAGTTCAACGCGTACCAAGCGGAAATGACCAGTCCTGCTGTGAAGCATCGCGTTGCGATAATTTTGGAGAACATCATTGCCGCTCTCGTTAGTCTGCTCAAGGCAAACGTTGGTGTTGGCCTCAAGTATGTGCTGCCGTTGGGATTTCAGGAAAACAGTAAGATCAGACTGGCTTTCATCAAGGTGTTTACTAGCATCGTTGGTGATTTGCGTGCAGAAATGCCTGAAGCTTCATCGGCACGGCGCCTGGAGACTATGGAAACTGGGATACGCCTCTTCACCGGGAATACTGCCCTGCTGTTAGCATGTGCTCGTGCATGCCCAACTTCCGAGGTGGATGCTCTGGCTCGTTCGTTAGTGAGTATGACGAGCGACAGAAAGCAGATAATGGATATGCTTCAAGCGCTTGTGAGCGACGATATAGGCCGTGCAAACGACTCTGTCGAAATACTGCGCAGCAACAGCGTTGCAACCAGGCTTGTGGCGTTATTTGCAAACTCAGAGGCAGAGAGCTATCTGCAAAGGGTACTGTTCCCCCTTTTTGAGCGTATAAGCAGTGCACACGATACATTTGAAGTTGAAAGGCCAAGGGCGGCTGTTGCCTCCATCGTTGCTGGAGTCCCACAGATGACCACCATTTCCGAGAATGACAACGACGTTGGGCTGTTTATGTACTACTTGACATTCTTGGTGGAGTCCATCTATGATTCGCTGGAGTTTGTCCCACCGGTGATACGCAGCATCTGCAGTTGTATTTATGCTGCTACATCGACTAAGTTCCCTGAATCTAAGGAAACGGCAGTTGGCGCGTTTGTGTTCCTTAGGCTTTTCAACCCTGCAATTGTCTCACCAGAACGCGCCAAAATCCATTCCAACATCACCGATCCTGCACTCAAGCGTTCTATCATGCAGCTGGCAAGAATCTTACAGATGATGGCCAACGGCTCGTTGTCTTCGCTCAAATGGCCACCCCTCCTCTCTGAGTTGGATAGGCTTAATGCATTGAATAGGAAGGTTGAAAAATTCCTCAAAGAGATTTCTGTGCCTAGCGGCGTTATCGAAAAAGAAGCTCTTCAATCCAGCCCAAGATCCACGGCAGTTACACTGACAGCGGGCGAGGATGCTTCTCCGCTTGGGGAAAGCAGTGTGTTCTTCCTGCATAGGTTCTTCTACGATAATTGGATGCATATTCGTGAGGCATTTATGATATGTTCCTCAGAGCAAGAGCATGAGAACGAGGCACATACGAGACGCGTAGTGAGAGAGCTTGACTCTGTTATCTGTAAGCTGGGAGCACCTGCATTGTCATATGGCTACAGAATCCCCGATTCGATTAAGAACGACACTTCTGAACGTGGTATTCAACTGTATGACTTTATGACACAATATCTCCTAAACTATGCGGAACATTCTTCTGATAATAACAATTTCGTGAGGGAGTCAATATCTAAGGATGGCTTACCGATGATCATCTTTTCTTATTATGACATTCCAGAAGATGCAGAGGCAGAAAGAGTGCTCTACCGCGTATTCCAGTCACTTAGTAACATATGGCATAATCCCTACTGTTTCTTTGTTGATTGTACGGGCTTCCGTTCGTCCGATATTTATATTCATTTGATGGCAACGCTGGATCAACTCTTCCCAGAGCAGTTCCAAGCAAACTGTGTGAGATACTACTACTACAACATGTCGCAGGAATATTTTGCAGCCATGAAATCCAATATGCGCCAGAGGACGAAGGTGAGGTATATGGCAAATGCAGAGTTTATATTTGTCAACTCGCTGGATGATGCTCAGACTTTGTCGAACGTTGGACTGTCTAGCTACTCAAGCCATATTCTTCATGATGATAGAGTGTCTTTCAACGATGTTACACTTTTCCAGGAGGCGGATAATAGATTTGTACCGGTGAAGCTAAAGATTGGTAACGAGTTCTTACAGATATGCTTCAGACAACCAATCAGAGTGAAAATGGAGGGCCAACTCAGAAACATCTCGTTATTGGACGTGTACCGCATTGCGGATTTGACCCGTATTGAGCCATCAGATATCACTGGAGTCGCCAACGAGATGTCCATTACAGATGCAAGGCTCAACTCCAGGATCATTCTGTGCTCTAACAAAAAGATTGAAATCATGCGTACACTCTACTTTTCCAAATCGCGCCACCTGCATGATGCCAAACATGATGTTGGGGTAAGCGATTCCTCCAGTGTGATGGCTTCTATTGGAGAACTTCTCAACATTGACATGTTGGGCCTTTTGTCCCGTCATGACACTATCCGTAGTGCAAGTTTCCTTCTGCTGTCTTCGTTGGGTAGATCGTTTAACCTCAACTTTGGACGCAAGATTGAAGCTGTCAACGACCTGAGCTTCCCCGCTGGTAACTTTGCGTACGTGATCAATGTCTCAAGATCACTGGCAACCTCTCATCCTGAGTACACCTACGCGTTCTTGTCTGGATTCTTCTCAGCCTTTGAAAGAGCAGTACCAACATCCAAGCAGAGCGTTATCATGTATGCTTCTCCTTGGGTTCCCAATATCTTTGAGCATGTTTACCTTGCTGATGCTGAGTATGGTCCGGATAGGACGGTGCACCTGATCAAGAGGTTTGTGAGGGCTTCCTCTATGGATCGTTCCAACGCGCATGCCTTTGCTAGGTATGTTTGGGGAGTACTTGCCCTAGAGGATGGATTGGCTGAGATGATACTTGACGAGGTTGTTGCTGCAGCCATTGACCATGATGCCGAGGGACACGAGTGGGATATCATCACCACTCTGTGGCCCCTTACACCCACAGTTGAAATATTTGGATTGATCGTGTTCCGTCTGCGGCAGCGGTCAAAGATGATCGTTCCACAGGGTGAATCTGTTGCAGAGGCACATACCCGTTGGATAGAAATCACCATTCTGGTGAAGTCCCTGGCTCATCTTGTGTTTGACTCTTTACTCTTTGCGGAGAAGTACCTCGGTGACATTTTTTACATCATTTCGGTTTTCCTCGACGTGGGACCCCTCCAACTGAGAGTAGCTTTACACAAGTTAGCTCTCAAGTCGATCCATGCCTTCCTCACCAAGGATGGTCTTTCCGATCTCGCTCGCAGGCAGATTGTTGATATCATGGATATTTTGAACGGTGTACGTTGTAAGATGCTGTTTGGACTCAACCGTGACGACTCTGTGGATTCCTTGTCCAGCCGTGGTAATCAAGGCATGGAGCTCATCAATAATGCAAATTCTCTAGAAGGGTTCTGTGATTTGCTACTTTCCTTCCCGCAGATTGTCTCCAAGAACGAGTTTGACACTCTGTGGAAAGTAAGATGGGATGCCTATGCTATAGAGACTGCCTTCACCAAAGGCTGTCTTCTCCAGGCCAGAGGTGTGCTGTTGATGGGTAATCTTACAAAAGGTGGAGCAAGCGAAGCCCTCGCTGAGAAATTCTTGAGGGGTATATCTGACCTCTTGGATAGAATCATTCGTGACTCCTTGCATGATGACCCAGATATATTTTTCTTGGAAGTTTGTTGTCTAACAACATTGGGACAAATATCTGAAGGCCTCTGGCCAACGTCCTCATTCTTAGGCAAACTATTTTGGCTTGGTGTGACCTGTTGTGGGCTTGAGAATCTCATCTTCTACCAGTCCTCAATAAAATTCATCGGGAGGACATTAGAGTCTCTAAACAAGGATTTCTTCCATAACGATGGTGGTCTTGTTGATTTCTTATTCAACGAACGCTCCATCTTCAACAAAGTGCTTGATGGCCTAGAAGAGTCCCACGGTATCAAATTCACAAAGGAGTACTTTGACATTGCTATGTTATTTTACACAGGAAGAGGTGTACAGATGCCATTTACAAGGGCTGTTTCGTTGCAAACCCTCAAGAGTATTTGCAGGATCAGAAACCTCAATGCATTACATCTCTCTGAAAAGACTGGCGCACCATTTGACTCCAATTGCTATGCATACACTATGTTCTTGTATCTGGCTGCGACAAGTGATGAAGAGCTTGTATACAATCTAGAAGAATGTGGTATAGAAGAGGTTGAACTCATTCCTCTAACGCAAACTTTTGGCGTGCCAAAGATCTTGGTGGATTTCCTGCAAACACAGTCCACTCAAGCTGTATACACGTTGCTCATCGCTGCCCAGCACTTCCAATGTCCCAGGACAGACGAGCCGCCAAAGATCAGATTTCTCCAATTGATGAAACTCTTGGGCGAACATAGCACAAAGATGCGCTGGTTGATATATAGCAGTATGGTGAAGACTTTACGTAGCTTTGGTGCTTCTTCAAGTTCCATTGGTCTTCTCAACACAACGTTTCAGGTGGTTTCTGCGGCTGTCTCAGATCCAAACTACTTGAAGCTGCCTGCTTATTCAGAGGAACTGTTGGATATGCTGAAGGCAGATGGCCTCAAAGGCATTCTTCAGTGGGATTTCCCATATGATATCTCCTACTCGTTAACTAACGAGGAGGTGTCGCTTGAGATGAGAATCAAAAGGACCAAGTATTTGAAGCTGTTGGTTGACCGGATTATCTCCTCACACGTGGAAGTGGAGTAGGGAGTACAAGAGAAATGCATACAAATATATTATCACAATTCTTCCTTTCACTGCATTTCAACGGTTTGTTTTTTATCTGATTATTCTATAGAGGGGTGTTTATTTATGCTTTGTATAGTTATTATGAACGACCAGTTACGAGTTACAACTCTGTATCTTTATGGTGGAACCGCCATCTATTGATCTAATTTTACCCGCCAGAAACCTTTTTGTTTCTAGTCTGCGTCGCCTGTTTTTCAAATTCCTTCTTATGCAGTCTATACAACATCATCGTTGCCCTCGCATCCTCCACAGAAGAGTGTTCTCCCTCCTGAATGGTAACTTTGAGCACCTCTTGGGTCAGTTTTTTCAACGATGGAGTCTTCCCCCCTGCGAGCTTCCTAAAAGGCATATGTCTCGACGTGTCCCTTATCTGTGACTTTGGGTGGGAGAGCATCAGGGCCTCTAAATCGTGATCGACTGCATGTCCGACAAGTGTCCTGCCAGTGAGAAGGTCGGATGCCCGTTGCTGAGCATCCTTGAATGTGATTGCATCCTTCATATGCCTGGGAGTGACACCACTAACCCAAGTTCTCCAATCTGTAACCTTCTCCCTTGGTTTTACAAACTCATCCAACACCACGTGGCCATAGAAATTCACAATAGACACTCTCGCAAGAGCTGACTCCAACCCTTCAGGACCAACACCTACAAACTCACAATCAATCGCCAGATATCTTCCTATTTCCATCTTGCGGGAGCTCAGAGCTTTGGCCGGAGACAGGAGCCTCCCACTAGCAGCGTTGGCCTTGCCGGTAATATTGTATGCCTTTTCCATATCGCCAACAACGATGTCATTCTCTTCGGCCCAAAGAGACAGCTCCAAAGCTGTTTTGGTCTTTTGTGGCTCTCTCTGTGTTTTCGTTTCTGCATCTATCTTGGCGGTAATATCATTCAAAACTTTGTGTGCTATGCTGTTATCCTCTCCATCAACCTCGCCTTCTACCGGTTCTAATATCTTTTTTATCTTCTTACCTGACTTCTTTGTCTTGGCCACTTTGCTAAGACCATTCTTCTTCTGAAACTTTAGCCAGTTAGATGATAACTGTGCCGGGGCGACCATTTTTGGAAGAGATTACAAATACCGAGTGAGAGTCCGTTCGGGGCAGAGACTGTCATCAGCTGTATATCTCAGAGTACGCGTAATGCTTGTAGTGATGGTCTTTAAACAATCAGGGGGAAAATATTAATTATATGGACATGTATACGCTTTGAATACCAAATATAACCAGAATTGAATCGACGAGACTCAGTTTTACCATTTTCAAGAATCCTCCAGAGAAACGTTTCACCAACAGCTAATGCGCACCTTCCTCTTACTCTATGCAGAAAATAAAAAAAAAAGTTGGTGCGGCTCACCATCTTGCATCGATCGGTACGAGCACGACCTGATGATGCGTTTTCTATGAGCTTTGAAGATGTGGGGAAGAGTAACAAATGTACTCGTACGCATTATATGGTACAACTATACAAATATACATATATGCAAATGTATATGTGGGTAATAATTCTTGCTCTACCTGCTCCTAGTGTAAGCCTTGGCCAAGGAGTTTACCTTTGAGACAATATCCCTGCACTGAGAAGGATTGACAGACTCAAGATCATACCTCTTTGGTCCATTTGCCTTGTTGATCACAATCTTGAAATTTACCGGGTTCTTCCTCGACTGCTTACACTTGACAATTTGAGAAGCGTGGAACGATGTAGTTTTGTAGTTGTCGTTCCAGGAGCCTCGTCCATCTGAGGATGGCAAAATGTATATTTGAGTGCCATCAATGGCTAGTGTCCTTTCATGTCTGCCTCTGAACGCCATTGGCTGTCGTCTCCAAACGGGCCACCTATGGTACGCCGTTGAAAGGTATTCTGGTGTGGCTGTTGCGGAAACGTGCACCAGCTGAGTGAGATCTGATCCAGACCGACCTGCCAGGGTTGACCTTACCCTGCTCTTGGATAGAGAGCTTGGGAATAGTGGTCTCTGCCTGTGGGAAAACGATACTCGTTTGTCATTTTTGTCATTTTTGGACCTGGAACCTTGGCCAGCGATAGTAGCCGCTCCCTTTGGTACATACCCATTGTGATAACTATGGGAATCTGTATCATACTCGTTGCCGTCTTCTATCACCATCTCCTGGGGGATACTCCCGGCGACGTCAACACCTCCATGGCTCACGGTTGGTCGTACAACCGGTGTAAGCTCAGGAGGAAGATCATCCAAGAACGCGTTATGCGAATTGGTCAGAGTGTGCATGCTCACCATATCTACACCACCGACATCATCCCACCGACTGCGGTTACTCTGTAGGGCAGCATCAACCATGCTCCTTCTACCTTCACTGTGCTTCTCATCAGCAGTAGCTTTACCGCTGCCCGCAACATCCTCAACCTTGTCATAGGGCAACGGAGTCAGCTTCTGATTCTGTTTGTATTCCGACTGACTGCATTTGGAAAGCACAAACTCATCAGCCCCATATGACGAGATCTGGCGAGTCCTATCCAGCACACCAAACTCATCTAACATCTCGCCATCATCGCCAAGGTAGAGGCACCACCAGTTGGGATCCAAAGATGTGTCAGTGTTGGGAAGCTTCTCTGACTTCTGATACAATAGCAAAATGTACCCAATAACTTCTACGATTGTTGCACTCTTTTTCACGCGCAGTTTGAGTGCTGACTCCGCATGTTTTGCCCAATGAGATGTGAAAACGCGTATTGAAAGGGAGTCGTTCAACGAACCTCGTATACGTGTCTTGTCAGCAGTTGTGTCTATGTCAGAAGACACAAAAGAATAGAATTCTAAATAGCTCTTCTGTAGCTTGTCCTGAATCATGGACGTGAGGTTTGAATGAACGGGAGCTTTTGTTACAACCTCCTGCTTGAAAGACAGACCCTGGAAGATGTCATTATCCTTTGCACTAGATTCATCGAGCAGCAGACTCGTGAATGACCTGGAGTCCTTTCTCAAAATGGTACTGGGGATGGAATTGGAAATGATAGACCGCCTGCTGGATATGTACGAAGCAGATGCTTTGCCTAGCACCCTTTTGGAGAACATCTGTGAATACCCTGGTGTCGAGGCTGTAGAGCGTGACTTTGATTCAGAACGTTTGCGATGTTCAGTGCTGTGACTGCTGCTTATTCCGAACCCAAGGTCATCTGGACTGTACAGGTCTCCCGTGCCATTGTCGTACCCAGGGGGATTCACGCTCTCATCGTTGGATAGGAAATCAGAGTCGCTGAGGAATTCATCACTATCAAAATCATCCAGATAGTCCAATTCATCATTGTCATCAAGGCGAGTGGATCCAAAACCATCCTCATTACCGTTGCTGACGATCTGTGAGCTTGCAACTCCATCTATGATGGATGCATCTCCATGTCTTGGTTTCGAGATATGCGAATCAGAATCAGAGTCCAATATCAGAGAGGAACCATTGGACAAAGAGATCATACCACTACTCAGGGAGGAGCTCCCATTCACAGAGGTGTCATCAAAACTCACTTCAGCCACATTATCCTTCGATGACTCAGCATTGTTAGAGTCACCAGCAGAGGCAGCTCCGGAGTTACTGTCTTTCCTGCCTACTTCGTGCTTGAGCCCCGATGAGTCCCCACTTCTAACACTTGCCGCATCGGCCGACTTGGTTGAAGCCTTTCGAGAATTTGAGGAGGAAGTAACCGACACTTTCGAAGACGAGTCATTTTTTTCTCTATCTGTATGAGCGCCTGAACGGAACAGCTTGGAAAATTTGAGAATCGACTGTCGCTGTTTCGGCTGAACTATGGATGGAGTTGAGTGTTCACTGGTGGAAAGAACTAGCGGGGTGTCAGGATTCTCAAACGCTGCCGGAATGCCGGTACTCGTATCTGCGGAGTTCTGATCCAAGATAGTGCTCAGAGTGCTTGACTTACGGTCTGTGGGGCGGCGCGATAATCGCCCAGGAACCACCATTGGCACAGGTATATGCTCATCAGCAGCAGGGATACTCTCTGCATCTGATATAACCGCATTCGATACGTCAGAGCTCCTTCTAGACGATGCCGCAGTACCCTTCGAGGCACTCTGCATAGACTTGGCATCGTTCCTATCATCGGACAGGCCATTCTCTCGCACGACGCTCTCGTTCCTGCTATGGTTTATGCGTTTTGATCGTGAGCCCAGTTCAAGCATCAAGTTAAACTGAATTGGCGGTGAGTTGTCGCCAGCCTGTTGCACAAGGGGAAATACCCTCTTGATATTTATGGGGTTATAGGCATTGACGTCGAACGGCTCTATCATCCGGCGTGATGCAGCTCGTAATTGGTCATTTCCATCATTGTTATCTGTTAACTGGATGTAACTCTCCCTGAGGAGGTTCACCATCGAAGATATATCTGAGGGGAACGCCATTGCGCGGTGTGAACTAAAACATTATTCGGGGGAATCGCTGTATATGACTTGGGAGCTATGCGGTGTATATGGGGGGACCAAACTGAATCTTAACTGTACCCCAGACTTAACAGGAGAAGAAGTGCCTTCGGCTGCTATGACCCTGATATGGATTCCAACACCTATCGAGTTATTTTATTCCAACTCTCTCCCCCTCTCTCTGCGCGCCGTAATCGCGAGCCTGCGCTCCTCACGTATACCAATACGCATCTCACATCAGCCTGCATACCAACTAACTAAGTGCCTAACAGTTATTACTAGCAGTACCCCGGAATAGTCAGCTACACAGTGTGTGGCATAGTGAGTCGCTCCATATTGAGTAGCTCCATAGTGTGCAGCTCCATAGTGTGCAGCTCCATAGTGTGTAACTACATAGTGTGTAACTACATAGTGTGCATCGCCCATAGAGAATGTGGTTACAGTGTAGCCGTAGTGCTTCTGCCTTTTGGTCGTGGATTCACTAAAGGAATGGGAGGTGTGATTTTCAACCGGTAAAGAGTGCCAGCCAATGAGCGCACCCAACTGCAGTGAATCGAGACAGACGAATATCTAGAGTAAGTCGAGCTGAATAAAAACGAGAGGTACAATCCAGTTTGAGGAAGCACTACACACTGTAAATTATATCCATACACAAAAATGTCTGCTGCTTATACTATTCTCGGAAGATCTGTGCCTGCTCACTATGTAAGTGGATTATTTTCGAGGTGAAGTTGAATAGAATTGGAGGGTTCATGTTTCGTTCAGTGCAGAGGAGTGGAGGAGTGTCATGGTATGAGGGCATGAGGAGAATGCCTTTTTCCTGTCTTGAGCTGTGCGTTATCGTATTGCATCCCCCGTGCTTGACATTCACCTACACGTTCAGTGGAGAGGCCTTATGTCTCTAACCACTTGCAGGGTTCGTTATAGATTCACTCGATTTGACTGATACTAACAGCTTTCTTAGCTCTCCCTCGGTACAATTGGTGCTGTGCTGCTGGTTGTGGTACCAAAGCCATGGGCCCCAAAGATCAAGAATGAGCCCAAGATTGATGCTTCCTCTCCAGCCGAGGAGAAGTTTATCAAGGACTTCCTTGCTAAGCACGAGAAATAATGGATGAAAACACACACATAAATAAAGAAAAAAATGTGTGATGCAACTGGTTTGGGTGGTGGTTATGTAGAATAACATATTAGAAGCAATATACAACGTTAAAATTAGTTACATATGAACACAAGGTGGAGGCGCTTGTCCGACATACATTGAGCGTTTAGCTAAAATCTTGTTCTATACAGCGTACAGCTTTGCCAGTTGAATTTACTTGAATAATACACCGTTGGCAAGGGGGTCTGCTTCCACGATTTCATTTCTCTTCCTAATCTTTCTCTCCAGAGCATCGTCTGCTCTCTTGCGTGCCTGCTCAGCGGCCTGTTGCTTCACCTGCGACCTGACAAAGTTTGGCGACACATATTCCTTGTTCTCGTATATCTTGGGACCGCCAAATGAGCCCTCAAGCACTGTGATAAGTGTCATGACAAACCTGGGCCCAATCTCAATCAAAGTCAAATCCTGCAGTTCTTCGTCTGTCTTAACAGCCTCTTCATCTTCCTTAAGAGTCACACTCTCATTGATCTGGTAGTTCCTACACCATATCTTACCATCCACAATGGAGAATGTGATCACGTGGTCTATGAATGGTTTGCTCTTTCTGGCCTGTGGTGGGACACCGAACACATGGATGAACATCTCCTTGATGAGCTTGTAGTGGTCAGACTCGTCAAAAGCAGAATCAAACGAGAGGATTGGTCTCGAGCCCTTGAGGCAGTTACCTGTAAAGTTGAGCTCGTCCATTGTGTGTAGGTTCTGAATGTGAAACTTGAGTGTGGGGCCATTTGGAGGCTTTGACACCCACATATAGAGATCCATGTGCTTTCTGGCCTCAAAGTAAAGGACATTGTTACAGTTGTATAGCTCAGCAATCTCGTTCAGCTCATACAAGCTCTTCTTTGTGTCCAATTTTGGCTCTTTCCTCGAGTGTGGGAGCATAGAGTTCAAGTCTTGGATAAGATATCTGTGTCTGTATGTGATACCTCTGGACGATATCAGCAGCACACGCTGCCTGTTGATGCGTTTCTTTTCATTCTTCGTAACGGGACCATGCGAAAGCCGTTTGTCCTTTCCAGCTGAAAGTGCTTTATATATAGCAGACATGTCTGTTATATGTCTATAATGTCAGTGTGTTAGGAATTCCACAAAAAAACCACCAACGTTCACCTTGAAACTTCCCTCCTTCTAATATATTTCAATCCCAATAGATAAGTAAGATGAAGAAATATTTGGAGAGAAAAAAATTTGGAGATGCGCATCGCACGTTACCCGGTGCGCATACACTATGTGTGGTACATAACGAAAGGCATGTACGGCCTGCAGGTGAGCAGTAGCTAGTAGAGTGAAATATATCATATTAAGCAAGAGCGTGTGAAAAGGATATGTTTGTGAACCACTTGCTATCACCAGGTACATGACCAATTGATATAGTGGCTGCCATGTTTTCTCGGCAGAAGAGGCACTTCCCGGGGAAAGGCACGGGGTTGGTAGAAGACCAATATTCATCCTCCGAGAATGAAGAGAGTGGAGAGGAAGACGAGAGGGAAGTTGATCGTCACATCAAAATACAGAAGATTGCGAGGATAGTAGCACAGCCCAGGCGAGAGGTGTACGGCAGATTAGATGGAGTACGCGAGAATTTGGGCACTGGATCTGATAGTGTAGAGCATGTGAAACAGCCGCAAAACCAACGAGACGGGTGTAATGTTGCTGGAGATGAATCGGATGTGGATGATGAAGGTTCAGAAGGAAGTTCTGTGGAAAGCACAGAAGACAGTTCTGGTAATAGTTCCGACGATGGTTCTGATGGTTCTGATAATGATGCACCAATGTTGAGGCCAGTGTTTGTGGCGAAAAAAAAACGTCATGGAAGTGCGGCTGCCCACATCAACTCCAACGTTGAGGAGGATGCTGGAAGGAGAGCACGGGCTCTCGAAGCAATTGAACATACAGTTAAAACAACCATACAACAGGAAGAGCAAAAGGCAATTGAGGATAAGGCTGATGATTTTGAGGATTTAGGAGATGTGGACGATGCTGATGACGTTGATCCCCAAGAGGAAAAGGCACTATGGAAAGTGCGGGAACTGCTGAGGCTCAAGAGAGACAGGGATACGCTTATAGAGCGCGAAAAGGAATTAGAGATGGTGCAGAAAAACAGGCAGGGGACTGTTGGATTCTAGTCGAACGATATAAAAATGATTGTATAATAGGCATAATGTATGTACATAGATATATTGACGAGAGTTTAGTTGGCGTTTTCATGTAATGGGTAGGGCCATAGAGAGAGCGTTACACTTTGGAGCGTTACACTTTGGAACTTCTTAGTTTAGAGCTTCTTAGTTCAGAGCTTCTGAGTTTAGAGCTTCTGAGTTTAGAGCCGAGTTTAGAGCTATAGAATTCAAAACTATAGATTTTCGAGCCAGTACATTCAAAAGATAGTCTTCCACTGACATCTCATAAATAATGCAACAGCACCATCATCACTGCTCATATCGATACAACCACCTAGACGCCCTATTCAACAGTCTCCACGGTGTATGTCATAACGTATTTCGCTCTATTGTCGTCTCATTGACACATTAGCACAACCATCACAACACCCCCCCCCCTCGTATTGACACTAAGCACGCATCATCGTCACAATATGCACTACCATAATAAGCCGCCGCTCCAACTGTGGATATGCACCACTTTACCCCTCGTTTAGTTAGCGCCTTGGGCTACACCACTCCGCATTGCATGCATGTAATGGTTGGCTCGGGAGTTTCTGGGTTCTTTCTTTCACTTAGCGTGCGCCTAGATGGGCTTCGGTGAGGGATGGCCACAAAGGTGGAGTGCATTCACCCCTTTGGCTATAAGGAGAGACCCAAGCTTGTGAAGATACTCTTTTGGAGGGTTATGGTATTAGGGGACGCCTAAAATAAACAATGTCGAAGCCAAGGACTACCAAGAGCATCACTTATGTTTTAGGCTCGACTCATGTTGATGCAGGCCACTCCTTGGGGATTAACTCCCTGCAGTACTCGAGCCAGACCAATACGCTTTTTTCAGCGGGGAGGGATGGTCTTGTTGCGTGCTGGGGAGGGCATTATGGAAGCAGTGGCACACTAGAGGCTGATGATTCTGATGGTAGTGGATCTGGTGGTGGTGGTGAACAATACGATGACTTTGATGTTGAGTATAGGACGAGCGAGCAGATACACAACTATATAAATAAAAACGTTGATGATGAGACGGAGATTGTCCGCCTTGAGCACCGGATCCGCCAAGGGCTGAGTTTCAAGCAAACCCAGCATAGAGACTTCCGGTTGACCAATTCTGTGCAATTGCATTCCAACTGGATTAACGACATTAAACTCTTGAACAACGCCACATCCATTGCCTCCGCGTCTTCTGACCTGTCTGTGAAGGTGTGGGATTCCAAGAACAACTCTACAACGACAATTGGTCACCATAACGACTATGTCAAGTGTTTGGCATACACGGGAGGGAGCTCACTTGTTTCTGGTGGGTTGGACAAGACTATTAACATATGGGATCTGACAAAGGCTACAAAGATCAACTCATACACTGGAGTCTCCGAGAGATCCTCCATCTACTCCTTAGCTGCAAAAGACGAACTCGTGATATCTGGCGGCCCAGACAACAAGGTGAGTCTTTTCGATAGAAGAGCGATGTCTGCACCCGTTAAAACATTTTTGGGTCATCAAGACAATGTTCGTTGTCTGTTGCTGAGAAGTAAGTATTTCCTCTCGGGTTCCTCGGACTCTTCTCTTAAGCTTTGGTGTTTGAGGACAAATAGAATCTTGAGGACATTTGACATGCACAGTTCATCTATCTGGTCGCTTTATTCCCCCGAGAATGAGGATCCTCGCGAAGATTTTTCTGTTTTCTACTCTGGTGACAAGAGTGGATACCTGATCAAGACAGACCTCAGAAGCTGCGATTACAGTGCCAACGATCTCGGCTCAGATAATGCCACCCTAATCACCAACAAGTTGAACGAGAACCTTGGTCTCAGCACCCTTCTGGCAAATGTGGCGGGAGGTGCAGGTGGTGATAATGGTGTTTTGTCGATTGTAGAAGGTGATAACACCGTGTGGACAGCAACCGCTGGCACAACAGCTGTTCCCGACACCTCTTCTTCTACTGATGGAGGCTCTGACTCTGATTGGTGCAATGTATTCTTGCAGCGTTGGAGAGAGCCAATATTGAACAAGCTGGTGATGTACCAGGGAATAAAAATGAGAAAGAATCTCAAGCTCCTTACCAAATCAGTGAACCCGCAACAAGACCAGCCAAATGAGGAGCTCTATGACCTTGTTTCCAGCCTGTCAAATGACACATCCACCTATGACCTTACCCATATAGACGATGCGCTTTCTGCCAACATGGCCTTGGGAAGCGGATTTGCTCTTGCAGCATCCAGTGCATTCAACGAGCAGTTGATGAACATGGAGGAAGGTGGCTTTGTAACACATTTTGTATCCTTCAATGGCGGACCCAATTTGGAATTCTTTACTGTGGATGCTTCGTCTTCAACCTCATCTGTCTCAGATAGTTCAACCGTACCCTCTGAGACGCATTCGATGGAGGGGCACAGAGAAAGCTTGATAACTCCTCCAGCCACAAGGGGTAGAGCAGGGTCAAAGTTGGAGCTCGTGTACGAACCTGTGCCTCCCCATCTGGTCACCTGTGTGCCAATCAACGAAGAACCCATTGAGCGCCTCAAAGGTTATAGTGGTTTGATCAGGTGCAGGTTCCTCAACGATAGACGACATGTTGCTACTATGGATGCTTCGAGGAATATTCATATATGGGATATCTTACTTTGTAAGACTCTCAAGACTTATGCTCCAAGTGACTTCCCAGATCATCCAGCAACAGAGGCTGCTGAAGGTGAACCACAAGTATCCATAGAAGATATTTGGAGCGATCGCTTTGACGATGTGATTAATAGGCACCAGACTGACGAAACACTTCAAATGTGGTGCAAAGTAGAGGTGATGGCCGGTAAGTTATTTGTTTCCCTTGATGAGTCAACGTTTTTGAACACTGAGATCTACGCAGACGAGTTCTTCTCGAGTTATCCAGAGGCTGAAAGATCGAAATCTCCTTCGCCAGAGGCGGGCAGAGGTGGTAATGTCGGTTTGGAGTTGGATGATTCTGCAAGGTTTACTATTGGTAAGATTGCACTAAGGAGTCTTTTCTCAAGGTTCATTGAATATGAAGCACAAGAGGACAAAAAATATAGAGACGATTTAAAAACCTCGGGGAAACAGCCAACCGGGTTACCCAGAAAGCTATCAGGAATAAACGTACCGCAAGTAGCTGCAGCTGCCGCAAAGGCGACAGAGACTGAGGATGCTAAGGCGAAAAAGAAGAAAAACTTCTTTGGAAGGACAAAATCATCTTCCGTTTCCACTGCTCCTTCTACAGCCGCTGAGACTGAGAGCAAAGACGGTGCAGAGAAGGAGCCGGTTGAAGAGACCTTCAGCGATGTCTTGAACACCATTCATACAAAGTATAACAGTATGCCACTTGCGCAACTGGACTCGTCTGAAATTGTGAGTGACTCTGCTGCAGATTCGCCTTTGTTACCAATCGTAAACCCGAATATCATCATTCTTATTAGTGAGAAGGACAGTAAAGGATCTGGTAATGGTACTGTTGAACTATGTAGATCTGCAATAAGCCGGTGGGACAATGAAGAAGAAATGAAGCAGCTTGAGAAGAATATCCCCGGGTGGCTGGCCAATGCCTTGCTGTTGAACAAATACCCAGCCAGAGAGCTGAACAAGGTGGGCTTTATTATAGTGGAAGATACAGCGGCCAGAGAAGCATTGGTGAAAGCCAGGGAGAGTGGAGCGTCTACTGTGATCCCATTACCTACAATGGCCAACTCCCAGACGCGGCTGACGGCATACAATATGCTCAGAGTGAAAAAGATACTCAGCTTCATCGTTGAGAGGTTTGATGACAAGGCGCCGGAAATGGCACAAGGGCTTCGTCCTGAGGACTGGCTGGAACTATCTTGCAGAAACCAACTTTTGCCTTTGAATATGACACTTGCAACTGTGAAGGCCAGGATTTGGAAGAGCAGTAATGACGTTGAGCTTGTATTTAGGAGGAAGTCCTCGCCAGCTGTCTAAAATAAATAGCAATCACCTGCGTTGTACGAGGATCATGCTACAAGGCCGTGTATTTAGAGGTTAGCGTGAATACCACATGGGGTGTGTATGGTTTTTTCAGTTCCCTTTTTGTATATTTAGAATCACAACACAGTACATATTGTCCTCTAACACAATACTGGCTATACTTAGCCCCTCAATAAAAACTGGATAAACGCGCAGAGGGAGTGGGTAAATGTAAGAAAAGTTACAAAAAAAGGCAGCGCAATCTGCAACTGTCTCGATATTTTTCAGTAATCGCAAAATAAAATTCCTTGATTATATAAATCATGCATTATGTTATCCGTATAAGGATATGATATTCGTATACTATTGTGATATCCCTCTCTACATAATATAAACTAGCGTACACATCATCACGCATTGCGTATATTTTGAACCGTAGAAAATTTCAAGGCCCACTAAGTATGCAGGCGCATTAGCAGTGTAGTGATAACTAAGAATTCATGTGCAATAGGCGTATTAGGAGTTGGGAATGAGTAGCTAAAGAGAAAAGACAAGCGAAAAAAAACCCATATCTTGGTTGAGGGATATTCATCGGTGCATTTTGCATTCATATTCGTGCTGTTTAACCTTTGTTGTTTTACTCTTGCGCTTGATAGCTATATATACAGTTATAGTTGTTTCCTCCACGCAATAGCCAAAGCCTCTACTTTATTCATCGAATAAGTTGAACAAAAAAACGGGAAACCGCCCAGGTCCATTAAACATATAAACTACACACACATACACCCGCAATGGAAGACGCTGACAGACAAATCTCCAGGTTGTGGAGAGCATCACGCACAGTGAAGGAGATGGTTAGGGACAGAGGCTACTTCATCACTCAGGAAGAGATAGATATGTCGTTGGACGAGTTCAGAACCAAGATTTGCGATAGTATGAACCTTCCACAGAGAAGGCTGATGTCATTTCAGGCCAATCCAACTCCTGAATCCCTTGAGAAGTACCCTGAGTTGGGTTCACTTTGGGTGGAATTCTGCGATGAAGCCTCTGTTGGTATCAACACCATGAAGACATTCTGTGCACATATCTCCGACAAGAACTTTTCAACTGGCATCTTTGTGTACCAGGCAAGTTTGACCCCATCTGCAACCAAGGCCATTGCCGTTGCGGAGCCAGCCACCATAGAGACCTTCCTTGAGGCTGACTTGGTTGTTAACATCACACACCACGAGCTTGTGCCCAAGCACATCAGACTCTCCACAGCTGAGAAGAAGGAGCTGCTCACCAGGTACAGACTGAAGGAGTCTCAGCTACCCCGTATTCAGAGAGAGGATCCCGTTGCACGTTATTTGGGGTTGAAAAGAGGACAGGTGGTGAAGATTATAAGAAGATCAGAGACTAGTGGTCGTTATGCCAGTTACAGAATTTGTCTATAGAAAACATCAAGAGGGGTGCAGTTAACGAAAGGGTGTTTGGTCATCGGTTAGTATGTAATAGTATAGTGGTTACAATCACCATTGTTGAAAAATAAAGTATCAGAACTATTTAACATTTATCAACTTTTATACACCTGCCTTTTCAGTTTCTTCTATGTTGGTTTAATATGAGCCGCAAGAACACAGTCCTCGGAGCCTCTCCACCAACTCTTGTCAACTAGGTCAACCCTTGCGGCTGGTGACACCTCAACCCCCTGCGATCCGAGATATACAGCTCCTATTGTTATGAGCAGGGAATCTATTAAGTGTGCATTCGTGGAAAGAATCTCATTGATCACATAGGCTCCCCCCTCTATCATTACCGAGTCAATTCCATTGTTCTTTACTGTGCTGAGGATCTGTTTCCAGTCTAACTTGTGCGACGATGGGTCCACGTTCAACCTCTGAATTTGAACTTCAGGGAATTCTTGGCGAAATTCCTCAACTGCATCTCTTTCAACTCTATCGTCAACAATGATCAGAGGAGGCTTTCCCTCCTTTGCCAAGTAGGTCCCTCTAAGCCTTGAGGTGGCATAAAAAGCGAAGAACTTGCCGTTGGGATCCAATATTATTGGCGTCAATTGTGCAGACTTGCCATTTTCGTTGTGCATGTCATAGCGGCAATTGAGTCCAGGATCATCTGCTAGAACAGTTCCTATCCCCACTAGGATCCCCTGGTGAAACGACCGTATATAATGTGTCATGGTCTTCGTTTCAAGATGCGAGATGGTAGTTTGGACGCCTGGTTTAGCCGAAATACGAGAGTCCAATGACTGGGCGTAGGTGAGTGTTACAAAGGGGTAAGAAGCATTGCGGGGTTCAAACTCTGAACAGGGGAGGTAGGGAGCCAGGAATGGCGCCAGAGTATGGGGTAGTGGTATCAGTGGTGCCATTCTGAGTATCTCTGAGATCAGTAGAGCCGTGTGGAGCTCTGGGCAGTGGCTGGAGTTTTTCTGAAGATATGAGCTACTACTGTGGAACAAAACGATTTCGGAGAATATAATTATTACCCACGAATAGGATGCTCATCTTCGCCTCCCCCACCCCCCACTTTGCACTCTGTTCATTTTCGATGAGCATCCCATCTCGTCATCTCTCATATCCCCATAGTCAGAGCCTTGAAGCGCATACGCATACGCGAGGCACCTTAGAAACGCGCGGGTTGTGTGCATACACGTAAAAGGGTAAATCGTCAACAGTGTTTGAGTGGTGATTAAGTATGGATAGGGGTATGAGTATATTCTCAGCCATAGCCAAATAGAAAGGTATAGCCAGTCACAAAACTTTACATACATAGACAAATATAGCATACTGATTTACTTTGTGATCTGTTGACTCACATCAGCTAAAGGACTTTTTTTCACAAATACAGGCACAAGACACACCCAGACAACCACAATCGAAAATCAGCTGAGTGACAAGGCACATAGACATTCAGAATGAAACAATTAACTGCAGAAGAGAAAGAAATAGCCGGTGTATGTATAATATGCTTCCACTTCCCAGTTACATCTGATTGAGATCCGCTTATACTAACGCTGCAGAATAGCATCTCAAGGCCAAGTTGTGGTTGACTGTTTCCAAGATAGCAGAAGAAGAAGCTCGCAACTTGTCTGAAGACGCGGGAAATGGCAATGAAGTGACAGCCACGCCGACTTTCACAGCCGCCCTTGCTGAGTTGGTGTACTCACAGGCTTGTAGGTATTACATATGTTCGCTTTTATGATAGCAGCCGGGTTTACTGATTCATCTTCTTTTACCGCTACTAACTGGATTTTGATCAAGTATCATTGGGGGAAGATCTGGAGTCATTTGCAAGGTGAGTAGAAAACGATCTCGTGACAGCTACTTGTGTGGCTGCTTTTCATTTTACTAACACTGCAAAAGGCATGCAAAGAGAAAAACAATAAATATAGAAGATATGCAGATGGTGACGAGAAGGAACGATGTGCTGTCAGAAGTCTTGAAAGAGTATGCCATAGAGATAGACGACAAGGAAAGACAAAAAAAAGGTTCATCAATAAAAAGATCTGTGCCTCCATCCTCTCATGTTGACGAAGGAAACAGAGATTTGGGAAACGGGAGTCATAATAAGGCGGCACAAGGCGATGAGAACGATGATGAGGATTTAAGTGATATAGATGATAACGAGCTGCTGGCAATCACTCGCTAGAAAATGTGCAGGAGCCTCCAAGGTTGAGCTTTTTCCTCGCACCATCCTGTTCGCCAACAAACCACATAGGAGGTATTATGTAAATATATATATACATACATTTAATGATAGTGATGATTTACTAAACTATTTAGTTAACCATATTAAGCCTATTCAAGCAGGGTAACTCTAGTCAGCCGGCACCTCCACTTATACCCTGGTTTCCACACTACCTCAATGCTCGATTCGAAGGTGAGCCAATTTTTCAGTGGACACTACTAGGCAGGCACCATTTGATCATCGCTTAAACGAAGTATATCTGAATCTAGCAGTGGTGGTTCCAGGAATCACAACTTAAAAATATAAAACCCAAGCCACAATGGTAGTGAGGCCAAGTCTTTCGGCGTTTGGTGCTTCGCGGATCGTGTCGTCTCCTTTTGTGCGCAGAGGTTTCACCTCATTGAGCCCGGTGTTCAACAGGAGGAACCTCTCTTGGCGTGAGGAGACCGTGATCCCTGCTGTCACAACATTTGCGAAACAGACTAGGAAAGGTGCAATTATCCCAGAGTTTGAAAATACAAGGCTGGTGCCATCTTCTCTCACCTTTTATTCGGCCAACCCGGAACACGAATCCAACATGTTGGCTTTGGAGAATGTTCTCCGCAAATATATCTCATTGCCATACGACAAGACTGCCACCTCCCCATACTCGTGGATTACTCTTGGTCAATATAGACAGATTGGTGGTGGAACCAGGCTTAAAATTAAACAGCACAAACAGCTCTTGAATTTGCTGCACAGAATTTCCGTCATTGACACACAGCTACAGAATGATGAGATACAGGGTGCTCTACAGCCATACATTCGTGATGCCAAACAGTCCGCTACTATCTCCGATGTGAAGGAGCTTGACAGCTTTGGTAGAGCTGTCACCATCGGAAGGAGGAAATCTTCTTCGGCAAAAGTGTACCTTGTTGAAGGCAGCGGCGAAATATTGATCAACAACCGTTCACTCAACGATTTTTTCCCCAAGGTCAACGACAGAATGAAAGTGATGTTCCCATTGCAAGTTGTTGACTCCGAGACCAAATACAACATATTTGTCAAGGTGCGTGGAGGTGGGACTACTGGTCAGTCCGGTGCCATTGCCCTCGGCATCGCAAGAGGCATTGTAGTTCACAACCCTCTACTGAAGAAGAGACTATACAAGGCAGGATGCATGACAAGAGACAGAAGGGTGGCTGAGAGGAAGAAACCTGGTAAGCTCAAGGCTAGAAAGGCCCCAACATGGGTTAAGCGTTAACGTGGTTATGATTGGGATAACGAGAAGGGTATTCCTCCTGTATATATATATATACATCCGCTTATATGGATAACACCGCTCTATGCTACCGAGTGCAATTCATACATTCTATATAGGTAGTGCAAATATTCATCAAGTTTAGTTCGTTATAATGTGTGCATATAGATATTAAAGATCATCCGGCACGTCAAGCTCCGGGAGAGACAGACCCATCGCCTGAACCACGTTTCTGAACTGTTTCGAACCTGTTGATATTAGATATTTGCGATGTTCCTGTAAATGTTAATAACGATCGCTATTGATGAATCAAAAGAAAATAAAATATAGACTCACAATATCCTTGACACCCCTTGTTGCTATAAACTCTCCCTTGGCGTGCTCTATCAGGCTATCTCTCATTTGCACGTCTGGCACTCCTAATGCACAACTGTTAGCAGCTAAATGGTATATCATCTCTAGAGGTTCACTTACGATATGCCGTCCTGACTATTTTGCGGTACAAATTAAGAGCATTCCTTTTCACAATGAACCACATAGGTGTGTTAGTATGATAAGTCTCAGCTGCCTTAGGACTCAGAATCGCACGCTTACCTCATCCAAGGAAGGAGTCTCAATGAACCGCGATCGCCTTGCGGAAGCAAAACTGGCAGCCAAATGCGTTGGTAAAGAAGAGAACCTTCTTATCATAGGTCTCTGAGTACTCATTTGGGCAACGATATCTGGTGAGTTGTATGTGCTGCTATGAGCTAGAGTTAGATGATAGTTCAGCTTAATCTTGTAGACAGGAGAAAATCAATTCACACTCCTATCCTAAGGAAGTAGGTAATATACGGAGCTTTCGTACGACTTCTGGATGAACCTGTTCGGTGCTCATGTATAAATCGGCCACAAAAAAAAGAGCGTACTAGAAGAAGCCATTACCCCATAGTTGAATCCCCAAGCATGCCGATGAACAAAAAAAAATGGACGAGACCGGAGTCGAACCGATGACCTTCTGCTTGCAAGGCAGACGCGCTACCAACTACGCCACACGCCCAGAGATATTAGAATCAGAGAACTGATTCATATATGATACTCTCATTGACCAGGCTCGAACTGCTCTTCTTATGGTTTTCGGTCTGAGTAACCGTTTTGAAAGCTAATATGAGTTCCTAACATCCTCATATATGAGATGTATAAGGAAGCCAGTTTTTGAAGTATTAGGTGCCGTTGATTTGATTGTTGTCATATGAATATCACAGATGCTGAGGGGACGTAGACTTATGCACGGCTCCTCACAGCATTTGCGTTAGTTTGTGGAGAAAGAATCAATTCTCATAGAAGAAGGAATTTTCGTCGGTCAGAAAATCGTTTGTATTCCTGTTATTTTCAGGATTGTTGTCCTGCTATGTTTCTTCTTTGCGTAGGCTGTCGGTTTTTTTCAATGCTGTGTGTTTGGATGCTTCTCTATCTCAGAAATTGCACATAACATAAAGATCCACAATCTTCGCAAGAAGTACTAGAACTATATTATAGTTAAGAAAGTATTTCCTGCAAAAAAGTAAATGGTTGCAATATAGTTGTAACTATTTTACGCTTTAAAACGTTTCTATGACAATGGATAGCTCTATAGTGTGCTAGCAAAATTTTCTAGGCATAAGGGCTCTCGGTGGCCAAGTTGGCTAAGGCGCGAGACTGTAATTGATAATTGTTATCTTGAGATCGGGTGTTCGATTCACCCCCGGGAGAGTTTTTTTTTTTTTTTGGTTTTTTAATTTTTATTCCCATGCCAATTCGGCACAAAATATGGTCTGTAATAAATACAAGATATTTGTCAAGATGGTATTAGAGGGATTAGAGAGACACAAAAGACTAATGCTATCAAAATTCATATGCGCTAACCAGCGAGATGAATGCAGGCAGGGCAGGTAAGAGCAACAATCCTACCACAGCGTTATATGTGAAACTGCCAGGTTAAGAATTAAAGAAAAAATTACGCATAACCCAGTATTGAAACTAAGGATTAGCCATCAGAAAAGAGTACATAAAACTATAAAGATTGAAACCTTACATGCATTATCCCGTTGTGTTACAAAGAGGCAATAGATGCATCTGAACACAAATGTCTATACATAGAGGGAGGAGACCCTATACATCTGAGATGGGCCTCTTCTTTTGTTTATTTTTCTTCCCCTTTGTTACCTCTGATTTGGGATGCTCTTCGCCCTCTTTATCAGCGAGTTCCTCTCCTTCAAATAGCTTCACCAATTGGGAATCGCACCTCTTGAAAATCTCCATCTGCTTTCCTAGATCACTGTAGTTCACAACCATGTTATCAAAAGCGAATAGAACTTCTCCCTCATCGTTTTGCTCGTGTAATTGCAGATCACTATTTCCAGAATCATCAATCAATGCACCATTCCCGACACCTGTCTCTTCGCTGGTAGGAGAACAGCAAGTTGCCGGAGCTGATGCCCTATAGACGACATCGAAGTTCGGAAGCTTTGGGTATCTCTGTGAGAAATGGGTCAAAATGAGTTTTTTACATCTCATATTTCTGGCCACCGTTAGAGCCTCGGAAATGGTGGTGTGACGTTTCCTGACGGCATCTTCTTGTAGTTCGTCCTCCAAAGTCGCTTCATGGATAAGGAGATCGCTATTCAGTCCCAGCTCCGAAAACCTCTTGTTTGGTCTGGTATCACCTGAATACGCCAGTGTGAACACATCCGTACTCTCTGGAGTATCACTGGAATCTTCATTTTTCAACTTGAAGGAAAGTGACACAGAATAGGCCCACTCACAGTGGATTGCTCTGCATGTCGAAATGTCCTTCAATTGCAGATCCTCATACATATTTTGTATGTCAGAGAGCCCACCACATTGGTTATAATTCAACTTAGCCCCATCCGGAAGTGCACCAAGGCCAAATTCTGGTCTATCGATGTCGCCTGGTCCGACACTTAAGAAATCAATCTGTGGTTGAGGATACCTCTTTGCTTCAAACTTTAAAAAATCTTCACAGTTAATCAACACTATGGAGCTGGTATCGATTGCCGGCTCTATTCTATTCCATTCTACTATGAAGTTGGCATATTGCCATGGAGCGATAATATACAACCTCTTAGAGTCTTGTGGGTGACGCGCTTGGTACTCTACCCACTCCCTTATGATCGACAGTATACCCAAATGGTGATCGGCATGGAGGTGAGACAGATATATCGCACTTAATTCAGACATGGCACGAGAAACTCCTTCTTGATCGTACATACGCCTTAGTGATCCCAAAGTGTTTTCACCAGCATCCAAGAAGATTGATCTAAACAATGTAGTTCCTTTCCCGTCAGTATATGGTATTCTAACCAATGTGGAGATAACGTTCCTATACTTCGAAGGAAGGGCGCTTCCAGTGCCCAAGATAATTGTCTGTACTATATCTCGAGAATCTTGGGATTGGCCCTCAGGGCTACCAAATATTTCAGTCGAGCCATCAAATAGGGTAGATGGCTTCTCAAGCTCGGGAACAAGCGGCTCAATCTCCTTGGTGTAAATAGTATCCCAGTATTGAGAGTCTTGAAGATGGGAATATGGCAAATCATCTGTGAGAACAAACTCTGCTTCAGGTTTTATCACAAAGGTTTGTCCTCCGAGGAGTGGCAGTACCGTTTGTGGTGAGAAAGTATTGACTTTAGCTTCATTGGAGAACTTTGCCAAGGGAAACGCCTCTCTTTGCAAAAGTCTCAGCTTCAAGGTCACCAAGGCTGCACGCTCAAAGGTTATAGTATTCGGACAGTAAATCGGATGGGAAATGACATGTTTGCATCCATCTCCAAACGACTCCATGAATTCGAGATACTCCGGATCAGCGAGAGGGTCAGATACCGAAGAATCAAAGAAATGATACACGAGTCCGAAAGATGTGTTATTTTTGAAATCACCTTCTCCTTGTTCAACAAGTGAGCTCCAATCCTTTTCTATGGTGCCCTGAACATAGCTTTCCCCAGGGATATCCAACACCAATACATTTTTGAATGTTCTGGGTGGTTCTAAAACCTCGTGAGGATACACAACAGTCCCATCTTTGAGTCTGAGCTCTTTTCCCTCAGTAAGAATTCTGAAATCTGGAGGGGAAACACCCAATGCCTTTGCCATTTGCGGCAAGAACTTTCCTCGTGTTGTATTGAACTGAACGATGTAGTTGGTGGAATAGACTGCCTCCTTTATGTCCAATGGGAGGCCCACTTTAAGAAATCTACGTAGGTGCTTTTGACTAGCACCATAGTCGTTCAGATCGATACCTATAGGGAAAATACCCTTTACAATCTTGGTTAATAGGCTATGTGTGTCATTGATGCTGTTATGGGATAAGGCACCGTTGTGTGATGCGGTTGAGGGACCAACAGTTACAGCTTTGATCAAGAAATTATCGTCTTGAAAGTAGCCGCCGTCATCGAGATCTGTGGCTTGTATATCCATTCCATGTCTGAACACAAAGTACCTCCATGTGGATATGATATAATTCAATATGCGGTTACCAGCGTGCCATATCGATAAGTTCTTCTTTCCTTGATCGCTAATGGTCAATATCAAACCGGGCAGCCCTCCAACACTCGACCAGTCGATCAAACCACTTATAAACACATTCTCCACCTTACCCAATTTGATACCTCTTTCATTGAAAATTCGTTGGGTTCCTTCCCCAATATTACCAATAAGATGCTTTCTGCCTGTCGACGGCACCTGGAGGAGCAACAGAGGGTGTCGTGAGTCAACGGTAGGATGGGATACCGTCGTGAAAGTGTACATGTTGACTGCTTTCCTGGAGGAGTTACGCTCACGTCCTCTCCTATGTGTGTATACAGTTTTGATATGGGGGGTATCTGGTGGAGATGGTAGCGCCCTATGCTGTTTGAGAGATCGTGACGTGTAATCGGAAGCGACACTTTTATTTAATGTAAGGCGCGGATCAACTGCCCGCCTCACGGTTCGCTGAAATAGTGACAACTTGGAAAACGGTGCACAACACCTGCTATATATTTTAGAGCTTGTAAAAAACTGAAACACAAATCGCTAATATTGCCCTATATACATTTAGACATCATCGACCAACGTGACTATTCAGGTAAACCATCCTTTCACCCACTCTCTCTGCCTCAGCTAGCGTGAAATATATTTTTCCAAGTAGGCGATGAGCTGCGGCGATGCATGCGATAAAAGCACTATAGGTGGTGCGGGAGGACAACAGTGGGGAAATAGTGGCGGAGTTTTGAGATCCATTCGGTTATCAGGGAAAAAATCTATCTGTTCTAGACCTGCAATTAAAACGTATCCAAATCATAAATAAAGCAACTAACAGTGATTAGTTTTCACCATTGTTTTACCAATGATTAACCAATCTATTGTACACACTTTCTAGTAGTAAAAAGCGGGGATACACCACCTACCAGCCAACTCCAATCATATCCTTGAGCCAACCCATATCCATTCCTTCGAAATATTTGGTAAAATCTTCGGAATTGAACTGTATATGCTCATTAAAAACATTCTGCCCTAACTGTGCAGCTTCCTTCACTGGGAGCGATGGCAATGATGGTGGATTAAGAGGGTTCGTGTCTGGGTCTGCCACAATGTCACCAGCCATCATAAGAGGTATGTCATCTACGAGATTGGCATACTTTTCCTTAAGGTAACAGCAAAGCACAAAGATATACTTGTAGTTGAGGAAGAAACTGTAGTCGTGTGTCATGTAGGTATTCTTAGCGTTGTAGAAGAACCCACTCAAGAAGGATATCACGTTCTTGACATCCATCATACTAACATCTATCTTTTTGATAGCCTCCGCAGCACCTACTGATAAACCTGTTTTATCTTCGCCATACCCTTTGAACATGGTTTCCTCTAAAGGCTTGAAATCTATATCATCAACTAACGTCATAGAGCTCGACCTCTGTTCGTTGACAACGGGCTCCGTCTTGAGCTTCTCCAGCATGAAGGTGGAGAGCATGGTGTTGGAACGCCTAAAGATCTTCCTCAGCGAAGGTTGTAGTATAAATAGAAAATTTTGGAATAGGCCCTTTCTATGCCCGGTGATAAAATAGTTGACAAAGGAAAGCAGAAAGATGGACACCTTGAGAGCTCTGCTCTTGCATATGTTGTGGATCTCGATTATCTCTTTACGCTCGTCAGACGTTAGCACATTCATCTTCTCTTCATCATTGACATACTGGCCAAGAACCGAATAAAGATGGACATAGAGGCACAGCACCATCTCTGATATTTCCAACTTCATTGCCAACTCCCACACAACACCAGGCGAATCTGGGGATAATATCAGTGACTGTAGCGTCCGTGTCTGGTTTGCCAGGTAATCTTCAAGGACAGAGATCTCTATCTGAATCTCTGCTATAGTGAGGGGCCTGGTTAGATCAGACATCCTCCGTGCCACTCTTCTCACTAGAGCAGTTGCGACGCTGAAGTGATGGTCAAAGATATCGATTGGTAACGTATCAGACACCTCGTCATGGATCTGCAGCGGGGTCCCCGATGTGAAAGCACCATCACCAGCCAGGTACTTCAAAGTCAGCCACAGCGATCTCCAACAGGTGTTGGAAACGGAATCCTCTGCCTCATCAGGGGGGCCCTTGATGACAGATGTAAGGACAGTGGGATCTCTATGGAGGCCCATGGACATAGCCAAGCTCACGGCGAGGGCCAGAATTGGTCCTGAATTAGTGCCGTCGCCTCCATCACACTCCTTGAGGTCAAACACCCTAAACATCCCGAGCATCACAAGACTCTGAACAGCCGTTATGGATGGCTTACGGTGGAATCCAGAAAGAGCAAGGGCTTCTTCTGCAAGAGATATGAGATTGTCAGCTTTGTCATCGAATTCCAAATGGTGGTTCGACACCCCGGCAAAGAAAATGGCCAATCTCACACAGATGAGGATGAGGGCAACGTTGGCCAGATCAGATGATTTGTGGCGGATGACTATGCGAACGCTTCCATCATCGTTTGCAGAGAAACACTGCTTGTAGGACCTTTCGAGTGACTCGCGCTCCAAGAAAGGGAAATAACGCAAAATGTGAATAGAAAACTTATCCCAAGCTAGACCGAAAAGATGGAATTTGGGTAGTGCTTGCTCAACTATGCGTACAAAATCTTCGTTTTTGGAGGTATCGACACGTTGGTCAAAGACGCTGGAGAAAGACTTGCTCATTCTCGCACAGTTGGGGTTTCTATATTTTGCTTTCCATAGTTTCCTCTCTGTCTTTATAGAATTGGTAAAAGCGCTCACACATCTGCCCAACGAAGTGTCGTGTGCGATAAAGGTTCGCCAGCACGTGGCTCCGAAGAACTGTCTGGTGCTCCTCTTCCTCCAAACAAGATTCCGAGACAGTTCCGGGAGCACCTTATGCCTTATACCATCATCGTAACGCCTCCGTTGAGCGCTATTGATGCGATTAACCTCCGGTATATTTCCACTGCCCGTCTGCATTTTACCTTGAAGCGAGTGTATCATCATCTTTAACGAGTCCAGTTCATTTTGCAGGGCTGTATCTCTCTCTATGAGCATTCTGTTGAGGTTGTCATTCTCTGCCCTTAGCTGGCTAAGCTCAGCAGTTTGAACTGGAGAGTCACCTTGATCGCTTCCAGAGTCCCACTTGACATCCCCATACACACAAGAGCCAGGGGGCATCCCATTCCTGATACATGTACTGCAAACGGGCCGCTGACGGTCACACTTGACCTTGCGCTTTTTACAAGAGTAACATGATACTGAGGGTCTGTTCCTCTTGCGCTTTGGCTGATCAAGCGGATCTTTGGATATCTCCACCAACTGGTTGTGCGTGTTCAAGCTTGTTGTTACAAATGAGCCCATTTTTTTGATCTGTTGGTGATCAACCTATTTTCGCGACCAAAGAGGTATACGGGAATAATAACCACAGCCTCTCCAGCTGTAGTTGTACGATCCTCGTAGGGTGTAGCGTTGATGTTGCGGAGACAGGCGAAGCTGCTTAAACGCGAGAACGGAGTTAAGCCCAATACTCAGCTCCTGCGAACTGCGGACGTTGCAGTGGTGTAATAAGCTATGTAGAGCGTAATATCAAACGATTCACCTAAATGTTACTTCTAATGGTCTAGCTCGGACCAACAGCCTTTTTTATTCGTGTTTAATTTGTCCTCCTCTCACAGTGGTGTTATGAAAAATTCCCCCAGGTTCGAATACGTTGCCTGGTATGTGCCAGACATGCTCTTTATGGAGATGATGCCTTATATGCATCGGGCAGTTAGCCCAAATGGATATACCGGATATGAATAGTGGCGGTGGACATGTGTGGCGCTGTTGTATCGGTAAGGAGCAGGGGCCGATACTCGGCACGAGCGAGAGCATACGGTGACGCCAGGTACCCTAATTATGGCGGGCTCTCAATATCTGATTACGTAATCGCGATCCAGGGAAGTGGCTGTGCAGATACAGGGATTGTCCCGGACGGGGGAGGATCGAATAGTTGCATTCTTCGAGGCGGGGAACGATTTACCAGGATTCTATATAGCACCTCCATGTATCTACGTATGGATTTTGCATAGACCTTTCAGGGTGAACGTTGCAGAGTTTGGCACATGATCAATTATAAAAATACAGATTTATATTAATAATTCAAACAAGATCCTCGGTTTTCCGTAGTGGTGTACTCACTTGAGAATAGTTGGGTAAAATAGATAATGGCCTAGCCAGGATGATACGTGGATTACAATTATTGATTAGCTATGGCCATCAAGTCCGAAGATTTACCGTAATTGGTCATAATATGGATCTAGGCTGTGCGGGCACGCCGGGCTTGAAACCGAGAACACACCTTCTGTACGCACGGTCTGTCGCACGGTCTGTCGGAGGACACTGCCACCGTCAAGCGACGCATCTCTCACTAGAACCCACGGAGAAGACGGAGATAAAACCGATTTCATCGCATGACTTATGCACCGTTAGCTTGTGTGCTCTGCATAAACCGTTTACCTGGAAGTTTGGGCAGCGCACAGAGGAGGTGCATATAGCAGTTAGTTAGTGATGCTGATGATGTGGGTATTTAAACTTTTGGTTTATATGCATCTCCCTCAGAAGCCTCTTTAAACCACAAATGCAAATATTTCATTTCGCTACATACTCCAGAACTCATGTCGAAGCCTATATAAACCTTCCTATTAGACAAAAACCAGTCCATCACAAAGGATTGCTAAAATCCATCCCAAAGGGCGCCTCGTAATCAATACCACTTGCACCTTCCTGTCTGCTGAAATACTCGAGGAAATCATCAGGATCAAAGTCGAATAGCATCTGCTGCATCTGGACTGCTGTGGACCCATCGCTCTTGTTAACCATGTTGTAAAACTCTTTGCGTATTAATTCATCGTTTTCCGCTGACTCCTGTACTTTTTTCTTGATCCTCATAACAGACCCAAGCGTAGGCTCCACCTCGTTCACCTTCCCTCCAATCAACATTGATCTTCTCTCTTCGACATAACAACAAAAGATGTACAATAGCCTATGATTGACAAAGAAACAATAGTCATAATTGGCGTATGACTTTCGAGAATTGTAGAAGAATTCGCTCAATAGAGAGAGAAGAGCTCTTGGATCCTCACAACACCTCGTGAAGTCGTCCGCAAACGCCGTTGATAATCCAACTCCTGTGAAATCAGTATTATCTGGCTTTAGGATGAGTTTCTCCAATGACAACAAGTCGAAATCCTTCACCAATGATGGCAACTTGGGTGGGTCTGATTCTTTTGAATCGTCTATGAGGGTGCTATCTAGGACTATAGCGCTAATCATTATATTGGCCCGTAGCACAGTAGCCCTCAAGTGCGGCTGCAAAGCAATAATAAAACGCCTCTGGCCACCAAACACAATCTTTTCAAAATTGTTCAAAAGATGGTTAACAAGTATGATAAGGAACACCGACACCCGCAATGCTTTTGTCCTATATATCTGTCTCAGCCCCTCCAGCTCATCTAACTGCGACTGAGAGGCCTTGAGATTGGCAAACACATCCTTCCGACTCAAGGCTGCGTGAAGCCGCATGTAGAGCGTCTGTATCATTTCGAGCAGTTGCAGCTTAAACCCAACGATCTCTGCAATGTGATCCTCTTCTTTCCGATCGATCTTCCTTGAGGCCAATAGCGTAGCTAAGAGGTCAAACTCAACCCGGGCAAATTCCGCAAGCCGGTAAATCTCCCTTTCCAACATATCGATCGTCAGCCCAGTTGTCGAGGAAGAAGTAAATAGCCTCGCTACATGCCTCACAACTGTGCTCATCTTATACAACAGGCTGTTCTCATCCTCGCCGAGAGGAATATCCACGGCTCTCTCGTCAACAATCAGAGGAGTACCAGCTGAAAAAGAATGAACACCTTCCATGTACAATAGTGTGAGCCAAAGCCTCCTTTTGGCGAACAAATCAGCATCTGCTGAATATGTAGGGTCTCTGATGATCACCCCTTTGATCTTCCTTGGATCACGGTGAACACCCATTGAAAGAGAGATGGTTATGGCAAGGTATAAAAGAGACGCACAGTTGGGATCATCGGCTCCATCACACTCTGTGAAATCGTACATCTGTATGTGCCGCAACAGAGTAAGCGTTTGAAGGACTGGCAATGTCGGTTTTCTCATGAACGTGCCTAGTGACAAAGCCTGTTGGGAAAGCACCACCAAAGTGTTGTCTGAATCGTCAAACTTGTAGGCAAAATCGCGGCTATTTGCAAACAATACTGAGATCTTCATAACAGCTAAGATGAGTGCTACTCTAGCCATATCATGAGGCTTTCCGGAGATAACTAACTTGATCTGACCGGTATCTACAACTTCCTGAAAATGTTGGTCGAATGCAGCAAGAACAGAGCCCGCCGGGATATAGTTGAATAGCACATCGAGCTTTTCAGTGAATGTGATTACTCTTTCCCTGATTGCAGCATAAGGTGGTAAGGTGCCCTCCAAAAATTGGACAAACTTCTGTTTCTCATCATTGGACTTGACAGTATTTAGATGGTTGTGCAATGAAGGGATGACCCTTCTCTTTTGGTGTCGCATCTTCCATGCCTTCCTCTCATCCTGGAGAATAGCACGGAATGGCATAATGAATGCACCAAGATGTTCCTCAACCATCAGTGACGATCTCCATGATGAGGGGCCATGGTATAACGTTTTGGATTGTTTCCGCTCTATTACATCAAAGGACAGTGTTTCCAACCTCATATATTTCACGCTGTTAGGATTACTATGTGCACCATGAGGAATTGGAGAATAGAGTGAATTATGGTGATGGTAGAGAGGTGAGTGTGAACTGAGGCCAACTGGGTTATTCCATTTACCTTCCTTCTCATCAAGCTTGCTCTGAAGCTCTCTCACCATTAGTTTCATGGAATCAAGCTGTGTCTGAACTTCCGCTTCCTTCTGTGCAACAGTCTTGTGAAGGTGTTCATTCTCTTGCTGAAGAGTGCGGATCTGTGCAAGCAAGTCGTTTTCATCAGGGAGAAGATTATCCCATTTCGCTTCTTCGTATGTACAGAGATGGCTTGGAACACTGCTCCTAGCACAGGCACCACAGATAGGCCGTGCCTTGTCACATTTCACTTTCCTCTTTTTACAAGACCAGCAAGATACGGAATACCTGCTACGTTTCTTCCGATGTGTGGGTTCGTTTGACAGAACAACAAGCTCATTAGAGCTGTTGACTGCTGTAGAGACAAACGAATTCATGTATCCCCCCTCTACCTCCGCAAATGATCATTTCTTGTTTGGCCGCTGTCAAACACTATTATCTGCTGGCCGAGCAGGTGTATTACAGCGCAAAGTGTTTCCAACGGTGGTCCGCTTTCACCTGTTAAGACTCTTACCTCTGCTATTAACTTGTAGTCACTGAAGAGTGTGGCACCACAGCCGCTTCCTACTCTGAACGGCTAGTACTCGCACTAGACAGCTGGCGTTCTTGGCTCTTTCACGAAACAAAAGGCCGCTGTTGGCGCAGGAAACTGCTTACTGGGGCGTATGTACCTTAAATTCAATGCCTTCCATGTGTAGAACCATCAATACTGGGGCAGGCTCAGTAACGTTGCCTTCTTTTCCCCCACTTTAGGCTCAGGTAAAAGGACAATCAACCCATATAAATGCCATCTGCCCCATTAAACGCACCTTGCGGAGATAGACGGGCAGCCCCCACTCAGTGCGGTAACTCACAGGCGAGAGGGCGTGCTGCAGCGCATATTCTCCGAATATACCGAAGGTTCTGCGGCCCTCCTGCTGGAGATAACTACAGTGCGGATATAACTGGTTGGGTATAGTATAGCGGTGAATATAGAAGTAACTGTCTAGAGATACTCCATACGTACAATGAGAGGCTACTTACACAATTATGTTTTATTCAAGTCATCAATTGTACCTGCAAATCATCCCACCCATCCGATGCTCTAATGGATTCTTCACCTGCTCTCTCAGAAAGAGAGAAGGCACAGCATCAACATGCAGTGGGGGCAGGTTTCTATGCAGCATAAAGCGATGAGCAGTGCTGGAACTCTGCAAGAAGAGATGGGATATCAGGTGCTTGCGATGAGCTTGCTTCGCATGACTGCATTATTTCTGGAAGGGTGCTCTCGTTATCTGATTGCCTTTTCGAAGAAGTGCGATTCTTTTCGAGGTTAAGATAGAGCAAAGGAGTATCTTTCTTATTAAGAACTTCTGCAGGTGTTTTGATAAGTTTTGTTGAGACTCTGTTCACGTTTTGTTCAAATCTCCAACGGTGAATAGCTCCCTCTGTTGATTGCAGTCTCTTTCACTACTTAGATATGGCCGTATATGGACAGCAGCACTAAAGCATTTGCTCAAAGGCATTTACAGAAGAAAATCATAACCAAACGAATTCTGTGGTTAGAATGTCCATGGCATTCCTTTGTTGTTGCTGTATTTCAGCATGTCTCAAATGAGCCCATCAGACACAACACGGACAACCAGAGACGACAATGTCTTCCCGGACGGATCAGACGACCATTCTGTCGTGGGACCTACAGAATCAAAGAGAAGTTCTGAAACAAGCTCCACAGAGAAGGTTCCGGATGACAGCATTGCGCAGAAATTCAAGCTGGGCGCGTGCATTTTTTCGGTTTTTCTGGTGATGTTCCTTTCTGCGCTGGATCAAACCATTCTGGTGACTATTATTGCACAGATCCAGCGTGAGTTCCAATCATTTGGTAATATTGGATGGGCCATTTCGGGATATCTTCTTCCTGTTGCTGTTCTATCACTGGTGTGGGGTAGGCTGGGTTTGATTTTTGGGTGTAAATCAATGACTGGTCTTTCAGTGGTGATATTTGAGACGGGGTCTTTGATAACTGCTCTCTCAAAGTCCATGGATATGCTTATTGTAGGACGAGTGGTTAGCGGTATAGGAGGAGGAGGAATACAGGTATTGGTCTACCTGATTATTAACGACATTTCAACCATACAGAGACGTGGGCTATTCTTCAACATAGTCAACATAGCCTTTGCGGTGTCTTCAGTTTGTGGTCCTTTACTGGGTGGTGCCTTCAGCAGCTCAGCTACACTGACATGGAGGTGGTGCTTTTATATTAACTTACCAATTGGTGGGGTTGCCTTAGTCTTGCTGATATTGGCATACAAGCCACGGACGCTCCCTGACAAGCACCCTCTCAAGGAGCTTTTTCGTCTTGTAGATGGAATTGGCTTGATTTTGCTTACTCCAAGTCTTACTCTGTTATTATTGGCACTCTCCTTTGGTGGCTCACAGTTCACATGGAATTCACCTGCTGTAGTTTTGTGCTTTGTACTTGGTGGATTAATGCTCGTTGGGTTTTGTATATATGAGTTTTGGGGATACAGAGAAACCCCTACATATCGTCCGCTGGTCCCTTGGGGGGTTCTCAAGCTAACGCCAGTTTACACTGCTGCAGTTTTTCTTTTCTTTGCAGAGATGGTGTTCATAATTAACTGTGTATACCTTTCAGATTATTTACAGTATATCAAAGGACTTAGCGAGTGGATGACTGGTGTGTATTTGTTGCCACTCATAGTATCTGTGGTGGTATTCTCAGTCCTCTCTGGTATACTAATCACGAGATTCCATTACATCAAACCCTTTGCGTTAATGGGAGGATCATTATCTCCATTGGGGAGTGGAGTGCTATCCATACTGAACGGATCCTCGTCTTCTGGTCACATTCTTGGACTCCAGATATTTGCAGGTGTTGCTTTTGGTCTTATCATTCAGCCAGGATTGTTAGGTGCTCAAGTTGCTGTTTGCAAGGGCCGACCCGAGTTGATGAACATTGTGACCAGTCTCTTGGCATGTGCGAGGGCACTGGGTGCGTCTTTTGGCTCTAACCTGGGTGAGGTGATTTTTTCATCCAGCGTTAGGCATAAGGTTACTGCTTTTAAAGGTCAACTGGAAAATATTTTAGGAGAAAATATCAATGTAAATGAGATTGTACAACTTCCCACCTCGGCGGGTGGGTCCACCACGCCCGAACAGAAGCAGCTGGCTATGAAAGCAGTTGTGTATGGTTATAGGGTTGTGATGTTAAGCGGGGTGGCGCTTGGTGGAGCAGAGTGTGTTGCTGGACTATTCACCAGTGACGCTATGTTGCCTAATAAAGATGAACATCAAAATGAAATCCAAGACACAAAACCGGAAGGTGAGTGGGACAGAGATATTATAGAGGAAGCTGTGATGATTGATTAGCATATGAAGAGCAGTACTGCAGATATATTATTCATATTCGTGGTGAACGTCCGCAAAACAACATTGAGGTCTCGATTCTGAGGAGAAAATTCAAACTTTGGTTATTGCATATATTTTTGAAAGTGAAGGTGTCTTTATGTCAATATAAAAGCATTGGTAATATTAACAAATAATTGCTAAAAGCATTGATGATATTAATAAATAATTGCCACCAAGTGGAGTCAGAAATACTTAAAAGTTATTCTTCATGGTTCTCAGCTTATCCACGATGTCAGCGTTTCCGGTGACACCAGTTGCCTTGAGCACCTCAGGGTCATCCAATCTCATAAATGGGTTGAAAGACTTCTCTTGCTTCATATTCCAGGCACCAGTGGTAAACTCGTTTTCCTTGGCAAACTTTTCTGCCTCCTTCAATTCCTTGTTGGTGGGCAGGACAGTTCTGGAGAAGCGGATGTTGCTGGCAGTATACTCATGGCCAGGATAGATAATAGTATCATCCGGCAACGATCCCAACACCTTGTTAAGGGCGGTGTCCATTTCCTTGGCAGTTCCTTCGAAGAATCTACCACAACCAGAGGAGAATAGAGTATCACCAGTAAAGACTGCCTGTTGCTTGGTGGACTTGTCCACCGCATAGTAACAGATTGAGTCCTGTGTGTGGCAGGGTGTGTGTAGAGCAGTGATCTCAATGTTCCTTCCCAGCTGTACAACCTCATTGTGGCTAGGAGTATAAGAAACCAGTGGAGAGTCTTTGCCCGCAATAATAGGCAGACCCTTGAAGGCAGATGCCATCTTCTCATTGCCGCCAGCGTGGTCATAGTGGTGGTGAGTATTGACAATTGCCCTGAGGTTGATATCAAACTTCTTCAATGCAGGAAGGACCCTAAGTTACCGGGATTAGTTATTTCTTCTCTCTCAAGTGGGTAAAAAAACGCTAGAAGCAACGCCCGTCAATGAGGGCACACTTACTCATGAGGCTCTGCAGGGTCAATGATCCAGGCATCCTTCGTCTCGTCGTCCTTCAGGATGTAGCAGTAATTATCGCCGGAGCCCCATCTCATGGGGATGTAATCGATATGCATTGCTCTGGTGGGATTCAGAATCAAAGGCTTACTCCTGTATGTCGATTGAGTGCGAAGCAAGTACCGCAACATCAATTGTAGTTACTATAGGTAGAGTTTTTGTCCTCAACCTTTCCTTAGGTGCAAAAAGCACATTTTTGACGCTTTTCACTTGTGCTGCTCCACGATGAATAATCAGCCCTCCGCAGTGCGCTCCTCTCCGAAGTGCGCTTCCCTCCACAGTGCGCTTCCCTACACAGTGCGTTCTCCCCCCACGCTCAAACGCTCCCTCTGGGGTGATTTCCCATTTGGGAGGGGAAAACCTGTACCGAATGCACTACCTCATCTCATTTTTCAACATACTCATAGTGAGCTAGTTAGCGCCATACTATGGGGAGCCATGTATAATGAGACTGAAAAGATACAAGTTGAGTGAAAAATGTATGATGGGCTGCGTTCTTGAGTAGTCCTATCCCTCTTTTTTATTGTTTTTTGGTATTCGCGTAGCATATGTTGAGGTCACAGCTACCTGTAAGGGGGCTGCTAAGGCATTCTCTTGAGCGATGGCGCACCTCGATATCTATCCAACAGCGACATACGGTTAACCTAATGACCACAGCAAATGCAATACACACGTTTTATGAGGGCGCAGTAGCGGATACACATCAGAGAGAAGTTAGATGGAACCCCAGAAATGCAACAGCCACGAAGAATAACGAGAAGCAAAAGATAGGGCCGGGAGCGTCAGACTTCATCTCGGAGAATGATAGAATAGTAGAAGCCGTAGATGAGTGCATCACCAGAGACTTTACGCAGGCACAACGGCTGGTGGAATCCGCAGCAGTGGAAGATGTCAAAAGAATTCGGAAGAGGCTTCATAGGAGGGCAAAAAATTCAGACGTTGCGGAAAAGATTATGTTGGTTCAGCTTTTATTCCCCACCACTAATGAGGCTGGCAGAGTCCAACAGAGACGTATCGGAGCTATGCTTGATCTGACAATAAATCGAATAATTGATGCTAGTGGAGAGGACTCCAAAGAATGTACGGCACGCATAACTATACTGTTGCGTCTGATGAAGCAGATCCAAGAGACAAACCGAAAATCTGATTCTCTGACAGCAGCCAACACAACAAACACACCAACACTACGATTACCCCGAAGAACTTTGCAGCGTATAGTTGATGTAACACCACGAGAAGCTTATGGCCTCCTTTTTATTTCTTTGTTGGACATATCCATACAGATCTGTGAAGATTCTCCCTTAAAAATTATCACAAATTCCCTCGTGGAGGGAACAAATGAGGAAAGGTATCTGATTGGCACGGGCCAGTTTCCTCTAGAGCACAGCGACTCCTTGGTTGTAGAAGCATCAAAGCTGAACGGCGAAATCATGAGCTCACTATACTCTTTCCGGATGCTTGGAGGCCTTGTTGAACGAGCAATTAAAGTAAGAGATGCAGATCTCACTGAACAGTATTTGCTGCTGTACCACACCAAGCTCAGGAATCCCTCTCACACCAAAGGTATTATCGCACGCAAACATGCGCATGATTTCTTTCACGTTCTCTCTCTGAAATATGCACTCAATTTCAAAGGTTGGGATTCTGCAAACATGATTCTATCGCAGATGAAGAATCGCGACATTCACACAATCAATCTGGCTCTATTTTCAATGTTGAATCGGTATAGATCCGGTGGAGAGCTTGAGAATTTTTTGCAAGTAATGGACAAGATCATTATATTGCACGGCGATGATCCAATCCCAGACCGAACAGTCCTATACTTAAATAATGAGTTTCTGAAGCTGCTAGAAGAATTCGGAAATAAGGATATAAAAGTATTCGTTGGTTACTTTGTGGCCTTCTTCAAAGAAGGGGAACGACTATTGGCCGATCTCGGCATAATGTCATATGTATTGGAGCAGCGGGTGGATCGGAAACTATCACAACCACATCCAGAACTTGTCAGGGCAGATGTCCAACCACAATTGACAAAAGCTAGTTATCCTTTGATCGGCTCAGTGGATGTCATGTATAGACATCTTTTTAAGCTGTGTGATGTCAGCTCAAAAGACACATTGGATCTCTTCCACCATTATTTGAGGACGGTGCATCAAGTGCAAGAGTTGGAAAAGGCTCACACCGGCCGCGGCACTAAAGTTGTCTCGCAGAGGCACCCATTTTCGACACGAAACCTGGATGGTGGTGTGTTAAATGCCTTTTTGTGGCATTTAATTGTCCACCTTAAGGATGCATCAACTGCAGATTCATTGGTTACTACCTTACTGATGTCAGGCGTATCATCCACGAAAGGTGCTGTATCTCACCACAGCCTCTCTTTATTGGTTTACGCTTTAGCCAAACGTGATCTAGTGAGGGCTATCCATTATATTTTTGAAGCTCAGAAGCTCAACATTCAACTCACATTCTACCCACTTTTAGGAGTGATCGTGGGGTGTCTGAGAATAGGCAACACCCGACAGGCAGCGGAGTACTTTGAAATGATGAGGATATACTGCAAGAATATTAACCACCAAACGCTTCTTCTTGAGGCACAGAGACATAACTGGACCCTTCCTGATAACATTCAACTGCTGTTGGATGGTCTGGCAGATAATATTCCGATTACAGAAGAGGCGTTCAACCCCACAGAGGAAGTGGATGCATTTGAGAAACAGATGGACCAGCAGGTGCATCATGCCTTTGAGGAAGCATCTGATGCAGACAACCTGTGGGATGTAGAGCAGCAAGTCACCACATCGCACATGGAGCCTGAATCATCCCACCACAACCTGGATGAGAACCTGCGAGAGCTTCAGAAAACGGTAGATACATCGATGGAGCTAATGGAGACTTTAATCTCCAACAGAACCTGAGCGAAGGCAGCCAGCCATTCACATTCACGATATTAACGACTCTTTTTGTTCTTATGCATATACACTATAATGACCCATTGCATCAATAAAGTTATAGATTCATATTTAAGGTATAATTTTTTTCTATTAGAGTAAAGCATGATCTAAAGCACGATGAGTTTAATCTTGTTGGATAACCGCCCAACAAGATCAAACTGTGATTGACAAAAATCAATATACCAAACACCTGTATCCTTTAGATATCTTCTCCCATGAGGTCGATGGAGACAACTTCACCTGGCTTGAATGGGGGCAAGCCCAAGTATGGACATCCATCACATCTAAAAGCATCACCAAGAGCACAAGAACCACAACCACCTGTCTTTCCCTTAATGGTGAAATCAATTTCTGTCACTTCCTCGCTGGTGAACTTCACCTCTGTACCCAGTTTTGAAGCCTCTCTCCTCTTGATCTTCTCTTCTATCCTCTTTGCCTCCTCGTTAGCAGACCTAGCCATATTACTGAGAATGTTGTCCTGAAGGGACCTCTGCTGTTGCTCCTCTGCCTCTTCCAATTCCTTCAAACCGCAGGTACAATCCTTGCATGCCTTGCGCCTCCTCTTGCCATTGGGAAGCTCGCACTTAGCAGGGACGGTAATTGGCTTAGACAGTGCATCTCCAGCAAGCAAGTCCTCCTCATCGATAATATCCACCTCTCCAGTTGCATTTATCTCAGCGTCATCGTCATCTTCAAAGTAGGTAAGTTTTGATTCCTTCAGCTTGTTTTCAGCCGAATCAGAGTCTTCGTCTCCAAAGTCCGATGTATCGGTGAGTGTGGGTGACGCCACCTTCTTGAAAGTAGGTAATGAGCTCTTCTTTTCACCAGCACGCTTGAACAGAGGAAGCTTAGCACCTTCGGATGATGATGAAGATATGGCTTTCTTCTTAAGGGCCACAGAAAGAGGAACAGAAGCTTGGGGTTGAGGTCTCATCCACTTTCCATCGGTGGAAATCAGGAATCCTGCCATTATACCATCTATATCACAGCCATGTGGGATGGCTCCTTGGAATACACCACCTGGCTTCAATGAATCGTATATACTTGACAAGAGAGATGAAGGAAACTTTGTGGATGCAGCCTCCTCTGGAGCGACATAGTTGATCATATCGTATGAGCCCTGTGGCAGCTGTGATATCCCCTTTGCCACTCTGTCTATGATGTTCTGGGATATAGTGGAGCCGGGAGGCAACTGTGAAAGGAGTGTAGCCTTGTGGGACTCCACATCTACTTGGGAAGTCACCACTGTGGGGTGGAGCAATAGAAGTGCAGACGACATGTCGTAATACCTATAGGATAGCGCCGAGGTAGATCCTAGCTACTATGCAGTCCTATTCTTATGTTGTTATGTCGTTTTGTTATTATGGTTGTACACCAGTTTTGCCCTTTAGACAAGTCTGAGCACTTGCTGGGGGCTCGGGGTTTGAAATATGTAAGCAAGGAAAGGCAACCACTGAGATAGAAAAATCCTATAACAGCACAATAGTAGTGATCCCTGGTATGTAGCAGCCGTCCAAGAAAGGTGGTGTATTTGTAGTGATCCTTTCTTTTCTTGAAAAAAAGACTGTGACAAAGGAAAAGGAAAAGGAAAAGGAAGAATAAATGATTAAGGATTGACTACCCATCAACCATACAGGTTACAATGGCTGGGTGCCCATCGCGCTTTCAGCTGTATGTCATCTGTAATCCACACTGGGTGCATATCCATCAGCTAAGCTTACTATCATCTCTCTAAGCAAGCAGAAAATTTCCCCTATGTTACATACACTATGGCACTACTAAGATAGCCTAAAGCAGCGAAAAGTTGCGCAGTGTGGAGAATGTAATTCTTGCGCTCTGACTAATCTCCACGCCATGGTGTGCTTGAACAGGAGGAGAGGCCGGTACAGGAGAGATAAGCGCACAGTTCGCAACCAATCGGTAGGATTTACGCTGTGAGGTTGTTGAATTGATCACACAGTTTAGGTCTCTGCGCGGAGGATTATTCTCCATCCAACTCAGAACATGTTCTTATATTTGAAGATAACGACATATTTAGGTAATTAGGTAGACAGTTATGTAGTTTGGGGGGACGGGAGTGGGGATGAGCAGACATACTGTTTGTCCATCTGAGAGGCTGATATTTCCACGGTGCTGCCATCATAGCCTTTCACCTATTGTATATCTAGACACAAAAGTAATTAGTTTAAATACAAATACAATGAGTACAAATACGATGAGTGCAAATATACTGAATAGAAATCTACTGAATGCTAATATACTGAATGCTAATATACTGAATGCTAATATACTGAATGCTAATATACTGAATGCTAATATATTGAATACAAATATAATGAATATACATACCCACAATATATATAATTAATTAATAAGATATTACAACCAGATTCAAGATATTGATTACTTTGATGACATTAATGTCAATATAACGCTTGAGTCGCCGGTGTCTTTGTTTTTATAGTACCGTAAGCAATACTGATAATTCTCCCCAAGACTGATTGGGGAGAGACCAACCTCTAGACCTCTGCAACTGACTTCAATTACAGGCACAGCCTATATTCATTATGGGTAGAGAGCAGGTTGTTAGAGTTGCAGTATAAAATGAGGAGAGCACCCTGTTGTGAACTGTGCACAACAAAATAAGAAACGCATTGCCCATATAGCAGGGAGTGAGTACCCTTCTGGGTATGAGTACCTTACTGTGTGCAGGGGAAAGGTGCAGATGTGCACCTGTCGTAAATACGGCCTTTCCTTATTATGATGAGATGAGGCAGGAATGCAGAGCCATGTACTGTCTATAATCCACATGCGGCAAAATGTAAACACAAAGAGTGGTAGAATGCCCTGACTGTACAGTGTATGTAACTGACATGGGTAAAGATAGAGATTGATACGTTCATCTGTTGAACTTGATATACATACTTGTGGGTTTGATATCTTGCTGAAAGGGGCCCTAGATTGTCTTGGTTGCAGTGAAATTGTTTTCCGATATAGCTCTGGAAGAACAGCTCTGCAAGCAGACGAGCTGAATGAGTACAAAGTTCTCCAGTACACCCACACATCATAAGGGACTACACATTGTGTTATATCCCACAACAAATAACTGACGAAACAACACCAATACATGCAGAATGTCGAATAATATCCCACCCAATGATAACTGGACTCAGTTCACACCTCAGCAACTCAGTCATATATTTCACACCATAACCAATATGGGAAAACAGGCAAAGGAGACCAGGCAACCAACTACCCCGGATACAACATCCCATACTCACAACTTTATCTATCCAGTAAAGACCAGCCATGTCCCTAATACACCCTGTTTACAAGATAGTCATAACTCTGTTTATATAAGGCGAGACAATAGGGTCGTATCGGATTCTGCTGTACTAAAGGGCACTTCCATGCTCAACTCTGCCACCAAGAGCACACCTCGGATAGAACAGGTCGCGATAAAGGAGGCTCAACATTCAGATCAGATGACAGAACTAGCATCCCTCCTGGAGAAAATAAAGACGAGTTGTTGTGTGATAGGAGATGCTGGACTTGACGCGGTCACAGAATGTGAATCTGCTCTTGTAAGCGTGGCAAATGAATTTCACAAATCGACAGAAACGGTGAAAGAGAGATTATCTGGAGATATAATACGTCTGGCGGCAGTATATGTGGCATGCAAAGATATTCAGCTGCGCTTCGGCAAGACGGTAAATAACCTTGTTGGTTTCGGTAAAGTGTCAAATGGGAAACAGTTTCTAGAGGTGACAGAACCACATAATGCCAGTATAGACGATGTCATAGATTATGCAACCCTCAACAAAACAACCCTCTTTGCACTGGCTGGTGAAGTAACTCAAGAAGTTGAGCTCTTATTTCCCATCATTCAGGACACTCTAAAGAAACTCAGCCATGCCGTGTCCATATTTTACAAGTATTTCCAAGTGATGGATAACTTTGAGATACCGCATCACTTTCCTACACTTGATGACTGTAGGCTCCTAACACAACTTTCAGATAATGTTAACATCACTACCATCACACAGATAATAGATAGCCCCTTCTTTGTTGAGATTAACACCTCAACCTATGAGACAGTTCTTAAAATAACGGACGTCATAAAAACGGAGGTAGACTCAACAGTTGGAAATATGGTGAAACTTTGTCTGTCAATTATTGACCTTTATCATAAACTTGGTATCCCAGATAGCCAGCTCAACGGTAGTATTTTGGTGGTGTATAATATGGTTGAAGAGAAGTTGATATGTAGTAGCGGTATCTCCAAGTCATTGAGATCAGAGGAAGTATTCGAAGTAATCGAAGAGCTTGACAGGAGTGTAAACCTCAGAACGTCGTCGTTGAAGGAAATCGAGATGGTGCACAACTCGTTAGAGGTGGAGAAACATCAGAGAGAAGAAAAGCTAGCCAAATTGGTACAAGAGTGTCAGGAGCTGTGGTCAATACTGTCGCAGGACGAACCATATGTAGCTTCCATGCTGGAGAAAAGGTCAATTCTCAGCTTGGAGAATATAATGTCGTTTGAATCGGAGCTGGAGCGGCTCCATGAGGAGAAAATGAGGTGTATTGGAATGTTCATAGAGAAGTCTAGACAGAGGATAGCTGAACTCTGGGATATCTTGATGGTTTCGGAGAGTGAAAGGGAACAACTCTCTATTTATTGGGTCTGTGATGAGTCTTTGTTTGATGAGGACTTGTTGGAAAGACACAATCAAGAAATAGATAGACTTGAAGTGATGCTCAACGCCATTAAGCCAATGTTAAATCTTATCCAGCAATTCAATGAGTTGCTTCAGGAACAGGCTGAGTTAGAGGAAAGCAGCAGAGATCCATCCAGACTCTTACAGAGGGACTCCTTCAAAATTCTAAGGCAAGAGGAGAGATCAAGAGCAAAATTATCAAAGCTGATGCCCCAAGTGGTGTGCGAGTTGAAGGCAGAACTGCTGCAGTTTGAGGAACAGCAAGGTAAACCATTTGTTCGAGATGGAGAAGTTTACCTCGATAAGGTGCTGGCTGCAGAGGAAGGGCTCAGGAGTTCCGGCACTCGCCACTCAACCAGAAAGACTGCCTCTCGCTCAGTGAACAATGGTGATATATGTCGTGGAGTTAAAGTTGAGAGACCCGCTTCCGCGAGCAGGTATGGTAGTAGATCAACAACCATTAATACAACTGCTTCAAAGGTTAACAAGTCTGCTCCATCTACAACATTTAGGACCAAAGCAGGCTCAACGGCAACCACTCGCAGAGGAAATTCTCAGACAAGTAATTTGCGCGCTGGGCTTGTCAGGACAACAAATGTCAATCCATCTCCTACGAGAGCAGCAAGGGCTCCACTCTCCACCATTTCCTCATCGCCAGTGAGAAGAGGTGTTTCTCAGACTGCCGGTATCTCTCTTGCAGAGAGGAGAAAGAGAATTACAACACCAAGAGACCAGATCCTTTCTCCTATATACTCTAGTCCTGAACGGCCAACACTGAGGCCAACAGAGATATACAAAGACGCTAATAGCGGTATCTCTCAGATTCCTCGTCTGTCACCAGTAAGACCTCAAGCAAGGGTAACTCAAAGAAGTCCGGGTGGGACCGGAGAAAAACACCACGGTAAGGAGAACGTGCATAGGTCCTTATTGTCACCTGTGAAGCTTTCAAAAGACCCGCAGTCTCTTCCTGTCCTGAGCTTTGCCCCAGGTAGAGTTAGTGGAGTTGTACCAGAAATGCTGTCGAGTTCTGCAGGAGAGGAAAGCTTTGTAGATGAGAGGCCGATGCTGGGCGAGAAAATAGGAAATAGAAGAGGGACTACAACAACTGGGTATTCTTCATTAGAATAAGAGCAGAATGGGGGAATTCTTTATACGTGTATGATTACGAACAATAAAAAGAAAATAAATGTACACCAGACTTGTATTGCAAATTATGCACCTACTTCCATGGTTTTGCCTCCATTCCATCTGGAGGCAACACCTCAACCTTTCCTTTTCCTACGGTATCCCAGTTTGTAGACAGAGAAGTTCCATTGCTCTCCACGTAACTCTTCATCATTGCTCGCCTTGTGTCGTCATCCGCATCAGCGTAAAGCTTCTTGAAAAAATCATCAGGACTAGAATTATCATCTTCATCATCCTCAGTCATCTGGAGTGCAGCCCAGTTTGTGCCTTTCTTTGAGGATGTGGGATAAGCAAGAACAGAAGAAGTAGCAGATCCTTCATCTTTAGGAATAGCAAGGGTTGTGTCCTGGTCGGAGGATGCATTTAGACGACTCCAATGCAGGCCTGAGTCTTTCTTCAATAGATTCAACTCCAATTTGGTTTGAAATAGTTTGTAGTTTGACTTTTCAGCATCTATCTCATGTGCTAACTGTTTCAGCTCATATGCGAATGCACTCTTGTCGTCCAAGGTGAAATGAACGAATACGCTGAAAGGCTCGAGTTTCACCTCTAATTGATCAGCTGGGATCTTCTTCACAAAGATGGAGATGTTTACGGCATTGGAGCTATCATACCAGTCCACTTTAGGCGTTAGCTGTTTCCGCTCGGCGTTGGTAATGGGATTGCTGGCTGTAGGAGTAACCTCAGAAGGTTTCTCGATAGTTGAAGGTGAGCTCTCTGGCAGTACCACGCTGGATGATTCCTCCAATGTGTTTAATTTCTTGCCAATCTTTGCTTTCCATATGCTGAATGTCGGATCGCTGCAGTTGTACTTCTCCGCCGCCAACACGGCATCATGAGACTCTTTGTAGTCCTTCTTCAAGAAGAGTATAATGGCCCTCCTGAGGTGGCACAGTCCAATATCTTCTCTCTTCCCCCTATCGAGGGCAACTCTTGCGGCATGTCTGACATCCTCCAATGCCACCTCAAATTTCCTCTGCCTCTGATAGGCAATTGCCCTTTGAATCAAAGGCTTGAAAGCATCGGGGTTCTCCTTCAATGCACTGGTGAAACACTCCACTGCAGACTCGTACTCTTCACTCTCGAGTGCTGCAGAACCCTCCTCCACTAGATTTTCAATTGTCATTAGAAGGAACTAATTATTGATATGAGCGTTACCTTCAAATGGGATATTGCTTAATGTTTGGTATGTTTATACCACCATCTCCAATGATCTCTTAACTAACCCCCGCAAACTCGAACCTTCCAAGTCACTCTCTCACTACCTGTGGTGCTCTCATTACCCGTCAAAGGCATCACCCGTTCCCATATTGGGACTATCCTGCAGCTGGGAGAAAAAATATATGCTGGAAAAAATGTGTGTAAAAAAGTATGTGGTTATATAATATTGGGAAGTTGACTGATGTGGTGATTAAATTTTATTGCACATTGTCCAGATCTCTTGTTTTCTAAGATTGATTGTAATATAATATTTTGTGCTGTGAAAGTTGTTCTTTGAAACTCAATACACCATCTGTCTTTGTGTCCATACGAGCATTGAATATGGAGGCCACTATCAAGGTGAATTCCCTTGTGCTGGATGCAGGTCCACTGATTACACAAAGTGCTACATCCTTACAACAGAAAGCGAATAGTTTTTTTACAACTCCGGGAGTGTTCTCTGAATTGAAAGATGAGAGAGTAAGAGCTCAGTTGCTTATCTGGGGGGACAGCCTCCAAGTGAGGCATCCTAAGCAGGAGTTCATCAAGAAGGTGACTGATTTTGCAAAGCTCACTGGTGATTATGCAGTTTTATCGTTGAATGATTTACATATTATTGCTTTGGCATATGAACTTGAAGTTGAACAGAATAACGGAGACTGGAGACTGAGACAGTACCCTGGTGAGAAGAAGGTCTTCCATAAGAAAGAGTCAAATGATGAATCAACAGGGGAGAAGCCTACGGGTCCAGACAATGACGGGTGGAGTACTGTTGGCGCTGCGCAAAGTAGCAAGTCAACTCCGGAGGAGGAACTCAAAGCAGAAGTATCAGCAGTAGAGGAGCAGCCGACACTAGACACAGAGGCTCAGCAGCAGAAGCCCAGGCCACGTCGTAGGGGAGGAAGGAAACATAAGAAGAAGACACATCCTACCGTTGAGCAAGAAGGTATCGAGAAAATCGAAGCAGATACCGGTGACTCAGAGGCACATGAGTTCTCCGAGCTGGAGATTCCCAAAGAAGCAACTGAGAAACAGGAAGAAGATGAAACTCAACTGAATGAAGAATATGACGAAGAGGAGGACGACGGAGAGTGGATAACGCTAGACAATCTGAAAGAGGAAATGTTGAAGGACGCAACAGAGAAAATAGAACAGAGTGACGATACTCTTTCGAAAATAAAGGTAGCTTTAGCAACTGGTGACTTTGCGTGTCAGAATGTTTCTCTACAAATTGGACTCAATCTGATGAATGCCATGTCTGGATTGCAGATCAAAAGAGTTAGGAACTATATGCTCAGATGTCACGCATGCTTCAAGTTGACACCAATACCCAAGGATGGTACTCCAAAACACTTCTGCCCCAAGTGTGGAGGCGCTACTCTTTTGAGGTGTGCCATCTCTGTCTCGGCCGCTACTGGTGAGGTTATTCCCCATTTGAAGCGAAACTTTGAGTGGCACACAAGAGGTGACAGATATGCGCTGTCTTCCCCACAGTCTAAGAATGCATCCAAGAGGATTGGAAATGCAGGTTTCCAGCACCAGAAGCTAAGGCAGCCGGAGGTGTTGCTTTTAAGAGAGGATCAGAAAGAATACCAGCAAGCTCTCAAGGACGATAGGTGGCAAAGGCGCCAGAACGAAAAGATTCTCGAGTCGTGGGTTGGCGGAGGAAGTGCTGACAATTATATATCCCCATTCGCCACAAGCGGCGATATCCATACTCATTCAGCAGTCAAAGTGGGAAGGGGGAGATTTGTCAACTCTTCAAGGAGAAAACGTTGAAGTGTATCTACCTAATGTACATCATTAAATACATATATATATTAATATGGCTTACTTGTCACACGATCGTTGGGTAGTCCACCCCCACGTACTAAATCCGCTGATTCCCCATGGAATTAAAAGAAAATTAAACAACCAAAATTGCATCCTTGGATAAAACAACATTACGAACGTTCGTGTGCACAGCGTCAAGAGACACTTGCATGGTGTATCCCCACATTATGGCAGCTGCCCGCAGCATCCCGTGGTGTCATCGGCAGCTTATGCACGGTTGCAACGGGGCCATCAATGAGGTATCGATTACATATCCCTTGGAGTACAAGGCATATATGCAAAGCATTCTGTCTGCCGGGGGTGCCTGAATAGTAGCGTTTAATGGATAGTATACCCGGATAAAAAAAACCGCTGATCAAAGGAGAAAAAACAACTCAGTGATGACCCTCATAATGACTGAAGCCTAGATGAGAAATGACCAATCGTTGGCGACAGGATGACTATTCTGTATTTCCGTAGTATTCTATAAGACGCTTATGCTCTTTCCATGGTGAAGAGTGTACTGTATAAGTGTAGTGGTAACATGACGATGTCACAGGGTCAGACCTGAGCTGAACTACTGTATCGTTATGGCATGAACGCCACCCCTACCCAATCGAAACGGTGCAGTCTACCCGAATCCCATCCTTATATTTTCTCCAAAGTTTACGCCTATCCCCACTCCTATGTCCACTCCTTCGTACACCTCCCTACACCTGCCCAATATTTAGATCAAATTGCTGCCACGCATGTAGCCCTCTATCAGTGTCACATCAGGACGCAAGGAGCCGCCGCCAACCCTTCTAGAGAGATCTACCTGGTCTCCCTCCATGCGAGCAGCCCCATAGATACCCCTCCCTTTACTGTATAGTGCTGGTGCACCACAAACAGGGTTAGTTTATCCACCTCTGGCGGCGCACGGTAACCCGTCTATGTGACAAGTTCTCCTATATGCACTCTATACGCACAGAGCCACCTTACCTCGTATGCAAAGACAAGGCACACTCCATTCGCTATGACGTGCACCTCGCTTTGGAAGGTACAAGGGGCCGGCGCCTAATAATAAGCCGAGATAGGTCGTGTATCTCTCACGCAAATAGAAAAAAATTGGCACTGTGAATCTCAAACGGAGCAAGGATACTCTCCCGATGGAACAGAGATCTCTGCTTGCATTGGGTGAGCTGGGTAGTAGGCATCGCAATATATACAAGGCGAAAGCCATAAGTCGGGAAAAGTCTAGCGCGAGCACAGAATTGATATCAGCGGTTATTTTTTTCTGGTCAAAAGTTTTATTTCTCATCATTGGAGCTAGGGCTATAAGCGAGCACTACTTTGAGCTAGTGGAGTCAAAGTCGGAGATATACTCCAATTTCTCCTATCAGCTTTGGCGCGTAGGAGGTTGCTCCGTCCTTTCCCTTGAATCGCTGTTATAGCTTTGGGCTTCTCTCTGCAGTCTCGACATCACTTCCACCATATCATTAATCCAAGCCCTATTGTATATACATACATATTACAGAGACTTACATAGAAAAGATATAATATCAACATACAGACATAATGATTGACCCTGTGGCTAGCGCACAGGTGCAAAGCGATGCCCCTTCTAGTCTTCAGAAGCAGCAGCAGCAGTTGCCTCGCTCAGGAGTGTCATCCCCGCAACCAGAGGACATTTCTGCTGCTTCCTCGAGGAGAAGTACTGTGACATTTGATGTGAACAATCCAGTTGCAAACTCAAAGGTGTTGAAGGTCTCCACGGACCTCAACCCATCACTTCTGACTCAGAGCCTGGGTGATGGTGATGCACCAGCTTCGGCTGTTTCCAATTCGACCTTGAGACCTGAGGACTCCCCGCGATCACTGGCTATGTCCAGTTTGAGATGCCCTTCTCCTCCTCCTATCTTGCATCATTCAGCCCAACTACCCCATGTCCCACAGACTGTCCCTGACATGCATCTTTCAGCAGCAATGTCCTCTACTTCGTCGTCAGCTTCAGTTGCAGGTGGCACTCAGAAATTAGCCAGCTCTGCAAGCCCAGTGGCCGGTGTGTCATCATCGTCCTCTTTGTCATCCGCCGTGCCTGGTTCGCCACGTCAGGATCCGGCACCACCAAGGTCTCCTGTTGCAAGGGACACTGTTCCTGCCGGGGGCGCTCTCCTCAGAGGTAGAGCTGCTGCACAAGCGGTGGTAGCAGCAGTTGCTGCTCAGACTGCACGCAACAGATTCTCCAATAGAGCAGTTAGTCCAACAGCGCCAGTGAGTAAGCTGACAGAATCATTGCAGGAGAGTGTCAACAACGCTTGCATCTCGAATGTCACTGAAAGGCCAAACATCAACGATCTAAGTAGTGATAGCAGTGAGTTTTTAATTTCAGCACCCAACGACGTTAATCATCATAAGTCGCCATCTGTCCATGCTCACTTCTATGTAGAAGATGCTCTGAGGCATGGTGGTGCAGGCAATAGATCACGTAGTGGTTCGCGAAGCACAAACGAAACCAGAAGTATAGCAGACACCCTTGGCCAAGATGAAAGTAATGGATCAGCGACTCTTCCCCACAAGCCTCTGCCTCCTATTATTACTGCTGTCCCCCCAGTGGCTCAGCCCCCATCCGCAGCACCTGGATCGGAGAAACAGGGTCTTACAAATTTGGATGCAAGGTTACCACTTAATGATGGCAAACTTCACATCCTTTTTGGAGCCTGTGGTGCTATTTCAATTAAGAACACTAGGCACATCATCAATAAGCTCGAGGAAATATATAAGGATAAGGTATCTATCAACTTGATATTAACAAAGGCTGCAGAGCATTTTGTTTCTAGAGGTGAGTTTCCATCAAATGTTCAGATATGGCGTGACAAAGACGAGTGGGGATCGTGGACAAACAGGACGGATCCTGTTTTGCATATAAATCTTAGACGTTGGGCAGATATATTGGTGATAGCTCCATGTTCTGCTAATACTCTGTCAAAGATTGCACTTGGACTGTGCGATAATCTTCTCACCAACGTTATACGTGCGTGGAATACGCAGTATCCAATTCTGGTGGCACCTGCCATGGTTATTTTTTCATATATGTCACCTGTGACAAAACGTCATGCCAAGACGATAAAGGAGGATATGAAATGGATTGAAATTCTCAAGCCCACAGAGAAAGTTGTGAGTTCGTATGGTGAAATTGGAATGGGTGGAATGATGGATTGGAACGAAATTGTGGATAAGATCGTGATGAAGTTAGGAGGATATCCAGAAGAGGAAGATGATGAGGATGAGGAAGACGATGAAGAGGAAGAGGATACTGAAGAGAACGGTAAGAATGACGATGATAACGAAGATGATGATGAGGATGAAGGCGGTGACAATGATAATACAATTACGGAGAGTGCTGATAACGAGGACGACGAAGCTCTGGCCAGAAGAAGCCGGAAATTGACACTAGCAGAAGAGGATGAGGTAACATCGAGGGGTAATTCTATTCCCTGATCTTTGGAAAGTGGTAAATATCACACAGATATTTGTCATGTATGTCACTTTGAGTGTGCGAGTAGAGCGTCGCCCATTCTGCAAATTGCATTCAACTTTGTTTTTTTTCTAGTTTACTTTTTTGTCCTATTTCTGTTACCAGTTACATTTTTGCTTTTTTTTGTACTGCTTGTATCATTTGGTGTGGGATATAGTTTGTAATCTTTGCTTCGTCTTTCTTTTCTCTTGATCTTAACTCAAATTTTTCTAATATGGTGGTATCCAGAATAAGAGGTTGGGTACGCTGCAAACTTGGCGATACGTTCATCAGTCATTTGTTCTACTACGTAAATACAAAGCTGTAAAAGTAGACGAGTGTATTACGAAAAGGAAAATCAGATATAATGTGGTTGCCTATTGGCCAATCTTGAACCTGCAAATGTACCCCATGTGTCATTTTCACAATGCGTGATGCGGCTTTTTGGTGCATACGTCAAGTTGTCCGTTGTCTGGGCATACTTGTTATAGTAATCCAGTACACCTAGAAAACAACAATCACCAAGAATTTCCATTTTACAGAAAAGAACTTTTTTGAAAACTGTAGCCAGAGCGGTGGCTCGCACAGGGCAGCTGCTCTTAAAGCCCAACGGCTCCTGCGACTCCTGTGGCTCCTGTGACTCCCCCACCTTTCTATGTAAGGGTTGGAGGTGTTAGGGTTAAGCATATTATATATCTACAAAATGATCCACCCAGCTATGATATTGTCGGCTGAGGTAGTCCATTGTTTTCTTCAATTGTGCGTAGGATGGTGTGACATCTCAACCGTCTTACCAACCTCGCATACAAGCTATATCAACACACCACAACCGTATACCGCGGTAATAGGCCACAGTTGGATATTGGATGAACCAACTCAGAAGGTGAACCCACCCTGGGCTGACATTATGCACCTTAAATGACTGGGGGCAAAGATATGGAAATAGCAGCACGATATTGCACTATACCAAGGCCGAACACAAACCGAGCTCAGTAAAAACGCCAAGTCGTGGAAGAGTTAAACAGTAGCACCATAATGGGTAGCGCAATAAGTGCTACTGCATCGGTAGTGTCACAGTGGGTAGTGGGACGCACATAAACTCTTACTGCCTATCCTTTGCTGCAAATTAGCATACTAAGTAAGTCTGCACACCTCCCAAATACAAAACCAGCTGATGTCAGCCCCAGCCACCCGAATCCCATTACGTGCAGTCAATCTCTTCCCCCTGCACCGTCCAGCGTAAGCGCAGCACGTACACATAACAGCACGACACACGCTCCGGACCGCACCAGGTTTGTTTTCGTTTCCAGAAGAATGATTACCCAAGGCAAGGATTTGTTGAGAATCTGTAGCATGGTGCTATGAGAGGCATGCTGCCTATCAATTTGTATTTCTTGTTTTGATGGTATCAGAGCCATTTGTAATTATAGTTGAGATAATACTAGTGTAATATATTTTTATATTTTTTATTTTAAACTGTCTCTTGTGTTTGACCTTGGTTCTACAAACACAGCGCAGGCAGGTGTCACATAGATATATATATATATCCGTATATATTTGCATGTACAGCTAGCTGTATATCTGCAGTTTTGTATTTGTGACTGAGCGCCTCCATCCTTTTGCTAAGTTGTGTCCATTAGTTCATAGCTTGCGGAATAAATTATTGCCTCCAGCTTTTTTGTGATTGTGTTTTATTCCATCGGTTGAGTTGGCTGCTTGACTTGTATGTCCAACTACACATCTCTCAGCCTAATATGAATGCGAGCGGACCCATTGCCAGTGTGGACCTGAGCACAGCAGAGGCTAATGACACCACCATGGGACCTCCGACTGCTGCGGTTGCTACAACAGCAGTTACACCATCGTCTCCCCAGAAACCAGTTATACATCATGCTTCGGATGCCATTGCAGCTGATAATAGCAACACCATCAACAGTGACTCGATCACCTCTGGCTCAACAGCCAATCCTAACAGCACGCCTCCTTCAACTCCTCCTTCACATCATTTAGCATTTAACCCCAGGCTTGGTCAATCGACAAGTGACACACCGACAATCGGTCCCTCACCATCCAAATTCAAGAGAAGAAGTTCGGTGGATTACTATAATGCAAGCATAGTGCCGAGGACACCGGACAAACAGGGTCTATCTGGCTTGGGTATAGATGCCACACCATTAAGGTCCCCACCCGGTTCTGTTAAGCGGAGGTCGGCAGACCTTTTCAACCTATTAAGAACACCAGAACATAACAAGGCGGGATCTTCCGATGGAGAGGTGAAGAGGAGGTCTCTAGACTTGGCCAAACTCACCCAGGGAGAGGAGGGTGTAGGTTACTTGTTTCACGATCAGTTGCAGTCACCAAAAAAGTCTACACATAGAGTGACAAAGAAGAATGATGCAGAGATCAGAGAGATTTCGGAAAACCTCAAGAGCAGGTTGGGCCAGGCTATTCTCAAGGTTAAGAAGAACACAGGCGCTGTCACAGGTGCTAGTATAACGGTGCCTCCGGTCGCCAACAGTTCCAGTGGCAACACCGGAATGTTTCTGAAGCAAAGCCCTATCAAAGCAGAACATGGCGAAATAACGAAAAACGGCAGAAACGTTGACGATACAGATTTAAATTCACAACCAAATAATAGAACTTATGAAGCTTTCTGGCAAACGCAAGGGCAGAGCCTTCCATCCTACAGACATAAACCACAGATGTCACCCGTGCGTGGACAACGTCATCTCGCGACGAAGAAGTCGAGAGCATCACTCGTTTCTCCTATATCTTCCCCCAACACCAAGCATGCATCATCTTTTGCAAGACCCTCCCTAGATGAAGTGGCATCTCACAAAATACAGCATTTGACGGGAGTGGATACCGGAAGTGCTGATTATGCTCTAGTAGATGCCTTAACAAAGGCATCTACTAGAGGCCAACAATTTCCAGGGCTGCCTCCAAAGTCACCAGGTACCCGATCCTATTCAAGACATCAATCAAACTCTCAGCCTCCAGCTCCTCTTCTGGTGTCTTCACTTCAGTCCGCTGATACTAAAGTGGAAGAGGTTGCTGAACATGACGCTGTTTTGTCCCTCATGTCGCTGTCATCTCCAGTGAAATCACATCCAGGAACTGGAAGCTTCGGCAATGCAGGAGGAAGTCCGCAGGGTGTCAATGTCCCAGGAAGAAGCCTCAGCAATAGCCTTCCACCTCTTAACCGGAAGTTGGTTCCGCCACTGCCACCATCGTTTTCACCAGTTGGCAATTCGAGAGGCAATGACGATAACGTTTTGATGACAGATATTGAGGATACCAATGAGACTGATGTGGAAGAGGAGTCTTCTGTTCGCGGTGGATCCTCTTCCCACAGAGCCAGAGGCGGAGATTATGATGACGACGATGCTAAGACTGCTAGTGACTATTCTGAGTAATAGCAGTACGGGTAATAGACATCTATTTGTCTTGAATTCCCCTCCGGTTGGTCATTTGGTTCAGTATTTGGTTTTGTCTGCTACGTTTTTGGGAAGGATATATGTCTCGCTTCTATTTTTAGGTACTCGATTCTGTTGAAGTTTTTCTTTTGTCTCATTTTGTATTTTTACCATTCCTTATCCGTTTTGTATATTTGTTAGGATATTATTTTCCCCAGCAATTACTTCCTGTTTCAAGTTGAACGGATAAACAATTTTCTTCGAATAATAATATATTTTGGTCCCGGTTATCGTATTGCTATGCATCTACTCACATACAAAGATTGGAAAAACGTTTACCCCGTGCATATCAGAGATAAGTTACTAGCTGCCATGCAGGATGACGACACATTTGGGTTAATGTCATAGATCAGGAAGAGAGCGTTTGAGTGTACACATATCATGATGTTGTCTTCTTTTGTTATCAGCGAAAGTTTAGGGGAGAGTTCAGCGGCAGCTTTTGATTTCAATGCGTTGGATAACATATGCTGCAGATGTAACCACCTGCATTGCCTACGGAGCGTGGGGTGCCGTTGTGGCACATTGACAGAGCGGGAGCGGGAAGGTAGATAAGGCCCGCTACATGAATCTTTTAGAAAATGGTTAAAAATACCAAGTTCAAATGGTCATGTGCTCTCTCTGTTCATCCCACCCACCCTGCAAGGCTTGGATTCGGCAATGCGGGTTTTACTCCCCATCCCGGTCACACCATGCAACAGCGGCTAATTATAGCTAAACCCACTTGGGCGATAGCGAGTACAAATACGGGATATCTTTTGGAAAAGATTGATTAGGCGATTACGTTAAATTGCATATATCCCGGGTCTAAATACGAACGTAAGATCTCGAAAAAAAAACCGGTGTTGTCAAAATATTTTTACAACACAAGCGGGGCACAGAGGGGTTTTCTGGTAAATGCTAGCATTTTCAGCCGCACAGAGTTTTATGTGTGGAGATGCGCATAGGGACGTTTCACCTTACATTGCCGCCCACCACAGGCTTGTGCTCCAGGCCAGTTACATCACCTCACATCCAAATGTGTGGAACTACTCTACTGGAATTGGATCTCTACCCAAGAGAAGCACAATTCCCCTCTGATGTTGTTCTAATATACATTTCTATTGGCATAAATATGGATGCTATACAGCGTGTGTTGCGGAAAAAAGTAGTGACAGTCCATTAATAGCCCTACGGTATAGATGTCAGCTAGGGGTGTCCATTCATAATGGAAAATGTGGCGCTCGACACAAAAGCACTCGCTTCTTGAGAATATTTCCAATACCGACCCAATGTAATCATCGATTCTACTGTACCTGTACTGATATGTCCCCCCTAGTGTGGATGTAACGTGTTTGGCGACGCGAGTTATTTGCCCGAACAGGAAAGAACCAATTGTGATGATGCACTACTATCGTACATTCCTCGAGGGTTCTGTGACATGGAAGGAGGCGTCGGGTGGAGTAGCGGGATATTATTGCATTGCTCCTTGCATGTCACCATGGGTTTTTATGAGGCGATTTCCATGGAAAAATTGTTAAATTTCTCAAGTGGGCATGCCCGCGGGAGTGGGCGCAGTGGAATTTGTTGCACGCACCTTGAATCCCTGATGATCTGTCCTACGAAAATGAAGACAATCCCTTTGGGCTCAAGATGAACACCGTATTAGGAACCAGTGCCCCTTCAGAGATCAACTCTTGGCAAGTCAAATTCCCAAGATATGCCAAATTTAGACTATTTCCTCTCGAGGTAAATGCGAAAACCCACAAATCTCCTGCGGGGGGACCGCAACTAGCCGAGTACGCGCCCGAGCTCCTGGTTGGTGGCCACTTCTAAAAATACGAATACAGCAAGGCCTCCTGTATCTGAACTTTAAAAGGGCTCTAGGTGCATGCAGAAATCTGCAGAGTCCGCATTCTAGCGATTGCTATGACTACAGATCGTCCATGCACCTCATCTGTTCCAATGTCTTCTCAGAGGTTGAATTATACATCATGGGAAAACTCCTCTCATGGTGTGATAATTATGATATTATAGTATGATTATTCTACAGGCAACCAGAAAGAGATGAGATGGGCCCCCACCGATCATGTCATCTGTAGGACTAAATGCAATTCATAGTTTGGGAAATCCTTTTTTTACATGCTCCCTTTCCCTTTTCTTTGTTGCGGTATTCAGTCTACCGTGATACCCACAGTGTGCCGTTTTTAGTAATCATTTGCATTTGAAATGTGGTGCCTGTAGGAGCTCGGAAGCGCTGATATCCACTCCGCACAACCCCCCGTTCCCCGTCGTTATGGATATATGACGTGTGATGCACGCCGCACATTTTGTGCATGCCTAAGCACGCAGGCACTCTACATGATCACTCTCTACACATCTTTACCACTTCTAATTATAACCAATCAAGGCATATCCCCCTTTGGGCCGCCGATTCGATGATGGGAACCCCTATATAAATCAATGGATTTCCTTCCAGAGTCCAAGTGCTCAAATATGCTTTTATTCATCGATCGCTAAAAAAAAATCGTCTTTTCGATCATTCAAAAATGCAGTACAGACTTTCTCTCGCTTTATTGGGCTTAATGTCCACCTCGATGGCTGCTTACATTCCATCTGAGCCATACTCTACACTCACCCCTGCCTCTCCTCCACCATCTGGTGCTGTCACTGACTACTCTTACACATTTGGGCTGGCCATTCACACTGTCGCTAGCTCTGTTGCTGCCGCTGCTATCAGTGGTCAGGGCAAAGCTGTCGCCCAGATTGCCGATGGTCAGGTCCAGGGTGTTTCTTCTGTCACCACAACTGCTCCAGCCATTGTCACACAGATCACTGATGGTCAGATCCAGGTGACTACCGCTACTGTTGAGGCCGTGGTCACTCAGATCACCGATGGTCAGATCCAGGCCGAGACCTCAACTGCTGTCGCTGTTGTTACTCAGATTGGTGACGGTCAGATCCAGGGTGCTACTTCAACTGCCGCTGCCGTTGTTACTCAGATTGGTGATGGTCAGATCCAGGCCGAGACTTCAACTGCCGCTGTTGTTACTCAGATTGGTGACGGTCAGATCCAGGCCGAGACCTCAACTGCCGCTGCTGTTGTCACCCAGATTGGTGATGGTCAGATCCAGGCTGAGACTACCACCATCTCTGGTGTCGTTACCCAGATTACTGACGGTCAGATCCAGGCCACTACTGCTACTGTGGCATCCCAGATCACCGATGGTCAGGTTCAGGCCACTTCTGCCGCCGCTCAGTCTTCTGATGGACAGTTGACTGGTGCTTTGGCCTCTTCCGTAGCATGCTTGTCACCAGATGCATTGGCTTTGACTCTCCACGGTTCTATCCTTAACGATGCTAAGGGCAGAGTTGGCTCCATTGTTGCCAACCAGCAGTTCCAGTTTGACGGACCACCACCTCAGGCGGGCGCCATCTATGCTGCTGGGTGGTCCATCACTACCGATGGTCTTTTGGCTCTTGGTGATGAGACTATCTTCTACCAATGTCTCTCCGGTGACTTCTACAACCTTTATGACCAGAGCATTGGTGCTCAGTGTCACCCAGTCGAGTTGGAGATTGTCGACTTGGTCTCTTGTTAAGCAGATCTTTCCCGCTCGCATAACTCTCATGTTTCCCTTCTTCTTCGATCTCCAATTCTTTTCAACTTTCATCAGCTGTGTTGAGGTGATTACCAATCCTTTTTTGGCTCATATTTGTTCCTTTTAACATATTTTAAGTACTATTTAGTACAATTCTAATTGAAGCATTCATTTGCATTTTCTCTATCGCATCCAAAAAAAATCAATTCTATGTCTTATAATAAAGCTATGCATCTGTGTCCGATCTGTTTGGTAAATCTTTCTCATTGGGCTAGTCCAGTGGGTTAGTGGAATGGTTGTATTCAAGCTGATTAAGGAAGCAGTCAATGCTATCCACTCGTCCCCCTAACACCTTCAGCAGCAGTCACGACAACCTCTGGCCACATCCCTTCATGTCACCCATGCATATCCTGCATAGCCACGAACGACGCTATGGGTAGCAACCATAATTTAGACCAAAATGAGGCAACATGATATGCATGCCCTTGCATCGACGACTGCTGCATGCTTACGCTCTTATCCTGAGGCTCTCTCGAGAGAAGAGACGACGAACAACTAACTGGTTCGATGGCACTCAATAATCAAGTGGGATGAAACATTCCGAAAAGCAGTGGTGGAAGTGGAAGAAGAGGTATTATGAAATTACTTGGGCAGATCTGTTCTAATCATCAAATATGCAATTTGAGAAAATATATACGCAATGTAAACACAACAGTAAATCAAACCTAAAACATCCCAGTAAACCAATGTTCCCCAGTTAAAAACGGCAAGTCCACACGGCGAAACCATTTGTTATGAATCCCCATACGGCAATAATCTGTTGTAAACAAATTATCCTGCTCCATGAGCTAATATAAAAAAAATTCCCAAATCAGGGAGTCCCAGGAAAAGATCATCAGGTGAAAGTGGCCGTCATCCCCAAGATTTCATCAACTTTGAGCTCATACGTCAAGGTCAGGCCATCAATATATGCAATAAAGAGTGCAAAGGATAGCTGATGCTCGATATCTCTCGTCAGCCTCCTAACTGCGAGGCCAGAGATAGTTCGATATCCCCTTTCGCCTAGAGCGAGCCTGTTCGCGTCGGGAAACATCAATTCCTGTCTATATCCATACGTTCCTCTGTGCTTTGTGAGTCTCATAACAGTCACAAATCCCACCTGAGAAGCTACCACCATCGCAGATAATTCTGGGATAACCAGAGAAATTGACATCCTGTTAGAATATCCTGCTTCAACGGGTGAAGGTGTGAAGAAATTAAATACAGACTGAGACGACGCATTGCAGATGAGCCGTTCGGTGTCAAAGAGACCAACGTCTACAGATGTAGACACGAACAGCTTGCTTTTGCGCCTTGTATCTGCAGGCCAGTATTCATATCCGTCGGGTTGTTGCTTCTCTTTTGCACGTGCCCTCTGGTTGCGAACATAGTAGCTGTCGAATGACTTGCGGATTCTACGGTAAACATCGGTAGTATCACAAAAACCCTTTGTGTGTCTTCGCCTCTTGACCTGGCCCCCAAACAAGACGGTGGGAACCTCAAAGGTCTGGAACATAGTGGCCAAACCCAGATCGGAAGAAGCACTAGGATCCAACTCTCCATCTAATACTCTGCTGTCAGCCAGAATTGACGCACTTAACTGCTGGTCCACCGATGGGTCCACCCATGGATCACCCACCAGCGCGGGGAACGATACAACCTCCATAAACCAATCCGGATCTAGGTAGTTAACAGTCCATACATTCTCGCCCAACATACAACGGCTGATGACGTGAGGTGTATCAAATATTACACGATCAAAGCGACAATGCGATGACCTGCCTGGACAAGGCAGAGGGCCGAATACCTTGTGTATTGCAAATCTGAACACCAACAGCTCACCCGAAATGGATGCCGCTGCAACATCCACTGTGAAATTGAGCTTGCTCTCTACATTTTCAACGGTTTGGTTGTCGTCCTCCTTAATAAAACACAAGTCAGGAATATTGTGCAGCACTTGATGAGTGGTGACGCTGTAGAAATCGCAACTGGAGTCTGAAACACAGCCAGGGGAGAAACAGAAAAGTGTGATGCTCTGTGTGTTATCGGAGGTTGCTATGAGATTATACTTATCATAAAAGTCGATCCCCCAAACAGATGACTCCAAGCGTAGTTCGTAATCGGGATTAATTCTAATGCTGTGCGGAGTCGTAGATTGAGGACCGACTCTCCTGCGCTTGAAGTGTTTGATCTCTCTCTTGAGCATATCGGTGAACCATACCAGAACCCGCCCATCATCACACGCTGCAGCCAAAACTTCCCTCGTGCGGAATAATCCTATTTTCATGTAGTTTATTGTATGAGGGAAATACGGCCACGTGGATATGTCCCTATCTCTCTCAAGAGTGACATACGGTCTAACATCAAACTTCAGTAAGGGTACATTTTGCGGCCGGTCTGAAATATTGTCAAACGGGAATAGAACAATCTCCGAGTTTACAGCCACTATCAGAACATCAAGTTCTTCAGAAACAACCGCGAGATTGTTTTTATACTTCTTGCCATAGTCAACTGCAATTTTTCGGGATCCGACAAATCTCATGTTTACACCATCCCGAAATTTCTGCGCAGGCTGTAATCTCACAGCAAGTGCTGGATCATCAGCCTTGACCCGGAACTCTGGCAAGTGAGCATCATAAAGTCCTCCATTGCCATCAGGATCAATCTCTTTCAGCTCTATTGAAGTATGCGATTGCCAGTGCTCATAAAAGTCATTGGAGTTCACAGGAAGGAGTCTCCTCGTTTGATTGTTGCCAAATTTTAGGTCTTTTATTCCATTTTTGTCACAAAGCACTTCTTCCGCTGATGCACCCTTTATTTTGGACGATCCTATTGTTCCACGCTTCACATAGGCGAATTCATGGTCGTCGTTGGCCAGTATGGCAATCTGATCGGTATATGTATTGTCGCAGGTTACTGTTGCCCTGTTATGAAGCCCATGACCATTTCTCGAGCGACTGCTTGGTGCACCATTTTCTGTGTCTGAAGGTTCATCCTGATCTTCGTCGCCATGTGAGATTCCAAGCATGGCGTCACGCCATCTTGTTGATTTTGGCAACACAAACGACCTAGTAGTATAAAATGTGTCGGCATCTTCACAGTCCTCACGGAACAGGTAGAAATCACCATCCCTGGCTTTAATATCAGCTTCTGCTCGCACATGGGGTGACGTTGGATCTGATCCTACCCCCCAACGATCTTCCGTATAACCTTCGTAATCGTCATCCGAATCAGAATTCTCATCCTCGTCATCCGGATCATAATCGTTGTTGTCAACCATGTGGATACCGCTGTTGTGTAATTCCGCTCTTAGGGCTCTTGCTGTGACTGCATCTGTGCTTTTCAGTTCAAGGGGGATTCTCTTGATCCCATGTCGGAACAGGTACCTCTCAAACCTCCTGCGGTGATCGGCATCCTGTGCTGCTACATTTGCATTCGTTAGCCTTGCCCTCTTGTCAGGGGTGTCTTCTTCATGTAGAGGCTGCCTCTGGCCATTGCGTATACCTGGCAGAGTTGAGGGGGGAGAAAACGGTGAGGATGGAAGCTCGCTTGGGGTTGCTAGTAGCTGGTCCCCTCTCTCCCTTTCCTCGGCGGCCAATTCTAATAATATATTAAGCTCCGGATTGTTTGAGTTCATATTATGAACCTCTTGACATTCCCACTTGCAGCACTCTCGGCCTCCAATGGGTGTTGCTGCTTCATGAGCGATGCAAAGCAACTCCTTGTATCAGAATACCACCCTCTCTCACCTGGCCTAAAAAAACAATTGTGCGCGTTATGTACGCAGATTGCGGAGTAGAGGTTATGCACAATAGTGAACTATATAGTATAGGGCTGATAACAATGATAAATCACATTCACAGATCCAAACCCAAACATTGGACAAATCGCAGGGTACCTATATAATTATGTATATTGATATACTACCAATGCTAATCATTTCCCACTATCTTCCCTATCTAAATTGCTCGTCACCTTCCTACCCGGGTACAGGTGGTGCTCCTAGGGGCACACATCAAACCTTATCAGATGAGCTCATCGTTAAGGCAGCGCCTAATGTAGCAATGGCGCCCCGCCCCCATCCCTAGCGCTGCGATCCTTAGTGCTGCTATCCTTAGTGCTGCTATCCTTAGCGCCCCAGTCCTTGCCGCCCATGCTCTTAAGGTCCTCCCGCCCTACACTTAGAAGAAGCCCCCATCTTTGCGTACCCATCATTACCTATCGGTCCGACTGCACAGAACAGAGCTGCGACCGACTGTGTCCCTTTTGTGATGCTTCAACTATGGTTACAGCATAATCTCGACTTGGTGGAAAACTCACTTTATGGCTGTCCCACTTTATGCCATCTTTGCTAAGTGGGCTCAACTCTGTGGTCTTGACCCTGTGAGCTTGACTATGTGAGTCGGTAGCTGATCAACTATGGGTGGGTATGTAGAGTTCGGTATGCATGCATATATATGACTGCAGATACAATGCAAACCTTGTTGCAGCCTACTATATGGGTGCTTAACTATGGCACCTTAACTATATGTCCTTAAGTATTGCGCATGAACACAAAAGCAGTTCTGATGGGTACCGACCATCTAAGAACAATCTGTAGAAAAGAGGGGTCGCCTTGTTCCCTATCCCGATAAAAAAACTTTACAAACTATGCAAGAACAAAAGAGAGGTCTGAAGATAAAAAATAGAAAAAAATAACAGAAAATAACAATAATAAACAACATAAAGTTGTAATAATGCCTTGCCGTCATCACAATAATTCATAGTAACGTAGTAGCAGATTAAGAATAGCCCACTGAGTGTCAGGGGACCTCAAGGTTACATACATGGGCAACAACGTCCTCAAGGTCAACAGTATCCTCGGTAACGTGGGGAGCCTTGTGGTGTGTGATGTTAAGTGCTGTTTGTGGCCGTGTGGTGACCTGCTGTTAGTTTCCCTTGAAAACCAAAGTACCTATCAGATGGATATGTTGTTAGTAGTAAGTAGTAGTTAGTAGTAGAATGCATACAACTTACTATCTGGCCAAGCAGCGCGGAAACTTCAAATACAACAGAGCAGCAACTCCCGATAGATCAGAAAGGCAGGTGGGACTACCTTCTTCACCGACTGGTTGGTGGGACAACCATGTCTTTAGAAAGTGCTTGGCTAAGTTTTATTCCTCGAATATTTGTAACCAATGATGTATGACTGCTGTTGTTCCCTGTGGTCAGTGGTAAAAAAAAGAAGGAACAAAAGCTTGGGAAAAGAAAAATGTAAACACTGGCTTGAGTCGAGGAAGGGGGAAGGGGGTAGTCTATTTATGTTATTTCTCGGGATCCAAGAGAAGTGGATACGCTGTGAGTTAATAAAACACAAAGCTGAAACTTTCTGAAACTTAATTAACATGACCACAAACTTGTGCATTTGCAGCAGCACTTGCAGGGGATGTGAAGAATCAACAAGTTCAAGTGAGAAATATATCACTCTTATTGCTGAAAACCTCCCTAAGTTTAACTTTATAAGATTATAATGGTTGGTGTCAAAATCTAGTGCGTATTCCTGCTATCTTCTGATGCACTTAAATAGGCTTAAATCAGAACTGAACTTGAAGTTACTGGCGAAGTAGACGAAAGAGGCATCTTTCGCGCTAAATAGGCTTTGTACTACGCTGGGTATTATGCAGACCCAAGTGCTTGCGCAATAGGTAGAACTTGAGATAGTAGGTTAGAAGGCTCTCGAAGGTTTTGTTTTGTTTGATGGATAAGACGGTTTTGTGTTATCATTCACCATCCATTTTCTTAACTTATTGCCATAGGAAGGCTCTTTGCTTCATTGTTAATCACAGTAAAAACCAACACATATTACTCTATTAATATTTAGTAGGCCTAAACTGTTTACTTAGGATCTTCTGGATATTTCCTATCCTATATATATATCTATAACCAATCTTGGCTATCCTCCAGGAAAAACTTAAGTTACCTCTCTAGTTATGTTCTGTGTACTTTTAAGATACATTGATTGACAATTTTCCGTAGTTGACGAGAATCTCATCATAATATTCGATTGATGATGTTTCATGATTCATTTTGTTTCAATTGTAACGAAATGAATCTCCCGGCCCAGATATGGCCCATTCTTTGTATGGCAACCTCCAGCTGTCCCTTTTCTCCCCATCTACTATATTTTCAGTATGCCATTATGTGTATATCCACATTACTATAGTGTATCCTATATGTATACTACAAATATGCTACTCTATAGCATATAATATGTGTATTCAATCCACTCTGCCATATGTGTAGTTGGTTTCCCATGCAGGGTATCATAGTAAACATATTTAGAGAGAAGTACAGCAACCATAATGAAAAGTTTGGCCGCAACAACCATGAGCACACATTATTATATATATACATATAATTTCATAATAGATACATTCTCTCGTTGTGACAGCCCCCAGGTTGATATTCTTCACATCAAGTATGATGTGAATCGGCGCTTGTCTTCCAATGTTACAAGAGCACCAGATGGTTGTTACCCGGCGCTGTGTTTTTTTGGCTGAGAAAAATCTCTAGATTGACTGCAGGAATGGTAGGCATGGCGTACATACATGATGGTTGTGAGTGAAACTTTATAATTGACTCACAGATTGTTAAAATTAGAGACATTCTGCCAACTTGAAAAGTGGTGCTCAAGACTAACCGAGTGAATGAATAGGCTGTCTTCTATTTTGGTGAAGAGAGCACATATACCACTTCCCTCGCCATCTTCATACTCTTTTCCGTTGCAGCGGTACAGATCGCATTTGAGATACTTGGAGAATAACAACAGCGGCACCAGCTACACTTATAAAACACCACGACCTATAATGACAGGCTCGCTAGAAAGTCTTGCTGATAGGCTCTCTGCCTTGAATCTGGAGGTGCCTCCAGCTATTGAGGACTCGTACCCTGAGTCCAACACGGTGGATCTTCTCCGTGACTATATCACAGAGCATCTCTGCAAGCTCTCCGGCGTGGACAAGTCTATTGTTTATCCAGCTCTTGAGTGGTCCACCACCATGGACAAGGGTGACCTTTTGGTGCCAATTCCAAGGCTCAGAATAAAGGGTGCTAACCCAACTGCTCTTGCAGAACAATGGGCAAAAGAGTTCCCACTTGGTGGATACCTGAAAGAGGTGGTTGCTCAGGGCCCATTCCTGCAATTCTGGTTCAAGCCAGAGACCCTTTTCCAGCTTGTCGTCAAGGATGTCCTCACCAGGAAGGAGGATTACGGTGCCGCTCCTCTCGGTAAAGGCAAGAAGGTGCTCGTGGAGTTCTCTTCCCCAAACATTGCCAAGCCCTTCCACGCTGGCCATCTCAGAAGTACCATTATTGGTGGTTTCTTGTCCAACCTTTACGAGAAGCTTGGATGGGAGGTTATTAGGATGAACTATCTCGGTGATTGGGGTAAGCAGTTTGGTCTATTGGCTGTTGGTTTTGAGAAGTTTGGTTCCGAAGAGGCACTTACCAATGACCCTATCAACCATCTCTTTGAGGTATACGTCAAGATCAACAAGATCATCTCTGAAGAAAAGGAACAGGGTGTACCAGAGAGTGAGTCTGTTGATGGCCAGGCACGTGCCTACTTCAAGAAGATGGAGGACGGCGATGAGGCTGCCATTAAAATATGGAAGAGATTCCGCGAACTCTCTATTGAGAAGTACATTGGTACCTACGCTAGACTTAACATCAAGTACGATGAGTACTCTGGAGAGTCTCAGGTGCCTCAGGAGAAGATCGACTACGCTATCAATATGCTCAAGGAGAAGAACTTGGTTACTGAGGACAAGGGTGCCCTGCTCGTAGATCTTACCAAGTTCAACAAGAAGCTGGGAAAGACGTTGATTCAGAAGACTGATGGTACATCCCTGTATCTTTCTCGTGACCTCGGTGCTGCTATTGACCGTCATGAGAAGTTCAACTTTGACAAGATGATTTACGTCATTGCTTCGCAGCAGGACCTCCACACCGCTCAATTCTTTGAGATCCTCAAACAGATGGGCTTCGACTGGGCAAAGAAGCTTGTACACGTTAATTTTGGTATGGTGCTCGGTATGTCTACTAGAAAGGGTACCGTGGTGTTTTTGGACGACATTCTCCAGGAGGTAAAGAACGAGATGCATAATGTGATGAAAAAGAATGAGGCCAAGTATGCCCAGATCGAGAACCCAGAGGTAGTTTCTGATCTTGTCGGAATATCTGCTGTCATGATCCAGGATATGCAGGCAAAGCGTGTGAATAACTACCACTTCACATGGGACAGAATGCTTTCGTTTGAGGGAGACACTGGCCCTTATCTGCAGTATGCCCACTCTCGTCTGAGATCGGTGGAAAGAAACTCCTCTATCCCAGCTGAGAGGTATGCCGATGCTGACTTTAGCTTGCTGAAGGAGCCAGAGGCCGCATTGCTCATCAGATTAATCTCTCAATACCCAGATGCTCTTAGAAACGCCATCAAGAACCACGAACCATCTACCGTTGTCACTTACCTGTTTAGACTCACCCACCAGGTTTCCTCATGCTACGATGTGCTGTGGGTTGCTGGTCAGGAAGAAGAGCTTGCTCTCGCCCGTTTGGCATTGTACTCTGCTGCTCGCCAGGCACTTTACAACGGTATGGTCCTTTTGGGTCTTACTCCTGTGGATAGAATGTAAAAAGGAGTATTTATGGTGTCAAGGGTTGATTACACTGTCAGAATATCTGGTTAATTAGCTTAGTCCCTGTATGTAGTGCATCAATAGTAACTTTATATTTATGCCCGAATGACTAAATCTTTTTTTGCTCTCTTTCACAAACTTGGTAGAAAAAACTATATATAAAAAGTCAACAGTCATAACTCATAAGAACTCTCGGTTCCTCAAACCTAGGAACCGCGAAGTCACTGTCCTCTTTTGCCCCGCACCACGTCATCCTGAAGTATATCACCTTTACAGTCCCTTGGCGTCCATGTACTCAATCAGCTGCTTTATATTGATTATTTTGATCCCAAACTTGGTAGCAAACTTTCTGCAATCGTCAAGCCTCATCATCAATCCATCTTCGTCCCTCACCAACTCACATATAGCAGCTGCTGGCTGCTGACCGGTAAGCCTACAGAGCTCAACTGCAGCCTCTGTGTGACCTCTCCTAGTTCTCAAAAGACCATCCTTCGCTCTTAGAGGACATATGTGACCAGGTCTCATAAAGTCAGCTGGTTTTGCTGTTGGGTTGGCTAGCTGTCTCGCAGTGAGGCCCCTGTCGAGGGCAGAAATGCCTGTTGTGGTGCCTTCTTTCACGTCCACAGTTACCGTGTAAGCAGTTCCATGGCGGTCTGTAGCATTCTCAATCATGAATGGGAGTTCCAGTTCATCTGCTCTCTGAGTTGAGAGTGGAACACATACGTATCCGGAGGAGTGTCTGATAAGGAATGCCATCTTAGAGGTATCCACCTTCTCAGCCGCTATGATGAGATCACCTTCATTCTCACGGTCTTCGTCATCCATGACAACCAAAAACTCACCATTTTCTGTGCAAGACATGTTAGTCTCAGCCTTCACTGCAAAACGTGTGTCCAACGGAGTGAGCTTAGTCTTCCTTTCATTCTATCTAGCATCACACAGGTTCTACTTACTATATGCCTCGAGGGCCTCCTCTATCGGTGTGAATACTGCGCTCATGGTGTATAGCTATGTGATCGCCGTGCTTGTTGCTGAAGAATTTACAGCGGTTCGAGTCTATGGATATTGCCCTATCACTGTTGTCCAATGGATGCAGAAGTTACTGATATATACCCTGCTCAGAATGTGCGGCACTAATCGAATGGCATCTCCTCCACTTTTCGCTTCTCCAACACCATGCAATTTTCAGCGTGCGCCATGATGGCCGGATTCGATCGCTCGATGACCCCAGTAAGCGTTAGTAACCGCTAATCTAATGACTGACAAATTTAGATGCAAGCCGTGCGCATGAGGGCCGCCGAAGAAGAGTCTGCGTTGAGGTAGTGCGGAGTTGGTTTCGAAGGTGGCAGAAGGAAAGAATAGAGAGCAATGTTAATTATTATTAAACCAGACGTTAAAAGTGGACAACAAATACTAGATTGAGGGAGGCAGAGCCCTCAGGTTCATCAGGTCCCTCCGGTCCCTCAGGTCCCAGGTCAATGGAGGGAAGACCTGTCTGCATGTCTGTGATGATGAGGTAGTGTCAGGAGATTCTGAATATACAACATTTCTGTGAAAGTTATTTTTTCTGAGGTGTAGCATATACATTTAGATGCAATTAAATAATCTACTCTCTTTTCTTTAGTCACCGCTATTGAAGATCATAATATTGAAAAGCACAACATTGTAAACAATATTTCTTTGTTGCTGTTGTGGCGTGCTAAGTCTCAATACGTATATAAATTTCCCAAGCTGCATATGCCACCTTCTTCTGTACCTGCTAAGTAAGCCCTACTTTTCACAGCTTACTCAGCATCATTTCATCATCTGCAAACAGGGCACTCTAGACATTGCCTACCTCGCTTGGGAAGCGTCCCTAAACGTTTCCTCTGGTTTGATTTCTGTACAATTTAGACAAGCTTTGAATTTTGTTTTTCATAAGAACTGTAATTAACTACCTCCCTGTAATGTAGTACGAAAGAACCCTGCTAACGTACCCTGAGAACTTGCATCGATACCCCTCCCTATGACCCCTCACCCCAGGTGCGACACTGCATAAAAATAGCCTCTCGAACACAATTTGGCGGACAAAGATGCGCCTGCGAGATCATCGAGGGTCATCCCAAGTTGGATGGGAGTGAGAATCAAATTGTGGGGAAATACAATAGGGGCAAGAGAAATCTTATGAGAATGCGCATATTATGGCCACAACAGCAATTACAAAGTTAGTGGTGTATAGCAATTTTCAATTTTGTGGACATGCAAGAAAGCACAGGGGCTCTTGCACACACAGAGAATATCGTGTAGGTTTTACGGCAAAGCAGCACCGGTACAAAAGGAGACTGTCTCTGTGTTTTTTGTGGCTTCACAGTTAATAGTAACTCTTGCAACGGTAAAAATTCCGCCCCCACCCCTCGGGATGTATATCTACAAGTGGTTGCGAACGACGGAAAGATAACAGATAGGACCAAAGTGTAATATCATCAGCAATTGGCCTTGAACAGGTTGGAGACTGATAGAGAAAGACCCTTGTAAACACGTCCCAAGATTACAATTCTGTGTTTGACCGGATGGCAGTACTATTCCTATTTCCAACCAGTACTATAGCTTCCGAAAATCACTGCGAGATCGGCATCCCTAGAAAACTGTTGCCGAGGTTATTCAGCCGCAAACCTCATAGAGACAGACATCGGTATATTCTTGTCTGTGTTGGCTGTAATTCCGCAGTTCCACCCTAGCCTTGGCATCGTCAATTTCCCTTTTAGGACTACCCTAGACACAACAAAAAAAACAGTAAATAAGCAAGCAATTTGTCGCAAAATATATTCTTTCTACGCTTCTCCCACCTGTCAAGGGCATATCCAGCGCGTCATGGGCATGTTCAACGCATATCCAAATCAAGAACAGAATCCCGAGTATGATTGCAAACTGGTTCAATGCACGAAAATAGTAATTGATTCCTCTTCTCTGGGTGTGCTATCAACCTGCATTTCCCCGCATAACCACGAAAGAGATGTCCTTATCTCCCCTACATTGAACTGTACATGTGCCACTCTTTTATTGATCCTTTAAGGGGGAACGCTGCTCCGGAGATTCAGCCGTTTCTGTTAATGTGATAAGGACAACGACTCCTTGATCCCGATTAGTACCTACAATTCCGAGCAAATATCTACGTCATCTCTATTCATGTGTTTGTTATCTATAGATATGGAGCTAGGCAGCCTTCACATAAATACGGGACATGGCTACATCTATTATATAATGACTTTTGTGCAAAAGTAAAATTGAGAAGTAATAATAGACAAGAACATTATTCCCGAAATGCTGTCTACAGTCAACCCAACCTCTGCAATTGGCAAGCCTGCTCCCCCACCAGTTGATAATCCTGCTGATAAGCTGCTTCCTGGTGAGCACACTTTACCTGCTTCCTGGTGGACATCGGAAAAGGTATTTGAGCTTGAAAAGCGTGCAATCTTCCTTAAATCATGGATGTACACTACCCATTCCTCTAGATTTGGTGTGGCTGGTGACTACTTCACCTACTCTGCATTTGGCATCAACTTCTTCTTGATCAAGACAGAAGAAGGAAGCATCCGTGCATTCCACAGCCCAGCAAAAGGTAAGATCACCACTGAAACGGAGAACCTCTATGAAATTGCTTGTTACACCACTGCCGGAGGTCAAGTTTTTGTCAACTTTGACAGCTCTGAGGAGGGACCAGCTCCTTTTGACGAGTGGTTCACTGGGCTTCAGACTGAGTTGACTGAATTCAACTTCTCCGAGTACGAGTATCACATGTCTTATGAACTCGATGGTAAATTTAACTGGAAGACCCTCATGGATGGCTACCAGGAGTGCTACCATTGCCCAACTGCTCACCCAGGCCTGAGTACTGCTTTCCGTATGGAGACATACAAGGTTGTGCCAAAATCTAACTACTGCCGTCACTACGCTGAGATCATCAAGGAAGACATTGAGTTTGCTGACAACAACGAGGACCCCGATGAAGAATCATCCTGGTGGGGACTTGGCAAAATGAAGACTTCCAAGCCTGTTGAGAAGAAGGAGAACCCAGGAGGTGAGTTCAACGGTTTGTGGGTCTATCTTTTCCCAACCAATGGCATTAACTGCTACTCTCCAGCCTACTACACTCTGAGACTCTTGCCTCAGTCTGCTACCCGTACTATCCTCCAGTACGACATCTATACCAAGAAGGGACTTGCTGAGGACAAAAAGAAGGAGTTTGTTGATTTCTTGCAGCTCATCGAGATGGAAGACTTTAACCTATGTGTACTCACGCAGAAGAACCTCAACGAGGGTGTGTACTCCACGGGCTACCTTCACCCTATCAAGGAAAGAGGCGTCTTGTACTACCAAGGCGTTGTTAGAGACAGGGTCAAGGAGCACTTTGCTCTTGAGAAGCAGCTGGGCAAGATTATCAACCCTTCTCTTTCCTCAAAGGGTGCGGTTGCTAGCAATGTGACATTGCCAAAGGAGTTGAACAACATTGGTTCTAATCCTCTCACCGTCTAGGCTAGACGCAAGCTTAGAGAGCTCATGATTTTTTGCAGAGAGCTAGAATCTGATGCGTAATCATGAGTAAGTTAGCAAGGTGTTCGACACACCTTTAACTAATACAATCCACGTTGACTGATATAATATGTTATGGATAATTAAATATATATTTCTTTTTCAAGTCTACGTGCTCAATTCCATAGCAATCGATGTATAGTAAAGCATCCACTCTCTTAGTCAACCTTATATAACCCCTTTTTACGTACCTCATCTACACCTTGACCGCCCCCAATATGCTTAGCGCGTGCAGCCCCAAAATGAGATAGGGATGTGGGTAAGATAAGCTCTTGCTGTTAGCAGTGATAAACTCTGCCTACCATTTGGGAGAACGAATGACTGCCGGTATTCGAATAATCGCTACCCAATTGGTTACGTCTGTAGTGTAGCCTCACCGCATTTCAGAATAATTTTCTCAAGTGAGCTGGACATTCAACACTGTAGCAATCATCCAACCACCATGAATAGGTTATTTGGAACCAAAAGCGGCGCCCCTAAGCCATCCCTCAACGATGCCATCAACAGTGTAAGTGAAGTTCTGTATTTTTATCAGTTTTTAAGCATGGCACCGAAATGCTATTTGAGGTTATTTCGTGTTGAAAAGCATTTTGTTTGCTTGGTGTTTCTTTTTTGCAACAGTCTGCTAACCATGTTCCCCGCCTCTTAGATCGATGAGAGAGCATCATCGATTGATGTGAAACTCACAAAGGTGAACACGGAATTGACAACATACCAGCAAAGGCTAGCAAAGATGAGAGAAGGCCCTGGTAAGCAAGCGATTAAACAGAGGGCCTTGAAATTGTTGAAGCAGAGAAAACAGTTGGAGGCTCAGAAGGACCAGCTTCAATCTCAGAGCTGGAACATGTCGCAAGCAGCCATGACCACAGAAAACCTCAAGAATACCATGATTACGGTGGATGCAATGAAGAGTGCAAACAGGGAGCTCAAGAGAACATATGGAAAGATAGACATTGATAAGATTGAAGCGCTGCAGGATGAAATGTTGGATCTAATAGACAAGTCTAACGAGCTCCAGGAGTCGCTGGCACAGAGCTATGACGTGCCAGACGATATATCAGAAAGTGAATTGGATGCGGAATTGGAGGCTTTGGGAGAAGAGATGAACTACGAGAGTGAGTTGGGAGAGACTGCAGGAGGGCTGCCAAGTTATCTAACGAGTGACAGCGTGATGCCCACGTTTATTGATGAGGAGGAAGGTGCCACGAATGACAAGGAAAAGGAAGTGGCAGCATGAGAGGGAAAGATATCTAAACACAAAAATGGTTTCAGTAAATGTGTATCGATCCACCAGTATATTAACAGGTTTATGTTTATCTAATGCTATATGGAACTTTTGTGGTTATTTGACCCTTCTAATAGCCATGAAGTAGTTGCCCACGTTTGCAGTAGAGGTAAATTTCCATCCATACATGGGTAGGTACACACATCCTTTGCTCTCTACAACCTCAAAATTTGGCTGTGCCGTGTGGAACCACTCGGTAACTTCGCTTTCGTTTATATACTTATCATAGGTATGTGTTCCCAAGGGAACTATTTTAAGTACATACTCACCCATGAATATAGTGGTAAACCATGACACAAAGTCCCTGTTAATGGTTGATAAAAACATCCAACCACCAGGTTGTAGGTGTCTCAAAGCAGATCTCAGCACTTCTGCGGGAAACTCAACATGTTCCAGCATTTCGAATACAGTGATGATGTCGAATTGATCCTTTTCAGGATCCAGGCTCTCGATTGCTTTAAGCTGGTAGCTCAACTTTCCTTCTAGCATGGGGTCCAATCGCTTGTGCTGTTCAGCGATTTGGAGCACCTCTGGTGATAAATCAATGGCATCCACAGAAGTGATTATGGGAAGTCTGGCTAGAGATTCGCTGAGGATTCCGCCTCCGCATCCGATATCCAGTGCCTTCAGCCTAAGGGAGTCATATATTTCAGAACGTCTTTGTTCCTGTTCCAGCTCTATCTGTGTCGCTATCTCCTTTGGAAGTAGCTCCAGGCTATAAGGTGGGATATACACCTGCTGCTCTGTGTCGTTTATTCCTTCGTTCAATGGCAAGTGGTTTCTTATACTGTCTACAATGAAATCCATACGCAGCAGATTCATCTTGTGAAGGATCCGCTGTGGACCGTCAACATCCCACCACGAAGCAGCCAGTTGGCTAAAATGTTCCAGCTCACTTGGCGATATATCTGTTTTTATATTCGACAATTTGGGCGCATTCTGGCTGATATGTCTGGTTTGCGTATTCACAGGGAGAGAACGAACTGCGATTGACCTATGGGGAATCAATGGGATGGAGCCTTTGCAATTTGTCAAGTTACATCTCGAATATACAGTACACGAGAGGTGTTCCATCCCTTTAGTGGACATGAACCCAGCATATGTCAGTCTGCTCATGCTGTGTCTGTTTAATATGTCAGTGTAATATGCTGTGCTGAAATATTTTTATGGGTAGGCTGGTTAGTCTATGGAGAGTTGAACAAAGTCAAAATGAGCTAAACAAGCCAAACGAGCTAAACGAGTCAAACGATCCAATTCACCATGTGAGAAGAATATCTCACTCTACAACATTTAATCAATCAATTAAAAATAATGCAGATAACAAAATATAGTTTTAAGTTCATCTTATGTGATATGTCTAACGGAAGCTTTCTCTCTCACTCTCCGCTTAACGCTTCCCATCTCTGTCACAGAGTCGTGTAACGGTCTCAATAGATCTGAGGTGTAGTGGAGGAGCGTACGGTAACACACAGAAAGCAGATTGTCCATAGGAATAGCTGGCGATCTGTTAATAAAACATATATATGGATACTCTTTGTACTTGGGCGTATGTTTCTTGTGATAGATGGTGTATTATGACATGTCTGGTTATGTTTATTTTGTTGGATATTTATCGGGCACACTGAATTATATAGCCATCGTACACGAAGGACAATGTCAGACGATGATATACAAGTGGAGAGTATAATAGCCACCAGAAAACGGCGTGCCAATGCTGGGTCTCGTCTGAAACACCTTCTGGAACTAGAAGGGCTCAATCAGGAATTAGAATTGGAAAATAGACAACAGCAGCAGGCCCTGACAGAAGATGACGAGAATGTGAATCTGCTATTCCAGGAGGATGGGGAAGATGAGGAGTTTATGATCGAGGAAAGTGATCAAGAGGGCGAGGAAGAAGGGGAAGAAGAAGAAGAGGATGATCAAGAAGAAGCTGGAGATCAGAAAGAGGAGAAACGCGATACTGGGTCAGAGCAAAAACAAACGCGGAGGCGGACCACGAAATCTGAAGCTGATGATGAACCAATAGCAGAGGCTAATGATGATGAGATGTTCTCATCTGATGCAGACAGTGATGATGAGCCATCTGATCAAAGTGAAGGAGAAAAGGAGCTGCGTGCTGAGGAAAAGAGGCGGAAAAGAATACAGCAGAAAAACAGTAGAGAGGTTGCTCCTGTTATCAAAAAGCCGAGCAGGAGACCAAAGACCTCCTCGAGAGCGCGAAGCTCTCTCACAGCCGAGGCGCTATTGTCTTCCAGCAGGCGATCCTCTTCCAGGCAGGCGGTTGTGGAGAATAAGCTGGCAGTAGCTGGCAGATTGAAGAAATCTGAGGAGAGAAGGGCTTCAATGAAACGTACCAGTAGAGTGAAAGAAGTTGAGATGACACAGGAAGAGAAACTCGCCGAAGCGATAGAAACTGAAAAGAGGAATATTCTCTCTCTAAACAGGTTTCATGAACAGGAAGAAGAGCGTCAGGAAAGAAGAAGACAGCTTCAGTTGAGCAAGAAGTTCAAGATGGTGGAGTACATCAGGTTCAACAGCCAGAGTAGGCTAATCACTGCTTTAGATGAGATACGGGAGACTGAGAGGCTTATCAAACTTCATGAATCTAAGAGGGATAGACGAGGGAGGAGGAAACGTAGTGTAGTGGAGGCAATGCAGAGGATTGCAGGAAAAGTGCCAGCTGATATTGCAACACCATCGGTACCATTAACAGCTGCAACTTCAACATCTTCTGAGGTGTTAGCAACTTCCGAAGAGAATAAGCGGGGCACAGATCCTCCTGCAACATCTACGGAGGCTCCCCAACCGGGAAGCATTCCTGATGAAGATAAGCAAGCCATAGTTATTAATGATCTTAAAGATGATGATGGTGATGGTGATGGTGATGGTGACGTCTCTGTGATGGATGTGGATGATAAGGGCAAAGATAAGGAGGGCGAAAAGGAGGGCGAGAAGGAGGAGATTCCCGAACATCGTTTAGGTGAGGAAGCTCCTCAACCTGAAAGCAGTGATCTCCTGTGGGAACAGGAGGTAGACACAGAAAACAATGGGCATAAATACAAGGAAGTGGTACCCAGTGCCTCCAATGCTGAAGATGCTCCTATTGTAGTCAAAGCAGAAAATGAAACGTACGACATCAAAGGCTTGAGCGAAGGAGAAAGGCCCACGGATGCCAAGAAAGTCACCTTTGCTGATATAATTGATAATGGAGATATCCCAGAAGAGGTGGAAGACCAAAGAGAGAAATCGGAGGGTATGCTCGAAAACGATCAAAGCAGAGAGTCTACTCCCTCAACTTCGGTTGATGGAGAAGAGGGAGGTAAACCGAAAGAGGAAGAAGCAGATATTCCTCTAACTCCCGTCTATGAGGGACCAGCCCAACTGGCTGTTAGGGATGTCATAATCTTTGAAGGTTTTGATGAGAATCTGACGCCGCTGCAGTTATCGGAGATGCTTTTGGGCCCACAGTCAACGCTGCCGGCGCAACGTCGTTCTCTCAATGTTGAGCCTTTAGTAAGGATCAGAGCAGAAGCTGCCGCTACAAACACTTTATTCACACCATTCCAGGAAGTGAGAGCTGCAGAGTTTGATGAGGTTCTAGATATGCCCCGCTTCGGCAAAAGAAAGAGACAGGAAACTGTACGTCATACAAAGGTGGAGGAAGAGACACAGGAAATCAAACTTAATACTTCTGCTCCGGTTGGTATCTACCTCCCTAGCGGACAGAAGAAGACATGCCTTATCAGTGGTAAGCCTGCACAGTACTATGATCCCAAAAGTGGTGTACCATATGGTAGTGTTGAGGCTTATAGATTATTGCAGGAGGTGCAGGAAGGTGCTTATGCGTGGTCGCAGTTTGATATGGGTGGCAAGACCAGTCTCACAAGGGGTGGTGTTGGGCTTTACGTAGGTAGATGGGATCAGGTTCATGCGAATGGGGTTCCTAAAGGGTTTTGATTGCACGCAGTGGTGGGTAACAGGTGCAGCAAGGTTTGTACTATATTATGCACTGACTTTAATGAGATTGTTGAATAGAGTTATCGTTGTATATTCTATGTATTTGGTTTTATATGTAATGCTTCCTCCCCTCTGGGAGGATCCCTTGAGAAGCCTCCCCGTTTATGAAACTTCGATTCAGAAGTCGGAGTTATGTTGTATATCCTTCCCGTGCTCTTCGATCAGATCACCTTGGAATTTCATCAGTTTCTCTCTGACTCTAGGCACCAGAATGCTTCTGAGCTTTGCCTTGTGGTCAACCTTACCGCCGGTAATCTCAAAGGCGTACTCGTCCTCATCCTGATCGTGTACGAATTCTGGGAGTGAGAGAGTGTAGGTAATCTCTTCCTTGTCATCCTCATCGCCCTCAGCCTTGGCGATCAAACAACTGACATCAAACGACAGCTGCATGTCGTATATGCAAAGTGTCTTACCCTTTCTCTGGGTCACGTCACAATCACCAGTTGCAGACGAGAGCGACGTTACGGTAAATGTGTAAAGACCTTCAGAAGCAGTAGTGTGAACCACCTTCTCCTCAAGGTAGTCCTTGGACCACCCCAGGCAGTTCTTGTTCACCCAGTGCCTGACAAGTTGAATAGTTAGTAATCGCTCTGTAGCTAAATTTCACTAAATACTCCATCCGAAACCAAGCACCGCTTGCACTCAGCTGCTTACCAGTTATTAGGGTTATGGACAACCATCTTTTACAGTTCGCACCAGAGCTATGTTCTGTTTTACCTCTTGTCCAGGTATTTCTCCATACATCCTTCTATACCGTCCTATTTGAACATCTATCGATACCCGACTCGCTCGTTCCTCACACAATAATCGATTCCCCTCATGTGCCCTCACACCTTCAACGGCGAACACTACCTTTTTTTCCTTCCAGAAAGTTCACTGGAGACTAATGACACATCGCCGATATGGCAGATACACCCTTAAGTTGGAGTCTACTAAGCTAGAAGGAGAGATTTTTGGCATTCAAGGGAGTGGATCAAACTGTAATCCAGATACTTCAATCGCACCAAGTTTAATAATCCGAAAAACCACAAAAAAACACAAAAAGGGGTTAGAATTGCGGTTCGCCCACGTTTTAGTGCATCCTTGCCGTATCGATACTTGTACTCGACCCTCACCATGTATTTCCTCCCGTGGCTTCCTCTTATCTCAAAGGCAACCAGCGCACGACTCTCATTATCGTGGTCGGACACAGCGCGCTGGCAGAACGCGTTCAGGCCCAGTGTGTGATATGCCAAAGGGTGAAACTTCATAAGCGGCTGTATTGATGAGTCCTATTCAATGGATGCAAAACCGCTTGAATAACACCCAAGAAGGATCACGAGGGCAAAATCTACAACTTTAAGCTCCGTTTGCGCATAGAGAGAGATTCATGGAAAATAAGATTTTGTCCCATTCTTACAGATCCTGGTATACAAAAAGAGACAATTGTACATACACACCCACACGCGCTCACGCTCATATCCCTTTGCATACAACACAGACATACCATGTCTTCAAATATCGAACTCAAGGACTTTTCTTTGCCATTCCACAGTAAACAAATCCAGGGGGAGAAAATACCCGATGTGCCGAAAACTCCAAAGGAAGAACACCCGAGCAGTTTACATCCCTCCGCATATGATAGTTATGACCCTATGAGAGAGAGGGTAAGCTATGCCATCGCCGTTCAAGCTTTTGTGCTTTACTCTATATTTCTGTATTATGAGCAGATAAACACATTTCATAGGCTACTGGGCTCGGCAATAATGGGTGGACAGACATCATGCATGGCACAGTCTATATGTCAGTTCTATAGGAGGCAGTACAGCTTTAATAGGCATGTTAAGTTTTATGTGTGGGGAATTTTGAACGGAATATTAACGGTAAGTTTTTTTCAGATGTTGAGGTTATATATATGTGTGGATATTCTGGTTATGGAGAAGAGTCCCATTTATATCTCCATGTGTTTCCTTGACTAACATTTTGGATTAATATTTTAGAGTTATTGGATTTCTTTTGTGCTAGGGGTTTCTACCTCAAAATTAACAAAAGTGGCTGTGGATCAAGGGTTTGGAACTCCTCTCTTTCAGCTTGCGTTTGTGATCTTTAACTGCTTTTGGGACAGAACAGACTTGCTTTTGGGTCTAAAGACAACATACATAACTGCATGTAAACTGTCGCTGCTTGTTTGGCCCTTTGTCTCACTAGGATGCTTCACTTTTGTCAGGGATGATCTCATCTTTCCCATAAACTGCGTAGTGAATCTAATTTGGAACGTGGTTTTGGCTGTGATTATGTGACATTTTCATTTATTCAAGTACAGAGTTATGAATTCCGTTTTGCATCTTCGGATACATATCTTTTTGGTCCTCTGTATACGAGTTCAATATTTTGTTTTTGACACAGGTTAAGTAGTTGAAAATGAAAATGGCATATCTCATTCATGATATTAAATTCACATCGTTCCATAATTGAATGGGGTTTCCGTATTCTCGTCCAAAATTTGTACAGAGGGATCATTGAAACAGAATCAAAATGTATCAAAATGTGTCAAAATGCGCTTGGGAAACGGCGAAAATATCTACATCTCCATCATATCTCTTTCCAAAACAGTTATTTCAAAAATGTCAAACTAACTCACAAAAAGTCAACTCCTCTTCTCCTGCAGGAGATCACGCGTAACTCACGGGATCCCTGCATGATCTTTAAAACGGTTCATGGATTTTGTCCAACCAGAATTTGTGGAAAACCGGCAATTCGTAAACAGTGTGTCCGTCCCTTAACTATGGAGCCATACTGCCAAGCAAAAGATTTCTTAGGAGTGTATTCACCAAACACTTAAAACGGCTTAACTTTGCAGAACTCACCCTCATCTGTATGCAGGCTGCATAATGGAATATCAGGAATCATGAGCCGATATGTTTTTTTAGCCAAAGCCCGGAACAACCAAGCAGACAATTCAGGCTTGTAGAGGTGATTCGCTTCAGGTTCTGCATGCTGTCGTCAACCCAAAGGAAAGTCCTGCCATTCTTGGGCTGATAATTAACAATTGAGACTCAAATACCCGAAAAGCAGGGGGTGCATTTGACCATCTCTGGACATCTTAGGTGTGACTCTGGACCTTTTCGTGTTTAACGGGCAAAAAAAGCATCATAAACGATCGATAAAGAATGGTGAACGATACCTACTACATCACCACCCATGAGGCAGCTCTGGCAGTGGTGGCCACGGCGATGAAGAAGGCAAGACTGAACATAGACACCCTGATCATTAACTCATTAATGGGAGCTCTACTCTTCAGCATTGGAGGTATGTTGGACCTTCTCGTCCAGGCACAGAACCCTGGCTTGGTGGATAACTACATGGGTATAATCAATCTGCTGCAGGGCACAGTTTACTCAGTGGGGCTTTTTCTGGTGGTCATTATGGGTGTCGACCTTTTTAACTCTAATGTGCTCTTTTTCTCAGTAGGTGTACTGAGGGGAGCGGTGTCGATAGTGGATCTTGCCATCAGCTGGTTGGTGAGCTTTTTTTTCAACTTTGCAGGAACACTATTCGTAGTCTATGTGATGCTATTTTCTTCGGGGGTCACAAGGTCTCCAGACTATGTAAGCGGGTCCGTAACCATCGTTGAGGATATGGTTGAATTTACCTTTGCACAGACCTTTGTGAAAGGTATATGCTCCAACTTTTGCGTTGCGCTAGCAGTCTATCTGCAACTGCTTGTAAAACCCGTACACGTGAAGTTTCTCATGATCGGAATCCCCGTGTTTACATTCGTAGCCATGGGCTTCAATCACGTGGTGGCAGATATGTTTGTTGTCTTCGTAGGAATGTTCAATGGCGCCAACCTCTCTGTGGGGAAATACATTTACAAGCTAATGATACCCGCAGCACTGGGCAATATGGTTGGTGGAACATTTTTTGGTCTCGTGATCCCATGGTATCTTCATCTTATAGTGGTTGAGAAGGACAGAAAGGAGCTCAACTTGCCAGAATACGAAGAAAGGGATGAACAGCCTGAACTTGGCATGGACTCGAGAGTAGTGAGAGTCTCTCCTCAGCAGCCTGCAGGCTCACTTTTCACGGGTACATCAGATGATTCTGACGATGAGAAAAGTGAAATGAAATCCATGGACCCCATTGCAATTTATGACACATATAATGAAGAGAGCGTAAGAAGCCAGGGCATAGATTCGATGGTGCGGACGAAAACTAACCAAAGCGCATATACTATTTCTGGCAGAGTGAGATCTCCAAGAGGAGTATTCCCAGTATACGGTATGGGTGCACCACCTGAAAGAGAGGCATCCATTGCCTCTGCAAATAGACGCAAGTCAATACATATATCCGAAGCCGATGTAGATAATCCGTACGACCCAGATAAAGAGACGCCCGGAGGAAATCTCAGGCGGATCATATCACGCAGGAGGGGCAGCAAGCCTTCAGATGCTGAGTCCACGATGTCCGCCTTCCCTGGACCCCAGAGAAAGTCCTCCACCGGTTCGATATTCCGTCATCTAAGCTTTGGGGCTGGTGCTGGCAACCACCAGGAAATTATCAAGAGAATGCAGGCTGCTCGCATCACTCCCACAGCCGAAGCATTCACCAATGACATTGCTGGAGTTGACTCCACAAGGCTTGCGCCTTCAACCAATTTACGAAAATGGAGTGTAGTTAATACACCCGCTCGATCTGCACGTAGATCTCGAAGGTCTACAACCGTTTCAGGGGCTCGGGTATTATTACCTTTGCGATGCGATAATGACGATCCGATCCCAAACACAGTTGAAGGCGCCGAGTCAAAAAAACTTGTAGCGGCAGATGATGGCTGATCTGCATTCACCTCATTATGAAAAGGTTACAATAGGCGTATCTGAGGTCAATCATGCATGTTAAAACCTAATTCACGAACCACGCTAACCGCTCTAACTAGCAATACCTGCCATATATGTCATGCCATACCTACAGGAGCAGGTTTTATCTATGGACGCAAAAAAATACATCTCATGATACATCACGCCTATGTTTTGTGTCGGTCTATGTTTGGTGTTGGCCATGTTTGGTGTTGGCCCATGTTCTTGAAACGAGGATATGTGCTCGAAATTTGGGCGGTGATGGTTATGGCAACTCCTCCCCTCTAAAAGTAAACATTTACCCCGCATTATATGGGAGCATTCACCAAGAGCATCTCCATGGATTAGAACTTTAATTTTTCTGAAATTCCTTCATCTTCACTTTCGCTCATTGGCTTGGGGAACTATATATATATATATTGCATGGAACAATATATGCGCTGAAGATAACCAACTTCTCTGCCCATATATATATATGTGCCCTGGGGGCTTCTTGGCCTACTCAAGTGCATCCATCCAGCCGTGGATTTACAGGTCCTCTTGCCGTGCTTGCCGCGTTTAAAATGCCGGATCCTGCATATGTGTCTGTTCCTTCCCCTGCTAACCGAAGGGTCTCCGCGGGGAGGTTTCACCTCTTCTCTGTGATATGCGTCTCAGCTAAGTGGGCAAGTCTGGGACCCTCGATGGGTCCCTGTGCGAGAGTGGTAGCTGATCGGGAACGCCGCCTGTAGGGGACGCAGCCCAGAAGGAACGCAGCCCGTAGGGGACGCAGCCCAGAAGGAACGCAGCCCGTAGGGGACGCAGCCCAGAAGGAACGCAGCCCGTAGGGAGGTCAAGCTGGCTGGTGAGTGCTGCACTTCTTGATGATCTCAGCAGGCCAAAAGGGGAAGCTAGAGATGTCCACAGATAGCCACAAGGCTTGTTTTGCCTGTCATGCTTAAGCGTGGGCTCTGGCGGGCTTCAGCGCATAGTGAAGTAAACATTTCTTTACGCGCGAGGGGAGACGCGTAAGATGCGGGCGAGAGTGAGAAGAGATGCGTAAGAGGGACGGTGTATCCATTTATGCAGAGTAAATGGAGGTACTCAGTATGCTGTATAAAAGTAATATTATTATATATAACTGAGAAAGAAATTGAATATATTCATCTCTCTCTGTAGTCATCAGGAAGCTGTCCCTATCGTGTTTGCTTTTCTGCATTTTGTGCACACATCACACACAATTGTACCGTTGGTTTTCTAGGTCCTCTCTTTTATATCCTCAACGCACAAGTTGCAACATCATATACACATATAAACATACACCCACCCGGCAACCAAAACAATGGCTGTGGCAAGAGGACTCAGGAAGTTGCAATTTAAAGAAAAGATCATTTCCACTGTGAACGATCCAATCGCCACGAAGGAGCTTCTGTCCAGGCTGCAGGTATGTTATCGGAAATCTGAGGGTAGAATTTGGTTTGGGACATTTCGGTTTACTAACAGTTTAACTCGCAATCTAGTCACTTCACAATGAACTGGCATCAACAGATCAAGAAAAGGCGGATATCACAACTTTTGATAACATCAAAGACGCCCTTGTAAATAAAAAGCTGCTGAAGCATGCGAACCCTGGTGTCCAAGCGTATGTGTCGTGCTGTCTAGCAGACGTTCTACGGATATATGCTCCCGATGCCCCGTTCAGCGTTCAACAACTCTCGGATATCTTCAAACTCTTCTTCAATCAGATAAAGTTTGTGTGTTCTTCTCAAGTGGCCTACTATCAGCAATATGTCTACCTCTTGCAACGTTTAGCGGAAGTACGAAGCATAATTCTTATCACAGATCTCCCAGATTCAGAAAAACTCACTGAATCGCTCTTTAGCATATCTTATGATCTCGCTGACTCCTGCAAGGGTGAATTTCCTCCCAAAATGGAGAGCCTCATGGCGGACGTTTTGTCTGAGGTGATCTCCGAATCGGATGTAATTCCCCCTAAAGTGTTGAAACTCATCCTGAGCAAGTTTTTAGCTAATAGATCTGCTGCACTGAGAAATGTCTTCAATAACCCAACGAGCGGCACTAATGCCTCAGGCGTTGCCTCCGTTCCAGGTTTCAAGTTCTCCCTATCTATCTGTAACGCCAACCAAGACAGGTTATCCAGGCAAATTACTCAGTATTTCTCTGAAATAATATATGAGGGAACGAGACTATCATCCAAACACTCAAACGAACTCGATGACGAGGATCAACTTGTCTTGGACAACGAGGTTGTTGAGAGGCTTAGAAAGATACACACTCTCTCTGTGGAGTTATGGCGTTATGTGCCTGAGCTGCTGTCTTCGCTGATGGGACTAATAGACAACGAACTTGAGGCAGACGATGAAAAAATCAGAATCACAGCTACAGAAACCATTGGCGAGCTCATTGCCATCCAACCATCGAGGGTCAACTTCCTTATATCACATGCCGATACTTGGACTAATTGGCGCAAGAAGACTCTAGACGTTTCTGCAAATGTTCGTTGTGCTTGGGTCAAGTCTACCACTGCGATGATGGTAGCAAGGGCAGATGTGGGTGAGATTATTAATGGTCTAACAAAATCTCTCCTGGATACAGATGAGAGGGTGAGGCTCGTGACATGCAAGGTTTTTACAACTATTCCTCCTGAGGTGTTTGCCACACGAATTGCCTCCCCCACTGTAATGAGCACATTGGGACAGCTAATGCGTGAAAAAAATCCAGAGATTCGTAACGAGATCGTCGGCATTCTTGCCAATACTTATTCTAAATCGTTTGATCAGTTATATTCAGGAGAAACACACCTTGATGAATTGCTAGGATGGATTCCGGATAGCATTTTCAAACTCATATACATCAATGATAAGGATATCAACGCCTTGGTTGATCTCACGTTGTTTGAAAAGCTATTACCTTTCGATGCCGATTCCAAAACGAGGACTTCAAAACTCGTAAAGTTGGTCCACCACCTGAGTGAAAAGTCAAGAGCCTCCTTCTTTGCAGTGCTTAAGAGACAGCAGCAAATAGCAGGCGCTCTGATGCAGCTGCTCCACTTTTGGGAAAAATACAATGGTGGTAACGTTTTTGAAGGTGAAAGCAGAACGGTTCTGTATGCCAAGATCGAAAAAGTCATTGATTGGTTAAGTGTTGCGTACCCTGAGGGCGCAAATGCGAGGGAGTGCTTCATACGCTTTACAGAGATCAACAATAGACGCTTTTATAGGTTGCTGAAGATATCCATCTCCCCAGATAGCGATTATACCACCATGAGAAACTCCATGAAGGAGTTACTTAACAAGCTGGCAGACGGCAAGAACATCAAGTTACCCACGGGTGGGGCTTCGGCCGTCTCGGTAACCACAAGTGAAATGGTGAGCACTCTTAGACTGCTAGTGTATCGCAGTTCCATCATCTTGTGCAACAAGAGCAACATTCATGAAATCACCCAAATTTCCAAAGGTGGGGACACCAACAGAGGTCTTGCAGATACTGCACAGGAAATCCTCCAAGAAATATCCAACATTGTCCCCGATGTGTTCAAGGCCCATGTCCATGAGCTCATCGACGTGGTGATCAACGCTTGTTTAGATGATGAGAAGCGCACATCGTTGGTTATTCACCTGAAAACTATTTTCCACTTTACTAGCAAGTTTCCAGACTATGCTCCTGACTCTACGGAGTACTTTGATCAGCTGAAGAAGTTGGCGTTGAAGGGTACACCAAAGGAGGCTAGATACTCTGTCAAGATATTGGGCTTGTCGAGGTATAAGGAGCTGTTTGCGGACGAGATCATAGACCGTGTTCTTCCTCTGGGTACAGCCACGTCAAGCCCAAAAGAACTGCCAACACACTTGTCTTCTCTCAGTGAGTTGTTCCTCTGTGAGCATGCGCTCATAGAGCCCAGAAGCAGTGAGATAACCGCCTATCTCATAAAGGAGATCCTTCTCCAGAATGTGGATGTTGGGAAAGAAAGCACAGATCCAGATTGGATTTCTGACGAGGATCTGGATGCTGGCAAGGCCGATACCTGTAACGCTAAGCTATATGCCCTTTCACTTTTTGTGTCCCGTCTGATATCTGCCAAGGACAGCCCGGAATGCGAGGTTCTTGCAGAGCCAGTTTTCAAACTGCTGGTTTCACTCATAGGAAACGGTGGGGAAATTGTGTCTCAAAAGTCCAACACCTTCCCAACTCCCAAACACTACCAGAGCAGGTTGCGTCTTGCTGCTGGACTAAACGTTCTGAAACTGGCCAAATACAAAACATATGCTAAAATGGTCAAACCATCCACTGTCAATAGGTTGATGTTTTTGGTTCAGGATGAGAACGAACAGGTTAGGCAGCATATCCTGCAAAGGCTGAGAAAATACCTGACACCAAGCGTGATCCCCGATCGTTTTGTGCCGCTGGTATTCTTTGTGGCACACGAACCTGAAGAGTCAATAAAAGAGAGCACGAGGACGTGGATCAAGTCTGCATTCGCTAGGGCTCTGGTTTCTGATAGTAAATCAATTGTTTTCGAGATGGCATTTCCAAAAGTTCTGCATATGATTGCACATCACCAGGAATTTGTAGCCCTTGTGGAGCAGTCAGCCGATCCGGATCAAGAGGCACAGTCGTTGCTAGAGGCGTATGCATTCGCTTTAGAGTACCTATGCTTTTACTTGGAGACCATCGCTACATCCAGCAATATCTCGTTTCTTTTTTACTTTGCCACTAGGATCAAACAGTATAGGGATGGAATGATAGACGAGAGTGCTTTTGCCGTGCCAAGAGAAGAGAGGGCTCTTTCCGTAGATAACATTTACCGCGTCTCTGATCTTTCACAGCTTGCCATCAAGGAACTTGCCAAAGCACGTGGTTGGGCTCTGGAATCGTGGCCCGGGAAAGTTCAGTTGTCGGCCGACCTCTTTGCTCCTATGAAATCAAGTTTGGAAGCCCAGACGATTGTTTCGACTTCTTATATTGACGACTCCATTCTGAAGAAACTTTATGGTATCATCCGAGCAAGGATCAGTCTGATTCCGGGGGTCAAAAAGAGTCGTCTTGCCGAGCCTTTGAAAAAGCCAGCAAAGCGGCCAAAGGTGGACGAAGCCAAGTCAGCAAGAACCGAAAAGGAAGGTTCTGTAGAGAGAGATTTTGCCGTTGCAACGAGAAAAAGCTCAAGAACGAAGAAAGATGTCAACTATGCAGTTAATGGCGAGAGCGATGTGGAAGAGGAATGAGATACTTGTTATACAACAACTAAATAATGGTTATGAATTATCGTTTGGCCTAATATACACTGTCTACATACCCCACATAAATATACAACTCCTCAAGATCAACTAGCTCCTGAGGAAATTGATAAGCGCATCACGCCCCTTCAGTTCCATCAGCTTTTTAATCGATCTCAGATCGCTGAGCTCCGCTTCCGAGAATTCCTGTTGCTGCTGTTCTCGCAATACTGCGGATCCTCCATTCTCTTGTTGCACCACCTTGCGTCTCTTGCCATTCTCCAGACTGCCGTTGGCAATCTCCAAAAGCTCGTCAAAGTTTATCGCTCTCTGCTCGCTTGAAAGAACAGATCTCTGACCGAGCTCCGCCACACTGTACACAAAAGCTCTCTCATCACTCGCTGGCATGGAGGAGAGTATTTCCACATTGGATTCATCCGTCTGTGTAATCTCCTTTCTGCTCTTGATCTTTGAATTCTCCAGAAAATCTAGAATAATGCCCTTTTCGGGAATCTTGTACGTGATATCACCGACAGAAACTAGCTTGAACATTTCATCCCCATAAGGAGCGGCAACTCCATTTGCCGTATTACGGGAGTTAAAGTATGGAGGCACAGGAATATCAACTTTGTCGTCCTCGCTGTTGTAACCATCACTGTGTTCATCATCGCTGAGCACCTCTATATATCCATTATTCTTGAACCCTCTTGTCATTGAAACATCCAACTTTGTCTCCTTCTTAAGCTTCCTCTTGGCTGGAAGCAGGGATTCAATGTGGTTTGGACATTTCCATTTTTTTCCAAGAGTCTTGGCAGAGGCAAGCGGAGGAGAAAGACAATCGAGGTGCCAGGAGAGAGGGCAGTATTCACACGTCACGATCGCCTTACCATGAATCCCTGACTCCCCACACTTATGGCATAGCAAGGGATTGCCATTCTTATCATATATAGACTCTGGAGCAAGCTCTTCAAGTCTCCCCTGCCTTACGGTCCTTGGGGGCTTGCTATTACCGTCAAGGTATTCACCGTGTTTACCAGAAGAAACACCGGCAAACGTCTCTCTGATCTTCTTCGGAAGTAAGAATGCCGATGGGTTCCTCATCTCTGCCTGATTTAGCAACTTGCTAAAGATTCCAGCCTTGTACTTCTTCGGCCTGAATCTCTTTGCGCTACAGTCTCTACAGTACCAGTTACCCTCTGGCAAATCATCTTCGTAATACGGCGGGTCGCAGCACACGAAATGGAACGACCTTGGACAGCCTTCACAACACAGAAAAATGCCTGGGTATCCACATGCTGAACAAAAATCATCGTTATCCTGGTAGACACAAAGGTGTTTGTTAATATAGTGCTCGCAAAGAAAACGGGGAACAATAAATATAAAAAAAGAGTGTGAAAAAAAAATTTGACAACAAATATTACATAATAGTGTTTGCCATGTCTTGCTTTTGGCTATTTTATTTTTTTGCATCACTTACTTTTGTTGGGTCATTAGCTTCAAGGTTATTGGTCGCAGTCTGCCGTGGCTGCCTAGAGAGATCCTGCGGCGTATTAGCACCGAATCCGTATGGGTTATCACGGTGCTTCTGAGGTCTGTATAATAGTGTTAGTAATCGTGGGATGACATCTTTCGAGGCCTAAAAAAATGTCGAGGCAGAAGAAGAAACAACAGGTAGAATAGGGGTAGTTCGTGTCTGTCCTGTTGTTGTAAACCACCCCTTGATTTTTCTCTCATGCGGCCCCTCGTCTCTTTGTGTTACATACGATGCTTTTATCTTCTTATTAGTACTATGTGGTGACCTTGTGGCACCCTGCTTCAATGAAAGGCTAATCTTTAGAGGTCTCCCAATTTCAAACTCCCCAGCGCCATCCTTTTGTACAGCCTTTATTCCTCTTGAACTACTCCTCAGCAGACTCTGCTGAGTCAAGTGCTCTGAATCATTTGTCACCAAACTGGAGTCGTAAACTGCTTCAATGTCATCATAGTTGGTGTCTAGTGTGAGAATATCCACTGAGTTCTCTCTGCTAGTTTCGCTGTCCATGGAGATAAAATCCTGTGCCGTTTCTTCCGAGCTTCTCGCTTCTGTGGCACGAGGTGTCGTACTGGACGGTGTCGCACTAGCCGTCTTTCTTGCATTTGACCTCTTTGGCCATAACGACTCCCTCTTCACCTTGGGCGGCGGGGGTTGCTCTAAGGGGTACCCGGTAACCCCTGGTATCGGAGCAGCAGGCTGTGGTTCCTGCCAGTCACTAGAATTGCCGTCGTATCCTGCGCCTCTCTGGCCCGTCGGCTGTACTGGAAAGTTAAGAGAAAACCCCCGATCAGTGATATCCGGATTCAACTCTCCCTGCAATACCTTCTTCGCCCTCAGCACCTGATCTCTCCTCTCTGTGTCTTTTATGCTGTCCAATGACGACCTCGAAGTGTTTGCTTCCTCCCGTTCAGAGGGATCGCTGGATATCGAAGTCATTGAATAATCCATGGTTCGTCCTTCTGGAGACGAACCAACCACCATGTCTCGCTATGCCAACTTAATTCAACCTTGTCGGAGAGCCTCAACTATGCTCTTCCCGGGGATCCAAAAAAATACTCCTGTCTCGCTAGATTTTCCACATCTACTTGGGATCGTACCTTCCCTATAAGGGGAGGAAACGAAGAAAGGATAGAAACGCGCTTCCCTCGCACGCTCAGTGCGATGTGCGTGCGTGCGTGCGTACGTCGTTGGTGTGTGGGTGGATGTACGAAATGGCAGCCTACAATACAGTCAGAAAAAACCACGGCAAAACGGCAAGTAAAGCATGCAACTACAATCTCTTGTCAATATCAGGAACGTCGGATACAAATGGAGGCATCGCCTGATTGAAGAGAGCTGGAAATACCTACAAGGGCTCTTTTTTAGTTGCTGATAGAACCGTCGTTTTGATAACCCTCCTGTACGATTGGAAATATAGATACCTGTATTTACAAATTAATCATATGTATGGGCAAATTCATGAGATGTCTAGGTAGACATCAGTGCAGACTCTCCCAAAAAAAAACATAACCAGTAAATGAGATTTGTGAGGTGGGGGAAAAAAAGCAGCACCCAGCAATTACGACAGTGGGACATTCATCATATAATCGTTTCCGTTTTTTTAATGTTCAGTCAAAATGGTAAGCGGCTTTAACTAAAAATCAAGTTTTCTGATGCTTAGTTCTTCTTAGTCTTCTTCTTGGAAACCTTGAGTGGAGTCTCAAGAACCTTGAGGATCTCCTCGTCCTCGATCTTCTTGTCGGTAGAGACGGAGGAGATATCAAAGGATGGACCGGCGAACTTGATGTTACCATTGCTGGTGACGGCAACGGTGGTGTAGAACTGGGCAATTGCTTCACCTTCCTTCTCATGCATGACATCGTAGGCGATCATCACGTTGTGGGAGACACACTCCTGGAGACCCATTCTGCCTTTTGTTGGGTCGGCGAGGTTTCTGGTGGAGTATGGGAATACGGTGGCCTTCTCCTTGATCTCGTTAAGTACATTACGGGAAGCCTTGAGCTTGAGAGAGTAACTGTTACCGGTGAGTTTGTAGATGGTGGTTCTCGTCTCGGCCTGCTTCACCTTACCGTCGCCGGTGGAGATGAGAATGTCCAAGCCGTACACCTCGGCATCATCAAACTTGCAGGTGGAAACGGAGGACTTCTGGGACTCTGATGGGTTGATGATAACCTCCTTTGGACCATTCAGCACGTTACGCTCCTGGTTGTGGGTGAGCATACCTTCGAGTGGGGTACAGCCGTATACCTTGGCAACCTTGTCGACGATGTTGGTAACATCCCAGTTCTTCTTACCTGGGGCAAGGGTCCTGATGGCAGCCTCCGAAGCGTAGTGAGCAGCAGCCAAAAGATCAGCAATCTTGCCAGTTGCGTTGCCACCGACAACAATGGTGTCGGCAAGGATAGATGGGAAACCGTCAACGTGAGCACCGAGCTGGATCTTAACAACGTCGCCATCCTTAAGCTCAACATTGGATGGATCCTCAGCATTGACTGGGGAGAGATGTGCAGCAACGTTGTTAGGAGACACAGAGGTTGGGAAAGCAATACCCTTTGGAATCTTGCTGGTCTTCTTGTTGTTGTAGATCTCGCTGAGCTTCTCCTCAAGGAGCTCATCACCGGCAACACAGATATCGTAAACCTTGGCACCTGCAACACAGAGAGTCTTCACATGTGCCAAAACAGCAGCAGAGATCTCTCCAGCCGTTCTGTACTTCTGAATAACATCAGAGTTCTTGATAGAGTTGTCAACAACTGTAAATTGGCGTGTTAGTACGTATAAACGCAAGGGCAAACTCAATTCGTCACCACCTCATCTCAACCCATCTCATCCTCATCGCTTAACAGAGCAGGACCTCTGCTAGAGCAAACTTGACAGGCCAAAGAACAAATAGGCAGACAGTCAACACTCACCCTTTTCGGTAACTTTCTCGGTGGACATTTTTGCAAGTGATTTCTCTTGTATTGAATTTATCGCGAGACCATCATACAGCTTTCCAGTGTGCGCTTCTATTATGCTTCCTCATTTGGTGCTTTGCCCTTGTGCTTGCCTTTGTGCCTGCTAGCATCAGACAGCCTGAAAATTCCTCGACATGAACAATTGAGTGGGCACTACCTCTCATCACCTTAAAAGTGTAGGTCGTGTCTATGATAATTAGTCCATTTCCGGTAATGTGTTGAATCGCGCTCCAGAGTTTAGTCACAGCGCATCAACGCATATACATAAGCTGCGGGCAGGAAGCAGCTTATCAGTTTGTGAAAAAAAAGGAACAGGGCAAACAGGGCACCTTGTTGAAAGAGAGAAAAAGGACCGAAGCGTCATCGTTTTTATTCACCAACGATAATGTTTTCCAGATTTGTTAGGAACTTTGGCACGAGCTCAGTGAGGCATGCGTCTGATAAGAGCAGATTTGTGCCGACGTGCGGTTCATACCCCAAGGGTTTCGTGGTTGGTGCTTCTCACTGCGGAGTCAAGAAGAATGGAGCCTTGGACCTTGCAATTCTCAAATCTGAGTTTCCAGCAAGTGCAGCAGCGGTTTTTACCCAGAACAAATTTAAGGCGGCACCTGTGGTTGCATCGAAAAACGTGCTCGATACCACTCTTGGGCAGGGCATCAGAGCTATTGTTGTGAATAGTGGATGTGCCAACGCTGTTACCGGTGAAGGTGGTTTGAAAGATGCAAATTCCATGATTGATACAGTGGACAAAGCTGTAGGCTCAGAGGGTCCTGCCCAGTCAACTATGGTGATGTCTACTGGTGTCATTGGCCAGAGATTGCCAATAGATGACATCCTCAATGGTATTCCCAAACTGGTTGAAAACGGATTGGGTTCTGACCATAACCACTGGCTCACATGTGCAAAAGGTATTATGACTACTGACACTTTCCCCAAACTTGTTTCCAAATCTTTTGAGATCAATGGCATCACTTACTCCTTGGCGGGTTTGGCAAAGGGTGCAGGAATGATCTGTCCCAACATGGCCACACTGCTTGGTTTCTTTGTAACGGATGCACCAGTGGAGCCAAAGGCCCTTCAAAGAATTTTATCACATGCAACTGATAGGTCATTCAACTGCATTTCGGTCGATGGTGATATGTCAACCAACGACACCATTTCTGCTTTGGCCAATGGAGCAGCTGGTGGAGACCTCATTACTGAGTCATCTTCCTATTACGGTGTTCTTGAAAGAGAAATCACCGCTTTCGCTCAAGAGCTCGCACAGCTTGTTGTAAGAGATGGTGAGGGAGCCACCAAATTTATCACCATAAACGTCAAGGGTGCCCTGTCATACGAAGATGCCAAGAAGGCTGCTTCATCTGTCGCAAACTCAGCCCTTTTCAAGACTGCTATGTACGGTAAGGACGCTAACTGGGGGCGTATACTGTGCGCCACTGGGTACGCAGATGTTCCTGTGGAACCAACAAGGACAAATGTATCTTTTGTGCCAACGGATGGAAGTGCGGAGCTCAAGCTGCTGGTGAATGGAGAGCCAGAGAAAGTGGACGAAGAAAGAGCATCAGAAATCTTAGAGGCTGAAGATCTCGAAATACTCATCGACTTGGGAACAGGTGGCAATGCTAGTGCCGTCTTTTGGACTTGTGATTTTAGCCATGAATATGTCACCATCAATGGTGATTATAGATCATGAGCATGCATAACCTGTTCCCCGTAGCATATAGCACAATGGAATCATAAATCTTTTTTTACAAATATTCGGTATTCATCAACTATAGTGGTTGGGGGTTATTTTATCTTTGTGTACAATAAACAATGAGCCGTTTACTGAATTCTGAAGTTCTTCACGGTTATTTTACTGTATAACTCTTTTGTCAATCTCATAACATTGCATTTTCAAATTTAACTCCTGCATGACAAGACCAAAAAACTATGTGAAGAGCTCACTCTGCAGAAGAATCACCCTACAGAAAAATGACAATAAGTTCATGACAATCAAAAAATCCAAAACAAAAAAATACACCGCAATCACAATAGCCAATTTTCTTACTTCAATTCGTTTAGGATTAAATACAGTAGAGAAAGTTGAACACTTATCCTTTTACTATCTTAACTCCATTATAATATACTGCATGCGCTCGTCACAATTACCCGGACCATACACTACTCTTTTGTGTCCCGCAGTTCTGTCCATTATAAATAAGCGCACCTCGTATATGGCGGGGACATGATAAACTGATAAAAGTATATACAAGTAGCCATATACAAGTAGCCTTGGTAACGGATAGCTTATCTATAGCTAGGACAGGCAATTTTTTAAAATTTGTGGTTTTTTTTTTGTGACTTGTTCAATAGTGTATACACCGGTTTTTAATTACTGTTTGGATGTCTGTATTAGTTTTATGTTCCTGGAAGCGAGATGAACAATAACTTCTCCTTTGATGATGGGCTCCAAGCCTCTGCCGCTGCCCAACAACAACAACAACAGCAGCAGCAACAACAGCAACAGCAACAGCAGAGACAGCAGAGACCACAGAGACAGCCTGGTCAGGGAGCTCCTAATTTGCAAATGATACAGCAACAACTGGCTAGTCTTCCACCTCCTCAGCAGGAGCAGCTGTTAAGACAACACCCTCAGCTGAGTATGCTGTTGCAGCACGCACGCCAACAACAGCAACAGCAACAACAACAGCGGCAACAACAGCAGCAGCAGCAACAACAACAACAGCGGCAACAACAACAACAACAACAGCAGCAGCAGCAGCAGCAACAACAGCAACAACAACACAAGTCTATGAGTCCTGGAATGATGCAGTCCAGTCCGCAGCAAACCCCGCAGCAACTATCTGGTCAACAGAACCCGATGATGAGTGTATTGCCTCCACAGGGCAATATACTGGTTCAGTCAGGTCTCCCGCGTGGGGCTCCTGGTATGCCATTGCAACGTCCAGGACAGATGAAACAGGAACAGCCAGATATGCCAGGGGTGATGAACAGGCAGCAGATCCCTGGTAAGGGCCAAGTTGGAGTACCAACGTCTGCAGCTGTAGCAGCGGCGGCTAGAAGCAAAAAGAAGAAAGGTCCTGGTGCTACACCTGTGATACCTCCGCAGGTACCAGTAGTAGCAATGGATCCTGGCAATGGTGGTGACCCCAATATGACAGTGTCTGATGGTGCAGTGAGGGTTCCACCACCTGGTATATCAATGGCTCCCACACCCCCCGGTGTTTCTCCAGGTGTTCCTTCAGGACCGATCCAGTTGGAACCTTTGAAAGACCCCAAGTATTGGTCGAGTGTAATAAGAAACGAGGGCGGTAGGCCTGTTCCGGCCAGTGTCAAATTGTATGAACAGCTCTTGGACAGAGATATCCGTGACCAGGAAGTTGTGCGGCAGGAAGGAATAGTGATGCAGAATAGAGAGCTGTTGACGAGGTTGTTAAAGGATCTCAAGTATTACAATGACCTTAAAATGTCGAGGCTGAAGACTATTCATCTTCAGAGTAGTGGAAAAGAGGGAGAGAGCATTTGGGGTGAGGGATACGAGGGTTACGGTAACGGCTCAACAAACAACAGTTCCACACATATTGTTCTGCCGCAGTACAGGAAGAGGAATTCTCGTATACCTGAGCAGTACATCAGTGAAGCAGAATTTCACAAGCAGGCTCAGTTGCCTGAAGAGCTAGTCCCGATAAGACTGGAATTTGACATTGAAAGGGACAAGTTCAAGTTCAGCGATACGTTCCTGTGGAATATGAATGAGAAAATGTTCACTCTTGAAAAATTTGTGGCTTTACTAACAGAGGACTACAAATTCAAGAACCCTCTCTACTCTGGTATGGTGTTGAATGCCATAAAAGAGCAGCTAAGTGAGTATCAATCGATGACTCAGAAGCGCAAGCCTGGTAGAACGGGAACCAGGCTGGACATGCGCATATTGATTAAACTTGATATTACCGTGAGTAACAATCAGTTGGTGGACCAGTTTGAATGGGATATAAATAACCCCGACAACAGCCCGGAGGAGTTTGCACAGGTTATGTGTGAGGAAATGTCACTACCAGGAGAATTTGCAACGGCTATTGCACACTCCATCAGAGAGCAAACTCAGACGTTTGTAAAGGCGCTTTATCTTGTTGGGTATCAATTTGATGATAGTCCTGTGGAACAGGATGAGATACGCAATTGGCTGAGGGCTCCTATAGCGGATAACAATGTGTTGAGGAACCGTCCACTCTTGGCAGATTACACCCCTTCGTTGTTGGAGGTTTCACTTAACGATATCGAAAGACTGGACAAGGACAAAGAGAGAGATTCTAGAAGGAAGAGAAGAGGACAAGGAAGAGTTGGTAGAAGGGGTGCACCCAATCTGCCAGACTTGTCCGATGTTCCAAGAACTCTTAGGACGCCTGTTCCCACCACACTACTCCCAGGTGGAGTTGACCTTGGTCCATCAGCAGACTCTTTCTTGGAAGGCGTTGTATCAATTGAAACGCCAAAGGCACAGCTTGATGCATTAGAAAGAGAGAAGCAGAGATTGCTACAGGAGAGGTTGAATGGTACTGAAGCAGAGGTGGTTGGTGGAGATGGTGGAGTTGAGAGTTTCACTGCACTTTCATCGGTGAGGGCAACACCCCCAGTGGCTAACAAGAAGGTGTCTATTGTGCATGACTATGGTGCATCGATGCTGGTGACGATAAAACTTAGGCAGTAGGTGTGAAGCGCGCTACTTGGCGGTTATAGATTGTATATTATTAGTTATGTGTAATACGGAAATCTGTACTTCAACAGAAAGATTTGCGATTCAAAGCTATTGGCTACTATTACAATTACGCACATATCATTAACAGATGTGTACAAATGTGATTACCCAAATTCGATCGTACAACTGCGATCGAGCATGTTTTGTAACAACCACTCCAGTTTATTGTCTCTTCTTATATCGATTCTATGTCTCCAATCGATCTGCACGCCTTGTACACAGACAAACAATGGGGCATACTCCAGCAATGTATATATAGCAAAACACATACTTATTGAGAAATAAAACCGGCCACGCAAACAGGATGAGTGTGAAATTTCTTATATTCTAAACAGGCATATTAAATAGACACTCGGCACTGAAATACGGTCTAAGATTTCATAGTCTGCTCTGCACTATGTAGATACATGTGTGGTATTCTGCCCTCTAAATCTTCCAGTTCTCTAAGCTGTCCTCTCTACACCAAGTTGTCCTCCCCTCAGCTACAGTGGCCCTCTTCCCTATGAGAGCATCCATCGCGTGCCTTGAGTGAGTGAATAGAGGCTGAGCTCCTACTGCAGCAGCTCTCTACGAGCTTTCCACTGTCTCCTTAGGCCACTACCGGCTGTCTGCCTTCTGTGCATACCGCGCCACGATGTGCTACGATGTGCTACGATGTGACGGGATGTGCCACGATGCGCCACGATACACCTCCTTTACTGCCTTGCGTTGGAGCCTCCTTGCGCTGGTAGGATGGTGCGTTGGTGCTTTCGTATCATCCCGCCTCCTACTGAGGCTGAGGAGCGAGAGAGCGAGTGAGGCCTCGTCTAAGGTGGCGGTTGTCCCTCCCGCCCAACGCTGATCACACATGCGTTCTGTATGAGATGGGAAGATCGGCCCTCACGGTCTTTGACATTGCCTCTTCGCTGTCCCGGGAGAGAGTGAGGGAGGGGCATAGTAATGGCGGAGTGACGCTTAGTCAAAAGACCAACAATGTTATTTGGACACAAAGGGCAGCACCTCACGAGAATAAAAGAATAACGGCTAGATAGGAATTTCTACATCTGATACGTCACTTTAATCGTCTATATTGTTATATTAATATACCAATATACATTTATATCTAAACTAGTGGCGTATCTATACATATCCGTACCACTGTATATATATCTGCATATACACACGCATATAAGAAGATGGTTGATTACCATAAGGTGAGTTTGTGTCCTTTTGTGTTTTTGCGTGAGAGCCAGGCCATGCTTACGACTTGTCCACCGAATTGTATTCCCTTTGAGTTGCTTGTTGTTCTCTTATCATTCTGGTATTCCAAGTTATATGCTTACTAACATTTCATTTAGTTGCAGGGATATGCTCCCGCGGACACAATGGAGCAAGGGGATATCGAGCTTCACAACATAGATGGGTCCTCAGACTCGCACGAAAGACAGAACCTTCTACTATCTTCGTTTGATGACGAGAATGATATATCGCACAAGCTGGATGCTGGACTTTGTGATGCCTATGGTGATGAACACATTGAAGAAGATACAAGGATACAGGGCGACAGAGACAACAGGGCGCTTGTGGCTGGCGACCTTCAGGCTGCTCTTTTCACAGGGGATATAGTGATCGGGTCCGGTGAGCGTTCTGGCAGAGGCACTAACAGCAACAACAGCAACAACAGCAACAACAGCACCATATTAGATTCCGCATCTAACACAACTTTAGACCCTCAAATGCAGTCTGCATCAAACACAGGAACAACATCCGAGCCTGCTCTATCAGAGAATCAGCCTTTGTTTAAAAGGTTAGGGAACAACTTGAGGAATCGTCCAATGATAGCTCAACTTTTCCGTCTAGGGAGATCGGCTAGATATCATGGCCAAACGATTGGACAAGGCACAAACAACGATGGTGTCTTCAACAACTTGATGGCAAAACCAAATAGAAATGGTGAACAAAACGAAGAGGTTCTTCCTTCATATGAGGAGGCAGCCGCTGATTCAACGCCGCCATATTGGGAGTCATCAGTGATGGCTGCTGGGTATGATGACGAGGTGTTTGTTGATGGTCTCCCCGTAGGAAACTTTGTCAACTTTGCGTGGAATCTATTGGTTTCCTCTTCTTTCCAATTTCTTGGGTTTGTCATTACTTATTTACTCCATACATCTCATGCTGCCAAGGAAGGCTCAAGAGCAGGTCTGGGTGTCACCTTCATGGTGTACGGCTACAATGTAATCCCAGATTCGTATACCGGAAATGGCTCCACAGGACAGCGGTTTGAGCCGGAATCACCAAATGACTATGACATCACAAATGACAATACTAGAACAGGATCTCTAGATGACTTTGAAAGCAACCTGGGTACATCTGTGTCAGTGGCCTCTGACGTGGCAATGGAAGGAGGATCCAAACTCTCAGACACTCCAATTTTTGCGTATGCTCTCATCGCTTTGGGTTTGTTCTTAGTGATAAAGTCCATTATTGGATACCACAGAGCTCGCCAGATGGAGAAGGTGATATTACATCCTGCAAGTAGTTATGTTGCACCCACGCAGGTTACCGAGGAGGTGTAAAGAACTGACACACTCAGATTAGAGATTATTTCATGTTGATATTTTTTTATAATATTACTTGGTGGTTATGATTGCATTATAGGTATCTAGCGAGGATTCTAGGTTCTTATTTAAGTTTTGGTTCCATATTTTTTGCTTGTTTTTGTATCCTTTTTTTTACCCCGACATAGATTTCAACACAATGATATGTCGCTCTCCGTTAGTGAGCGTACATGTATTACTGTAGAATATGACGTTTTTATTAGATGAACAATATATGCAAGTTGATAAACAAAACTTTTGATGCCTAATATACACTGGGATGGAGCTCCTTGTCAGTTTCATAGTCATACCATGATAGTCAACATCTTCTCGTACACCGTGAACACTATACCTCCACTCAATATCAGTCTTCCCAACCTTGGAGTGGCACCTTTCCAAAATGTCATTAAACCCTCTTCTTTAAAAATCTTGACAAAACAGTCAAAGGTGGAAGAGTAGAGTTTATGGGAATCCAGGGCTTGTATTCTGGTCTTGACAGTATCAATAGGCATAGTGGTATACACGGTTATCACGCCCACGAATGCTCCAAGGGCAAATGTAAGACCAGACGAGAGTGGTTGACCTGTGCTTGTGCCACTGGCTTGTTGGAGCATAGTCTTAATGGCATTGTAAGAACCTAGCCTCACAGCTGAGTTGGCTCCCTGTCTCAGGGATACTGGGACAACACCTGCATATATGCCCTTGAAACCCAAATCTTTGACCAACCTTAGTGTACCGGCGATCCCCCCTGTCTGATACTTTGGCTTGGGGCTCTGTCTGTCATCAATCATAGCGGTCTTTATGGCTTCAGCTGGGGTAACTGCAACAACAGATTCCAATAGACCAGCACCCAACCCAGCGATCACACCTCTTGGGCCCGACACCTTTCCGTCTCTATCAGAGAGAATCTTCTTGATGAAATCAAATCCAAGAAATCTCACACTGGCTTTCGCAGTGTTTCCAACGACAAAAGCAGGACATCCAGTATACAATGCACCGATGCCCTGTGTTTTGGCTACATTTCTGATTAGGATAAGTGGGTTCCTGGACATCTGAGACGATTTGTCCACCAGCTGCAGCCTGGTCTTTGCAAACTCAAAGGGGTACTATTCATTGGTTAGCTACAAACACTCGGTAACCGGCAATAAGGAGGACAAAACATTGACTTACTGTGACAACTCCCTCAATAGCACCAGCTACACCACCTGCTATGAACGACTTAAACGGATCAGGCTACCGAACGGCGTTAGTATAATCAGAACAAATAGAAAGGAACCATGTCTCTCCCACCAGGGCAGGGACCCTGGGGAAAGGAGGGGTAGGGGGAGAACCGCAGTGAGCAGGGGCTTACCTTTTTGGGTTCAGTGCTATTTGCCTTGGACATCTTGAACTACTTAGCTTATTTGTGGCAATGTAAAATGCAATGGTATAATATTTCCCTACAAGTTATATAAATATAGCTACTACATCCTGGACATCTATGACTAACCCTGTTGAAAAAGCCAAAGTGAAATATTACCGGTAGTGTATTAACCAACCGCTTTAGGAATCCCCACATCTCCTGTACCGGCTGCCAGCAGAAGAGTGATACCTATCTGCAGGGGCTGAAAAGAGGGCTAACAGTTACTCTTCGTCACTTTCACCGGCAAACTCTTCCACGAGCAACTCAGCAGTTGCGAGGGAAGAACCAGCAGAGGCGACCGTAGAATCGCCCAGCTCCTTGTTGTTGGGAGTGTCTTGAACTGAGTCGCTTGCTGGAGTTGCACCTTCGGTGATGTCTTCAAATTCGTCGTCGTCAATATCATAGTCATCATCATCAGCGAATTCATCATCCTCTTCTTCTTCCTTGTCTTCTTTGGCTTGCCTTTCGGCCAGCTCGGCATAATATGCCGCAAGGGCATCCTCAGCTTGTCTTTCCTTGAATACTGAACCACTAGAATCTAGGGAAGACGCGGCATCACCTTGTTCTGTAAAGACACTCGTGTTCCCAGCACTTGCTGGTGTCTCTTCTTTTACGCTCACCTCCCTAATTGAAGCTGTTTCTGTGCCAGTTCCGGGCTCCTGTTTCACACCATCAATTTCTTCGCTTTTGACCTCATCTTTCACCGCCACACTATCATCATCATCCAACTTTCCGAGCGACGATTTTCCAACGGTGCTTTCCACATGCCACGATGGAAGAGCATTTTGTAGAAGCTTCTCATTCTTCCTCTCGCGGTCTTGTTGCTCTCTCAACAAGTTTTCATCGTTTGCTGTAATCCTGACATGGAGAGTAGCCTGTGAGTTTCTAGAGGCAGCCTCTGAGCCTCCGCTGTTTGGCTGATTCTTGGAGGTTTTCGTTGAGACAGAGTAAGAGGCAATGGATGCAGATTGAGCGGGCACTGCTCGCGTGAGAGCGGTCTCAAATGTATTGTCTTCGATGAAGGCGTCATCTATTTTCTTCAGGTATGAAATTATGGGTTCAAACTGACTCATCAGCTTGGCAAGTTTTTTCTGTCTCCTCTCAGCCTGGATTCCAGAGTCGTCTTCCGTGAGAATACCTTCACAAATGGTGCAGATGAAATGTGTTTTATCAGGGGAAAGCATAGAGAGGGCATCCAGTTGTGAATACTTTGATCTACATCTCGGACAGATATAGCCTTGAGGTTCACTATCATGTGACATCTCATCCCTCAAAAGTTTAACTATAGAATGCATCTTCCATTTAACCGAATCTATTGCCTCAATGAAATGAATGTAGTAGTATGTCCTGGTAAGCAGTCGCTGTTGAGGGCCCTCTTCCTTCTGTACATGACTGGTTAGTATTCGATCTTCCACCAGTTTATTACATAGTGCTCTCATGTTCTTTCGCTGAATTCCCAAAAGATATATAAGGTCATCCTCCGAAAGTACGGAATGCATCAGGACTGCATCTATAATGAGGATGTATTGCTTGCCATAGAAGGCTCTTGCAACGAAGCGTAGAAGGGACGATACCAGCACTTCTTCCGACGACATCTCTGGCCTATCAATTGATTTGAAGCAAATATGTGAGAAACTTTAATAACACCTATAAACTCTCCCAATTTTTTTTTTGAGAACGAATCGACGACGTCTCCAGTCCATTCGGAAGAACAACGATTATTCATCTCCAATTGTCAAGTCGAGTGAAGTCCTGGACACCGGTAAGTTAGCTGTCCATGCACGATATTCTGCTCCACACACACACAACACTAACACCAGAGCCAGCAGTTTTCAGAGATGGTCCCTTGGCCCAGTTGGTTAAGGCATCGTGCTAATAACGCGGGGATCAGCAGTTCGATCCTGCTAGGGACCATTTTTTTTGAATATTCAATTCAGCCATATAGAGGTTAAGACCATATAGTGGTTATGTGTAGAGGATGCGGGATTCCTTATTTTTCTTTTTCTGCTTCTATAAACACTCGTTGTTCATATCTGAATGACCATCTTGCAAATAGTATGATCCTAAATAGTGTGACTCTAAATAGGATGAGTCCAAATAGTCTGACTCTCATGATTTCCTTTTCGATTATGTACTTCACACCTATCTACTCCCATGTTAGCAGATCGTGGCACAACAGTATCACATACTAAGTGCAGGGTTGGTCATCAGTTGGCAGATCGTACTGAACTACTTCTTTCTCGTATGGCTTTCCGTCCCTCCATACTCCCCATCACCCCATGGCCTCCCATGCCACCGTGCTATGCATGCGATATCTCCGTATCCTCTCCTGTAGTAAACCCATTCATTCTCCCGTTTTCAGCTATGCAGGGGCGCCAGCATAGCCTTGCTGCGTGCGATAATTCTATCTGTGCCACACTTTGCTAATTAGTAGCACCAATTTGTGATGAACACACAAATTGACTTGGGTCTTTTCTTATGCGATCGGCATTTGTTTATGGGTGGTGTATTTTTGTTAGTGAAAACATACAATCATCAGTTTACAAGCTCGCTAGTTCATATGTATATGTATATTCCATGTATAGAATTATGAGCAGTCTATATCAGTCATTTATATATAGATATAGAACATCTCATAATGGGTCTTGGAGTTAAAGAGCCAAGCTGGCATCCCTTGGATGTCACAGGTACGGTGGTGATGTTGGCCAACTACGACAAGAGTGATGATGATCGTGCCACTGCCGTCACCACCAACCACGACAAAGAGGCCGCCGAGCACATCAAGGATTCATCTCATTCTATGGCAGACACCATGAGCACTCTTACAGTTAAAACCAAGAACGGTATCATATTGAATCCACAGCCTCACGACGATCCCAACGACCCCCTCAACTGGCCTATTTGGAGACGTGATCTTGCCCTGCTGGTGCTGGGATTCCACTGCTTTGTCGGTGGTGGACAGACATCTATCTTGGCTGCTGATTTGACTGCCATAGGAAACGAGTATGGCAAGTCACCATCTACCACAGCCTACCTTGTTGGTGGCTTCATGCTTTCCATGGGAGTTGGCTCCATATTTGCTGCGCCAACTGCCGTGCTCTATGGCAAGAGGCTGATGTACCTGGTTGGTATCGTTACATCTCTTGCAGGTTCCTTGTGGGGCGCAAACACCCACTCATTTGGCTCTCTAATGGGTGCCAGGGTCCTCATGGGTCTTGGGTTTTCCGTTTGTGAGTCGTTGCCGTCTTCCACTATTGCGGAGATCTATTTTGCCCATGAAAGAGCTTATAGACTGGGTATATACACTATGCTCTTGCTTGGAGGTAAAAACATTGTTCCCATGCTTGCAGCTTTTGTGTTTCAAAATCTCTCCAGACACTGGCTGTTTTGGATCCTCTCGATTGTTCTCGTTATCAACTTTTTGCTGACATATTTGTTTGTGCCTGACACCTTTTGGGACAGAACTCCAACCCCTCCTGATAAGAGATCCAGAGAAGAGACACAGGCTGCAAGGGAGGCATTCCAGTTGGCTCATAGAGACTCCATGAACTCTGTACATGTTCCAAACTCATTCGCCCTACACAGACACAGCTCTGACAATCTCAGTCGTATACACACCTTGGACTCCTCTGTAGATTTAGAGAACGCACATCATGCCGCTTTAGATTCTCAGCCAGTTGGAATCACAGCTAATACCCATCCAGCAGAAGGCCGTCCACCACAGGTGTTTGTGAAAAAGACTTATGTGCAACAGTTGAAGCTTACAACGGGAAGCCACACCAAAGACAAATGGTGGATGGTTGCCGCTCGTCCGTTTGTGTTGTTGGTTTACCCACCTGTGTTGATGGGTTCAATGCTTTACTCATTTGCGGTGGTGTGGCTGATCATGATTGGCGAAACGATTTCGCATATATTCACCAAGGCGCCTTACAAGTATTCGCAGGTTACCATTGGTTTATTCTACGTTGCGCCTTTTGTCGGGAGCATTCTAGGATCCGCCGTGGCTGGAAGAATTTCTGATATTCTAGTGAGAGTGTTGGTGAGAAGGAACAACAGAGTATATGAACCAGAGTTTCGTCTTATGATGGTGGTGCCGGTGTTCTTCACCGTTTGCATAGGTCTCATTGGTTTTGGATGGTCTGCCCAAGTCCACGACGCATGGATCGTACCAGTGATTTTCTTTGGTATCTTAGGATTTGGTTGTTCGCTCGCTTCAACCACCGGTATTACATATGCTGTGGATTCCTATAAAATGTTCGCAGCAGAAGCTCTCGTTACTGTGAATGTGATGAAGAATGTTTTGGGCTTCCTCTTTTCCCTCTTTAACAACTCGTTTAATGATTCCAAGGGTTCCAGAACGGGATTCACCACTTACGCAGGCGTGGAGATATTTCTAGCGCTTTTGGCCGTAGTTGTATACATCTATGGCAAGTGCTTCAGAGCATGGACAGATAACAAAGAGTTCATGAAGCATCTCTACGTTCGCCATGAAGATGCACATGAGCATGAAGCGAAAACAGAGATAGAAGAACCTGTGAGCCCAAGCGAGGAGAAATAGCCGAAAGGGAACTAACTGCGCTTGACAGGAGGCCTTTCAACTAACTCATCATCCGAAAGTCTTCGTGACTCAATTGATTTGTCAACTTTCAGTACACGAGCGACCCACCGACCAGCCAACCAACCAACCACTTTCTTTTTGTGATTTATATAATTGACCTTCCTTTTTGGTTGTTGGTTTTACGTTTCGCATTTTACGATTATCTTCTTTAAGAGGTCAATATATTCCATTTCTGGCAATTTCACTGCCCTGCACTAGTAACAATGGGTCCATCAAATGCACGGAATTAAAATGCACGTTGGATGCGTATCACTGAGCCAATGCCAAAGCGAAATCCTGATTCAGGGTGCGACTCCGACTAAAAAAACCATTTGTGGATTTAACAAGTTTCATCTTGTGGATGGAATAGACTATACGCTTAAGGGAAATACATATACATCACCGTAAGGGGGCCACGTACATATTAGGCGAATTTGATCCTAAGCCTCCACAGCAATCACAGGTGTATACCTAAACCCACGTAACTCAACTGTCTGGACCTTACCCTAAGTGGAACAGCAAGCCAATCCGAACCTATCCTGCATTGATCCGGTTGATCACAGCTCTTTGCGCATTTGCATTGTAAAGGCATGCACTTGCTCGTACTGATCCTGGCGGGCCAAGCAAAGGAAGGCCAAGGAGGCTCTTCATGCACGTAAGCTCCTACAGTGCAGTGATGACGCACGGGTAGACATCATAGAGGAACGGGAGGGGTATGTGCACAGCAAAGAAGGAGAGAGCCGAAGGGGGATGGGGGGAGAGACGTTGCGCGGCCAAGACCAGGCCCAGTGATGCTCATTCAATATGCGTGCCCTCTTTTGACACCAAGATATGATGCAAAGGCAATTGTGTCAACACGTGCAAACTAGAGGGGTTCATTTGTTTACCTTGTGTGAATAAAGCCACATCAATCTCAGCCAGAGGTATATATTTACCGTAGAGAACTTAAGAACGGGTCAAAGATAATCGGCTCTGAGACTTTAATCCCTATACTAAGCCTGCGAAAGGAAGAGTGAAACGGGTGGTAGGCTCGAATAGACGAAGCAGTACAAGCAGACGGAGCAGCCGAAGCAGACCAAATGCCCAAAGCAGTCCAAATCACATTCGCAGTCAAAAACCCAAAATTGTGTCGCCCCCGGGATGACACAACGTCTGAGAGCATCGCGGTTGTGTGTCTAGAACGAGCCATTACCCTCTTGAATGCGTCCTCCAAACGCATCCTTCTGCTTTTGGGTGATCTCCTTGCAACATGCGCGTCTTATCACGCAGGAGCATCAATGTGAGAAGTACCTCACCGCAACGGTTTCTCTGAATCCAGCAGCAGCTTGCACCGGAGCAAGCCAATGTGTACACTCTTTTGCCTTACAGATTCGTCATGGAAAGCGAGTTAAGCAAAATTATGCATATTTCTGCACTACCGCTTGCCTTACAGGAGCCGAGGACAGCAAGCAGTAAGCCCCTTCAGGCTTTTAGATCCATGCATTCCAAACCCGTTTGGGTAATTTGTGATTCAGACGATGGTGTGAAATTGCCCTTTTGCTCGTTGTTTTAAAGTGGTGAATGTACACAGTTAGGACCAACGTTGATGTGAATTTGTCCCGTGTCGCCATCCTGCGTAATCTCATTTCGGTTAGATATGTTGTAAGGGAAAATATCCTTCTGAGACACTCGTAGAGATATACAGCTTTATCTATATATATCTGGAAAGATCTTCCCTTCTTTCTATTCCCTCGTTTTCCCTCCAGAGCACCACAACAGATTGATCACTAGAATCACATACCCACATTCACTTATTGGATACTAAGATCAATTGAACCATGCTCGCTCCAAAATTCCTTACATCTTCTCTCGTTCTGCTGGGATTTATCCTCAGCTTTGCATGCGCCAACACCCCAAACTTTGGATTACATGTTGACAAGCCAGGTTTCCCTTTTGACCATGCCAGTATCAGGATCAAGGATGGCTGCCTCGGTGTTTTCCCTAATGCTACTTGGCTTCAAATTTGGCTTGATGAAGAAGGAAAGCTGTGGGAAGCCAGTAACCCGAAATGGGGCCCATATGGTGGAAGAGGTATCCACGTAGCCCCCGGTGCGAAGGTGACTTTTGGTGAGGGTGAGCCAACCCCAGGTTTCGGTTTCGGAGGTTCCAAGCTCACCTTTGGTGAGGGAAAGGACTGGTCTCTTTGCCCAGCAGGAACTTCTGAGTGGGAGCTTTTCAATGGTCTCTTACCTGAGTGCACTCCAGTTGGATTGGATGCCTACCAATTCTAATCCACATTATCTTATGATACCCTGAGGATTCATTACTTTCTTCCTCAACCACGGTGGCAATAGTGTGGTTATTTATCACCCACCACTCCACTTTATCCTGTTTGCTTTCAGTTCGGCCTGTTTTTTTTAGATTGGTAATTTGCGTTTTATGTTGGCTTTTGCTTCATCAGGTGGGTTAGATTAGCTTAGACTTTCTACAAGTTGAACTATTTATCCTCTCTCGATTTCGGGAGATATATTTATATTCAGTATATAAAAAAGCTTTTTATCCTTATTTAACATTATACATAGCATGTGAGTGTTCAGTAATTGTGGATATGAATAATACAAATTGTATACAGATGAAGGTGATCTTGACTGAATTATATTGACATCTTAACTGGTAGTGCACCAACAATCAAGAAAACTGATGCCCTACAACGCATACTAACGCAAGGAAGCCCATTTACTGTATGGGCTCGGCGGCGTTTTAAAGAAACCCTGTAGTTCCAAGGATTAAAAATACTAACGAACGGAAACACTTGCAGTATCGGAAGCAAAAGGCAACCGTTTTCTCTAACGGGAAAGTTTTTATGTTAAACATGGATAAGGGCGAAAAGGGTGACACGGCGTGTGCCAAGTGTAGAGCAAGGAAGGTGAAGTGCGATAAGATTAAGCCGAAATGCACCAACTGCAGCAAGTCCGGGGGCGAATGTCGATATGATGAGAGAAAGAAGGCCGGCCCCAAGCTGCAACCCCCCAATAGTCAGCTTGGGTTATTTCAAATGGAGATGCCAGGTCAGCAGCAGCGGCACGCTAGTTCAACGAAACGGAGCGAATCAGCGGATGGCGGCATGGAGATAGACAGTGCTGCTCCAGACAAAGGTGCTGATAATTACACCACATTCACCACAGGGAGCAGCTCAGATGAATCCACTCTAGATAATACTATGGAGAGTTATAGCTGTGGTAACAGTACCACTGGTTCAGATAAATCAACCCCTGGAGATCCGAGGAGCACCATTCCTTCATCTGTGGATATTAGTGGTTGTTTGTCCCCAATGGATTTCGATACTAGCAACCTCTTGACACCAGTTGAGGGCGAAGACATAGACTATTTCCACTCGATATATTTCCAGGACTCATTTTGGAATTCCCAGATGATTCTAAGACAGAAATATTTCAGGAATCTAGCCCTCCATAACCCGGCCACCCTGTGTTTGGCGAATATGATTTGGGCTATAGCATCTTCTGTTACAGACACACACGGTTCTCTAAGCACGTTGTACTACCAGAGGGCGCAGAAGGGGATACTAGAGTATGAAAAATGCATAGATCAGGACTACAGCAAAATTTCAGACATTGCGTATCTACAGGCATTATTGCTATTCTTTGACTATGAGATCAGGATGTCGTTCAAGCGCCAAGCAATGCTATCTTTAGCGAAGGCGATCAGGGTAGCACAGATGGTGGCGCTAGATTGTCTAGACTACAAAATCGTGGTGATTTCGAGTCCATGCATGCCGCTCAAAAATGTGGATTCTGAAACAGAGTACAAAAAATGGCAAATAAAAGAAGAGAAGAGGAGAGTGTTTTGGGCCCTTTATAACACCGACAGATTTTTCTCGCTTGCCACTAATTTTTCTTGTGGACTGAGCAGGGGTACAATGTACACCAAACTGCCATGTAGTGACCTATTCTTCCAGTCCGGGTTCGAGGAAGAGGAACTCTACCATCATGGTGAAGCGATTACGAAACTAGAGAAGGGCGAAATCCTGCCTGATTTGAGCAGCTTTGCCTCAACTTGTCTTTTGGCGACTCTTGCCGAGGATATTGCTATGTGGTGCAAGAAATTTTGCGCTCAAGACGCTGCTACTCTATTGGATAAGAAAGCTTTTGTGGAGATGGTTGCAGAGACCAAGAGATTTAAAGAAAAGCTACAGCTGCTTGAAGAGAGCTTCATCAAGTTTGAGGTGGAAAGGGTCAACGACACTAAAATGATCACTTGTGTGACAGGAACACTGCTGTTCAAGAGTATATGTCTAGTTTATGGATCTCTGCTGGAGTCAGAACAGTGGAGCGCATCCCTAGATGAAGATATGAAAAGCTTTTATTACCAGTGTCAGAATGATTGCTTCAACGTGACGATGGGGATGCTGAGCGTGATAGATCATGAATCAGTGGCTGATCTGCTTATCGTCAACCCTCTGTACTTATTTGGAGCCCACGTGGTTCTTTCTTCCTCCATGAGCTTTTTGACGAGCTGGCAACTTAAAGACAATGGGCTGCCAACCTCTGGACAGATGCCAAGCTTATCTGATAGTGCAACTGCCAACTTACTTCTCAAGGTTTCAAGTGTGACGAGCTCTTTACGGAAAGTTGCGGAGAGGTGCGAGCTTGCCAGGACATTGGTTTCAGACTGTTCAGAGTCTGACAAGTCGCTACATCCAATAGAATCAGAAAACTTCATGCCCTGCGTAATGGGGACGCATAGATAAGAGATGACATTTTTTTTTTATTATCGGTTTTTTTTCCGATGGCTACTACGCCTATGGTACTGGGGTACATCTTTTCTAAGTGGCAGCGGGCTGCAGTTAAGGGCCACACTTGTGGGAGCTGCTGAGTATTTTACCGTTTGTTTGGTATACTTTATGCAATGTTATGGTTTCAAAATTAACAAGAAGCATGCCGATGATTACTGACTGATGGTGCATCCCCAACCGCCCCACTCTATTTTTGTTGCTCCCCACACTTGAAATCCTAGTCTCTTCCTGTATATCGTCCCAACCGGTGTCCGATGATTAGAACGCTAGTAGTGTACAGTTCAAGAAGATATCTGCGGCTGTGTCTTGCATCATATTTATCCGGAGAGAGGAGTTACACCCGACATTTTCCGTGCCAGGGGGGTACTCTGATAGTTTACCCCTCTTCACAATTGCCGACTGTACCGGTGATCATCCTCAATGATCTCCGAGACTGGTATTCCAAGTAAAATACCTGGAGAAACCTAAATGAAGTAGAAACGTAGAGAAATAGAAGCTACTCGATTTGGCAGGTATTTAGTATCTCACCCTTGTACATTTCTCCACACATCTTGCTAGCTTCAGTAGAACTGCATCTCCAGCAACTATGGTGTGTGCTACTCATAAATTCTCGCCGTTGGTCCGCGAAAGTCTAATGCACGCAGAAGGAAAATGCCGGAGTTCGCAAAGGGGAATTGGAACCCCCACCCACTGTAAGAAGCGCCATGCAGAAGCCTCAGCACAACCTCCACACGCATAATGACTACATCATAATGGAAAGAGAACTTAGTTGCATTGCAAGCCTTAGATATGTGGGATAATTCTCGCAAAAAAGCATCCATCTCTCTTTTTCTGTCGCATTACCCGAAATGAAGCCATGATGATCACCCAGTAGAGTGTACACAATAGTGTAACACGAAACGGTTCATGCTGCTTTTTCAGCCCGTCGCGTAACGTCTTGCACCGGTCGCCTGCAGCCTTGCAGCCTTGCAGCCTTGATGTAAATGCCAAGGGGACAAGCTACTCTGAGTTTCGGTAACGAGCGGAGTTGCAGTTAGCTTGAACAGTGCAAGTACTGAAACACAGTGGCACAATACCCCAACATCCCAAAGCTGAACCTGCTCCTTTGAAAGCTACCATGGCGGGTCATCCGACCACTTCCAACTGAAGAACACATCACTGCTTCTCGTCAAGGCCCGCCCAACGTATAAGACGCGCTGAGGTGCATGGGAAGTGTTATTACCAACTCCTTCCCCGCCCGCTTGTCTGATGCACCTGCGCTGGGCATTTGTGGTGATGTCTTCGATAGAATGAAAGAGCTCAGACGAGCTACACAAAAGCACACAACACAAGACACCAATTCCACATATCAACGATGAAGAAAATGCGGTTTACACAACCTGTAATGATCAGCATTGTTTGAAATTTCACAAAGTAATTTCTCCGTTATATTCGCCGTCCCAGAATATTGCAGGACGGTAAAACTCCGGAATCCGTTTCACTCCCACTACCTAGAGTAGTTCCCTTACCAATCTTTCTCCGTACAAACTCGGGAGAAAATTCAACAAAGAAAGAAGCATAACAGAAAAAATATGTACGCACGGGCCTGTGCTGTACAGCACAAGGTACATGCGTGGAGTGAATCGGACATACGCAGCTTCTCCTCAATAGTGAAGAGAAAAACGTCATCAGGAGTATAAAAATATTCTAATCCCCTTTGGAACGACTTTTTCAGCAATTTTCAACGGTGTTGTTGTTGAAGGTTTTTTTTGCATTCTGTCCGTTGTTTTTGACGTTATTTGCATTTCTTTCTCACTGTTGAGATTGATCTTGTCTCCCCCGCGTACAGTGCCTTCTCTTTATCATAGCAACCAGTCAATACTGGACACCGCATCAACACAGGTTTCATTTTGTCATTCTTCTAAAGATGAGCAGAGTTTTGACACAGCAGATCAGATGGATCTCCACCTCTAGCTCCAGAGAGGCTACCGCCCGTGTTGCCAGCCATATTCACACACATACCGTTAAGACTCCTATCGGTCAGCAGGCCTCTGCCACAGCTCATGTGCCGAAGACAACCCGTCTCTCTGTTGAGGGACCAATCGAGTGTGACCTCACCGGTTTTCAGCTTTTGAATTCCCCCCTTTTCAACAAGGGTTCCGCCTTCTCTTTGGAGGAGCGTGCTGCATTTGGCCTCAATGGTCTGTTACCCCCTGTTGTCAATACTCTTGACGAACAGGCCGAGAGAGCATACATGCAGTTGTCATATCTTAAGACTCCACTTGCCAAGAATGATTTCTGTACATCCATGAGACAGCAGAATAAGGTGTTATTCTATGAGCTTGTCAGAAGGCACATCAGAGAGCTCCTCCCCATTATCTACACCCCAACTGAGGGTGACGCCATTGCCGCATACTCTCACAGGTTCAGAAAGCCAGAAGGGTGTTTCTTGGATATCACCGATCCTGACTCTATTGATGAGAAGTTCTCTGCTTTCGGAGAAGACAAGGATATCGACTACGTCGTTGTGAGTGATGGTGAAGGTATCCTTGGTATTGGTGACCAGGGTGTTGGAGGTGTTAGAATTTCCATCTCCAAGCTTGCCCTCATGACATTGTGTGGTGGTATCCACCCAGGTAGAGTTATGCCAGTTATCCTTGATGTTGGAACCAACAATGAGGCTTTGCTCAAGGATGAGCTTTACATGGGCAACAGATTCCCAAGAGTGAGAGGTGCACAGTACGATGAGTTCATGGACAAGTTCATCCAGGCCCTCAAGAAGCGTTTCCCAAGTGCCGTTCTCCACTTTGAGGACTTTGGTGTCACCACTGCCCGCCCTGTTCTTCAGAGATACAGAAACCAGCTTGCTTGCTTCAACGATGATATCCAGGGTACCGGCGCCGTTGTCATGGCTTCTATGTCTGCTGCTCTTAAGCTCACCAACAGAGATCTCCTCGACTCTGAAATTCTTGTCTATGGTGCTGGTTCTGCCGGTATCGGTATTGCCGACCAGATTGCTAACCATATGGTCACACATGGCGCCACACGTGAGGAGGCCGCTGCAAAGATTCACTGTATGGACCGTTTCGGTCTCATCCTCGACAACATGGGCGATAAGTCAAACGAAGGTCAGATGAAGTACGCTGACAAGGCAGCCGACTGGGAAGGTATTGACACAACTTCTCTCCTTGAGGTTGTCAAGCACGTGAAGCCAACCGCTTTGGTTGGTTGCTCTACCCGTGCCGGTGCCTTCTCTGAGGAGATCATCAAGGAGATGCACAAGCATAACCCACGTCCAATTGTCTTCCCTCTTTCCAACCCAACCAGATTGCATGAGGCTGTTCCAGCTGATGTGATGAAGTGGACCAATAATGAGGCTCTTATCGCCACTGGTTCTCCATTCAAGCCCGTTGATGGCCATGTCATCTCTGAAAACAACAACTGTTTCTCATTCCCAGGTATTGGTCTTGGTGCTGTTCTTTCCAGAGCCACCACCATTTCTGACACCATGATTTCGGCCGCTGTTGACCAGCTCGCTGCTGGTTCTCCAGCTATGAAGGACCCTAAGGCTGGTTTGCTCGCCCCAGTAGAGGTTATTGACGAGACCTCTGCTGAAGTTGCCACCGCTGTCATTCTCCAGGCCTTGAAGGAAGGAACTGCAAGAGTTGAGAGTGAAGAGAGACCAGGAGGTGGAAAGGTGTCTGTTCCAAGAGATTTTGAGGGCGCCCTTGTATGGGTCAAGTCACAGATGTGGAAGCCTGTCTACCGTCCAATGACCAAGGTTGAGCATCGCGATGACGTGCATACTTACCAGTACTAATTTAATTTGTCTTGCGAACATTGCATTATAGGTGGTGGGTTCTCGAAGTGTGCTTGTTATGTTTTTATGGGAGTCCTTTTTAAGTTAGATTTTGAGTTGTTGCTCTTTTTTTTTCTCAGTGAGACGCTCACGAATCAAGATTGGGGAGGGGGCGCCTAGCTTGTATCAATAAGAGTGAACGCATGAAACTTATAGAATTTTATAGAAATGCGTATTGAATAGTTAGAATAATACAAATCTGTTAGTTATTTATATACATATACGTAATTTCCTCCGTCAGTAGAAATCCTTCTCTCCACTCTTCACAAGCCACCCAATGTCACTGTAGTACCCATACCTCTCTATGTCATCAACGAGAGGAGCGGTTGCTATAATCATTTCCAGAGCTGTGGAATCCGGCAACCTCGTTCCAATGATCCCCATACCTGAAACTATCACCTCAGACAACGCTTTAAATGCATTGAAGCTAACACTAGGCAAGCCTAATGCCCTGGCAACCTCTGTGGAATTCTTCACCATCTTCAACTTGGATCCTTTAGAATGGTTGAATCTTTCACAAATCAGTTTAGAGTTTATTTTGAAAAACTCCGACTGTTTTAGAGCATCCCAGAACTCGGTGAACCGTCTGGATAGAAAGTCGCCACCATACTGTAGCATGACACTCATTACCGACGCCGCAGGAAGAATGATTCTCACATCCTCGTCACAACAGAAGAGTTGTATGAGAGGCCAAGTAGAGGCAAGGATCGGATAAAGGTCATCCTTTGAGGTGGCAAGGATGGGGAAAATTCGTTCCATAACCTTCAAGATTAGCACCTTGAGCCTAACGGAGTCATGTGATGCCAACCGATCACCGTAGGAGAGAATTCGCTGTAGCATAAAATAGTGGCCCTTGGGCACTGGCGAAGACCAAACGCGGGGTTTGTCTGTCTCATCAATATTGTCTTTGGAGTTTGAAGATTCGTCGTCACTCTCTACTTCACCATCGATATCTTCATCATCACTATCTGCAGTTTCTTTAAACGACTGAGAGGAATTCCTTCTCAGGACATGTTCCAAATCCTCATGTTCGATATTAGGAATATCCTTATTGACACCATCCAAGAATTCAAACAGCTGAGTCCTGTTCTGCATCCCCCAAGGCTTATAAGATTCCTGTGCAGGGTCTACACTCAACTTTTTGAAATCGTACTCGATCAGATACTCGTTATATGTCGAGTCTACAACGGCATTGAACACCGTAAAAAAACCTTCGCAGAGAGCACTGTAGCCATGGTAGAGATCTAGCAGAGTAAACATCGTGTCCATAAGGTCACCCAATTGTCCCAGGATACTGATTCCACCAATCTTGATGAGCACCATTAAAACCGCGGAGGTCCTTGGTGTCAAATGATCTCCAGTTAACTTTAGCGATAGCGCGTCCATCAGGTAATCACTGTTGTCAGTGAGGAGGGTTTCCAATGAGCCGTTATAGCAGGCTTGAGCTATAACGGTAGCGCAGCTTTGTGCGGCAAACCTTACAGCCTCTATTGGAGATGCTAGATTGTCCACAACAGGGTAGAGGTAATCGATAAGCTCATGTGTGAACTCGGACCCCAAAAGCCTACATACACTCTCAATTGCCTTCAGAGAAACCACGTTTGCTCTAATGATTGCCGGAGTGGCTTGTTGAGTCGAGGCAAACTCCAGCAGTTTCAATGCCGATTCACCAACACAGTAGGTACTGTCTCTTAACTGGAGGCTATTTTCTCTATCATCTTCATCGTCTCCGAAATCTAACATATCACCGAAAACGTTACCGCTATTACTACAGTCAATAGCATGCCCTGACTGTAACCGTAGAAGCGAATCAGAGTTGGTGTTTGGATCTAGTATAGAAGTGGCAACCCACAGTGCGGTGGTATGATCTTCTAAAAGTGAAACATCCTGGCAGCCACTGATCACCGTCTCTAGAACTGAATCGGCTGCACGCTTCTCTACATCCACCAAACCTAAAGCGATCAAGACATCTCGAAGTGCTGTTTCTACTTCCGGCTGTAAAGTCCCCGAGAAGGCCTGAGTTTGTGCGGCGTCCCAGCTGATAGAAGAACCTGCATTATATGCAGAAGAAACCAGTAGCATATCGGACTCCAACCACTTAGTGCCAGAAAGGCCAGTCACCTGTCTCTTTGTCTTATTCTTCCTCTCTGCTGTCAGCATAGCACTTAGCTCTCCACTGATCACGGAGAGGAGCTTTTCCACCACAAATGGTGGGCACCTGTCGAAAGCCAAGAGCAGAGCAGATATAGATCTCAATCGGACAACCTTCTTTTCATTATCGGAAGAAAGAAGTACTGCAGGCAACGAGTCAATAAATTCATCCAACTTGGACAGTGCAAGTTCATTCATCTCTGGGGTATAGTTGATGAGCTCTTTGGCTTGGGGAGCGATTTCTGTCTTTGATGGCTCCGTGATGGATAAATATACAAGACACTCAATGGTCTGAGGCAATATCGGACCCAAAGATTTATTACACAACTTTGTGATACATTCACACACCCTAAACAGCTCTAGTCTCACCTCTATTCTTGGATTAGTCATTAAGCTGAAGATGGTCTTCATAGCCACTTTCATCTGTGAAGAGGTGGCCCTTAGCCAGCTGGTTGTGCGATGCACTTCGTGGCCATATGTTTCTGGTATTTCAACTTTGATCTGGTTACGGGGGTCTAGATCCTCCAAAACATCGATATCAGCTATTCTCGCCACTACATCATCAAGTGAGGATGGCTCCATGTCCTGTTCCTTGATATTCAAACCATAATCGGAGAACGTAATTTTGATTACTTTGTGGAGCACCTCAAGAACTTTCACTAAAACTTTGAAATGTGGTTGAGACCCTCCTTTGCGATTTGTCAACTTGACAAATGAGGAAACAGTGCCAGGCAACATCAATGACAGAATTTCACCATCGTCAAGCAAGTTATACAGCAAGTGTAGTGTATCCAGTGCTGCTAACTGTATATCCACATTATGCACTGAACCATATTCTAATAGCACAGTAACACAATGTCCAAGAGCTGGGAGATTCTTTGTGTCATCCAAAAAGTCTGTATTCCCCAAGGTCTTTTGGTTTTTGAGTGAGAAGAATAAACTATGCAACGACTTAACTCCTGCAACGACAACTTCGTCCGATACATGCTGTTTGAACTCTGTCTCAGGTCTTTTCCCTGGTGAAGGCGGTGCACCTCCAACCAAGAAGGTTATCAAAGGTAGGAATTGCCCGCCCAGAGCGCCAGGAAGTGAGCCAGCTTCCGTCCAGCAATATTCTATTAGGCAATTTATTATCCTTAGGATCAATTCCAGTTGACGGTCCCCTAATTCAGGCTGTTTCAGTATATGTGCAACCGGGGCAAAGATATAATCTGCTAAAGCAGGTGCCAGCACCAACTCTTCGTTATGGTCTTCAGCCTTGATATCTTCCACCACGCCGTTAAAGCTCGTCAGCACTGCTTCCAAGCGTTGTGCAAGCTCTGTGGATCTGTGATTGAAAACTCCAGCAGGTGCAAAGGCAATCTGTGATAATTCCACACATGCAGGTTTGACCTAATGCAATTCTTTGTTAGCAATTGCTCTTCAAACTCTCTGTCCCCTCATGATGCATTGCGCCCCATGTTATATCTATCTCATTCTCTCTACTTACTGCATTGAATACCCGCCTGCTAGGCTCGTTGGGTGTGTCAACGGTAGCACCAGGCATTTTGAACTATATGGCACACATTTCAGATCCTCAGAGGAATTCAACCAAATGAAATAAGAACAATGATCAAAAAGAAAACAGAAGAACACAGCACCAGAGCTAAGACTACCCACACGATATATTTCTCCACTCATCTTCCCCATCCCTAGCTTACACCGTATCTCATACTATATGGCCCACGCTATATGGTCCACACTATACGAATCGTGCATATCTAATAGCTAATGCTAGTCAGGCAGAGGCGCCCTGCTCATCTCAGTGCAGCTTGCAGCTTGCACCTTGCACGACTTTAGAAGAACTCCGAGCCAAGAGGATAGGCAGCGATACTCTATTGATCTGTGCACGTACGCACCCCTTGAGAGTAGGCGGCGGCTTTGGAGGTGCTTAAATGCTTGGTGTGAGTGACGGTTATGCAGTCACGCGCCAGAGAATAGAAGGGGTAGGAGTGCAAGCGTGAAAAATTTGCCAAAAGGTGCTCTCACAGGGTTGGCTGGAGGGTGGGCAGGAGGAGGGGAAAGCTTGCCATAAATGAGCTTGTGGTTCTTTTCTTCTTCTTCTTTGTTATCCAAGTAGAGTCGTATTAACCATCGAAATCAATAACCAACACAATAGGTACGTTCAGTTTACTTAGCAGTATTGAGGTATTAACGTGTGGATGGTGTGCGTCTAGTTATAATATCCAATGGCGTTGCCGTTTGATGACAAAAAAAACCTGAAAGTGGGAAATCCTGAAACTTGGGAGATGCTTGCAGTGTTATGCGATACTATCATGGAAGGTATATTTTCGTTCCATGATGGAGATTGCTAATGATGCTGGTGTTTTTCTTTTTTCCGAGACCTTCCTGATACCCCACTTCAGAGAGTTGTTCACTAGCTGTTCAACTCTGGCTCATGACTCCCATGGACACTCATGTTGCTCTTTGCGCTTTTTTTTGTCATCGCCCCTTACTAACGAGGGTACAGCCATTCCAAAATGACCAGAACCTCTGTTTTAGCCGATGCCCTGAACGCCATCAACAACGCCGAGAAGACCGGTAAGCGTCAGGTGCTGATCAGACCTTCCTCCAAGGTTATCATAAAGTTTCTCACTGTGATGCAGAAGCATGGTATGTAACAAGTTGGATTTCTTTACTTTTCATATATTTTCACCGGAATGATAACTGGATGGTCTGTCGGAAATCAGTCCCTTGCTGTCTTTTAAGTTTCCGGAAGATCAAATGCGGAAATGCTTCTTACACGGTGTTGGATATTCTATTTGTTTCCTCCATCGTTTACTTTTCCCCGACATGTTTCTATCGATTTCTCCAAGAAAAGTTTCAACTAACATTGCGATAGGTTACATTGGTGAATTCGAGTACATCGATGACCACAGATCTGGCAAGATCGTTGTACAGCTCACAGGTAGACTCAACAAGTGTGGTGTCATCTCCCCCAGATTCAATGTCAAGATTGGCGACATCGAGAGATGGACTGACAACTTGCTCCCAGCCAGACAGTTTGGTTTCGTTATTCTCACCACCTCAGCTGGTATTATGGACCATGAGGAGGCCAGAAGGAAGCACGTCTCTGGTAAGATCTTGGGTTTTGTATACTAGTTGTTTTTCTTTCTCTGCCAAAAGTTAATATATATGTGGATTATTTTTTGATATATATACACTCCTCTTCTGTAGGTGTACATTCTATGTGAAGTTCAGAGTCTTCATTGTATTATTGCGCTTCTTTACGTCTCTTCCCAAAACGGAAGCCTACTATAGATGACATGCGGGCTTTGAAACGCACCCAAATGCAATGCAGTCTCGCTACTTTTCCCTATCTACACGGCTGTGCATTCGATAGAGTTACCTTGAACATGGAACCTTTAACCGAAGCCACAGTACCCTTTTCATTTACATTTTGATTCTCCGCTTATACTCCCATTTATGTTTAATCTGAATGAGCAAGATATCTGAGACAGACTTGCTCATCTCCAAAGCCATTTCTCATGCTGTTGAGCCCATGGTTCACTGATCCATTCTTCTGTATCACACATTTGCCTACCGTCACATTTGCTTATTGTCACACACTGATAAACCAAGATGAAAAGACTACAGTTCATGGGCATAAAGAAAAGACTCCCCAGGGAACCTCCCAGGATAGCCCCGGTTTACTCTGAGAAGCACCTCCTGTCGCTCCCGAATGAAGTACTTTTGCTCATCATCTCCAACTTAGATACGAGTAACTGGATAGTATTGTCACAGACATGCAAAGCCTTCCGCCCACTGGTGAATGGCAGCTTCCTCTATAAAACGGTGCGGCTAAACACTGCCTACAAAGTGTCGCAGTTCCTGAGGCTGCTGAAAAAGAGTTCTCTTGATCCCGGTAGATATGTGGAGGTGCTGGAGTTGAAGGACCCAGTCGTTGACGACAGGGAAGATGCAGAGATTGGCAGCATCGGCTATACCGTGAATATTGTATACAAGCAGTATGACCAATCGTATCCAGAAATGGTAGTAAGCCTGTTGGGGTATCTCTCTAACCTAAAGGAAATACGGTTGATGGATGTATCGCCAAGATTTGAGTTCCCTGTTTCTGCATCTCTCTGTAAAAGGCGACAGCAGTCTAACACTCCCCAGTTTCTCCGTTTAGTTGGTGAGCAAAAGGATAGCCCTCTGCGCTCTATTTCAGAGTCTTCGGTGAATGAACTTTGCCTCTCCTCTGAGAAAGGCTGGAACATACCTTTCAGGTCAAATCTAATGTGGAGCTTCGGGCTCGTCAAATCACTGACGCTTAAGAATATGTTGATTGATTTGATTTCACTCTCGCAAACTAAATACCTGGTCGATGCGAGAACAGGTGACTTCTGTGTCTCCTCAGCGTCAACAACCTCTTCATCACCGAGGTCAAAATTCGAATCGCCGGTAGAGACACTGGTATTAGACTGTTGCAGTGTTGTACCCAAGGCGCTCCCCATTCTTCCCCATTACTTCGCTCGTGTCACAGATCTCACTTTGAAAAGTCTGAAAAATATGTCAGACCTTTCAATAGTGACATATTTTCCAAGTGTGTCATCGTTGTCCTTAGACTTTAAATCAAAGCTTTTCACAAATTTCTTGCATTTATATAGCCAGCAGTTTGATTCTTTTTTTGCGCTGTTAGGAGCTAACAGAAATCTCCATACGCTCAAACTCACAGGAGTTGACTTTATAAACAAATCCACTATCCCAAGGGAACCTGTCGGTAATCTGGATTCCACGTCATATAGAGTTTGCCTTTTCTGGTTCTTCACAAGGATATCGAGACTATCTCATATTATAATCGAGCTAGATAACAGCCCTGTGTATCGAAGGTACACCGAAGGAGATTGGAAGGAGGTTTTCTCTCTTTTTGAGGGAGGAGGATGTGCTGTGCATGTTAAGGATGGAGAAGGAGTCATACAGTTTACTACGATATGATACACATTATCTTATCTATTAACGTAAATGGGATCATTGAAGCAAATACTGGAGTCCAGCTAAAACACACACAAAGCATTGCAAAATGACGTGCTCATGCCATAATCATCGAGACTGACACAACCAATGCTGCTACAAGGTGTATCACTTTGTTCCTATTGGGATCTGAATTGTTCCTCACAATTGTCCGCAGAGTACGACTCACGCTCTCACTATGTGGGTGGATGGCAACCACCACATCGTCCGTATATGGAGAACCATCGATATTGAACACCTTGTAGGTGGAACGCATGTCATCTTGAGTTAATGGCACAAATTTACCACGTTCGATGCTGGCTCCCTTGGAAATCAGCTCATCGGCCAAACTGTCTGGAAGTCCACCTGATGTGTCAATATTGGTATACTTTTCCTCACAGCTGATGATTTTGTTCAGCTTCTGTGCGGAAGATCTGGAAACAGACTTGGGGGCGTTCACATGCTTGCTGGATGCATAACGAGCCTTCAAAGTGAGGAAATCTTGTTTAATGTGAGCGTTTCCTTCGAGATCATGCTCTACAAGACCGTAGTTATTTGGCTCTTGTGAGAATTCATATACTAACCCTCCGCTGAACACTCCTGCCATATTAGACGAATAGATACTTTCAATCTCCTCAAACAGTCGAGGTTGGACCTCGTTGCACCCAAACTCCGAAAGGAAAATTGGTTTGGTATAATCGCGGTAATCATCCACTAGTATATTATAACCACTTGAGTAAAATGTCTGGTCCCCACACCCTGTTGATGAGCTGTTAGAAGTTTGTTCATATATATCTCGAGGAAATCCCAAAATGCAAATGCTTACACTGATACGAGTTCACTCCGTAGAAATCAATGGTTTCCATTGGATCCTCTCTTTGACACTCAAGATACTTGGCCAAGGGAACTCTGAAGGAAAGATCGTCCGCGGCGGAATACCCAACAGGGATTTCACGAGGAGAGTTGAAATGAATGTAAGTCTTTAGGTCCTTGATGACAGCCTTAATGTATGTTGCTGATAACTGAATTTAAGTTAGGCCAAAGCTTTTTGTGAAGAAGGTTTCCTATAGATTTGCTTACCTTAGCCGATCTGTCGTCATTCACTACTTCGTTACCTGCAAAAAATGCCAAAGTGTTGTTGTAGTACGAGAATTGTTCTACAACCTGGAAGATGTGCTCAAGGTATTGCTGGTTGTACGAGGTCCAAGGCTCATACCTGTTAAGATTCTCATTTGTGAGTGGAGAATTCACATCGAAAACCACATAGATGCCTGCTGCTGCGAGCATCGTCATACACTTATCGTGGTTTAAACTTGGGTTGACAGAGTAGACACGAATAGTCTAATCAACAGTTAGTTTGGAGAGACCGTTATTACTAAGGGGGTAATTCGGCCTTGCCATTACTTACGTTGATGCCCAGATCCTGAAACAGGAATATATCTCTTGCACATTTGTTGGAGTCTGAGAGGGGATCTTCCTCCCATGTCACAGCGGATGAGCCACCTGGCTGGTAGTCAACTCCCTTGATGTAGAACTGTTGAAAGATTAGCTCCTTTTATCGTTATACATGCCAAATAAAATCAGCTTCGTGAATTTACTATCTGATATGCAACAAGTCACCTACTCTATCATTGGTAACCGAATCGACGAAATGATTGCCCTGAATGGTGATTGGATGGAAAGAGGCTCTCACTCGAGCTACTGCTAACACCACACAAGAGAGCAGGTGAAGTATAGTTTTTGGGCTGAACATTATCTATACAAACAAATAATGGTCTGCTTGTATTGAAAAGTCACCATTAGTATGTCTAATATTATACGTGCTTTTTAAGACTGTTTAAGGATCGTGTTCTATCTGGCTTTGAGTTACACCACTATGCACAAAATCCATGGTGCAATATCGCTCGGATTGCATGTATATTATTATAAAAGCCACAAAACAGTCACCATCATAAGCTGTTTATCTAGCCAAGAGATTACCCCTAAACAATATCGCTTATTAATTACACTGCAACGTAAAGTCACAAAAGAATATTTAACCAAAAATGAGAAAGCACAAGAAGTAATGATAATAACATAAAAGTAAATTTTTGTGATTGCTTTGAGGTTTACGTTGTTTAACTTTTGAGACAGATTGAGAGGTTGCTGTTACAGAATTATTTTACAGAATTATTTTTTAATAGTTGAGTGCTTCTGTGATTTCAGGGAGATGGATTATTTCAACTAAGATTATAAAAGAAAACAAATTTAGATAATAATACCTCCTTCAGATATTAATAAGTCGACGCTAGGCATTTCCGTTGTTGTGGAATATTGTGCAGTACTCAAGTTACATGCACTATATGAAGAACAGCAGATTTATACACAACAAGTGGACGGTAACCTGGCCGAGTTGGTCTAAGGCGCCAGGTTAAGGTCCTGGTCTCTTCGGAGGCGTGAGTTCGAATCTCACGGTTATCACCAGATCCACTGTTTTTTGTTAAAAAATATTTTAATTTTTTTCATGTTGCAGTAAGTTTCCATGATTTCAGATTTTTTTGGTCAAGTAAGGGCGCCATTGGCTCTGCGGGGAAATACAATAGCGGTCCATTGTGAAAAGTGAAGCTAGTGAACAGCGATCACGAACTTGAGCTACGACCGCCAACGTGATCTTTAAGACATGCTTTCAAGTTTTTAGTCATTAGTCATTAGTCATTATATTGCAAGTATACAAGGGGAATATTGATCATTCGTTTTCCAGCCCTAGCCTTTCAAATAAATCGATTAGGTTTTCTACGCCTTTGACAATATTTTCATCATATCCTTTCCCTCGCGTGTGTCTGGCATGTGCAAAGTCTATAAAGCATAACCTGCTTAAAGGGGCCACGCTGTGATTTTCTGATTCGTTCTCTTCGTCTCCATCCTCATCTTCATCAAAATCAGAGTATTCATATAAGATCTGATCTTTATAATTCTGAGTTTGCCACCTCCCCAGGTCGTTCTCAAAAACAAATAGGAGACTGCCCGAGCGTACCCGAACCTCTTCATCTAGGAGAGCATTGTACAGAAGCTGAAGACGTACAAAAAAATTTTCCTTGATAATTGCTCGTACTTCCGATGGAAGGTTGTTATGATCAAAGAAGAGTTTAAGACCCCCCAATATGGAGGACTTTTTCAATGATCTTCCAAAATACTTATTGAATGACAAATATCCAACCTTTTCAGCATTCAGAGTGTCATCCATAGACGGTACCTCTAAACTGACACAATCCTCCATTTTTATGTCACTCAAATCAGGTGGAATCCTTTCATGGGCGATTTTCATTCCACAAATTCTGAAATGCAGAGAGCCACTAGTTGTAGTTTCGCTAACCTTCATTAGCCTTTGTGCCTTCTCCTCAGTTGCATTTTCATCGTGTAATATGGCTCCAAGCTTGATATCCATCACGCTAGGCCTTGAAAACCCATCGAGGACATTTTCAAGCACTATATATTCTTTGGTGGGCTCGTTTCCAACTTTGAGTCGTTCAAGGGATTCAACAATACGTGCATCACCTGTGTCCACATTGCCAGAAGCTAGTAATTCATCTGTAATGCTCGAAACCAGAGTTCCGTAAAACCTAGGCATCCAATGGCTGAGGCGTGATCCAGGCTCCTCATCTTTACCCTCATCATACTGTGCAAATGTGTCTGAGTAGAAATCAACTTCCTGTCTCGTGGTTAGCTTGCTGAAAAGTGAACCATCTTCATTCTGTAAACAGTCAGGATGACCTGCTGCCTGGTGCTGTAGGGGATGGAAATCCTCTAGTCCCATATCGATCATTTTCCAAAAATGATATACAGAGAATCACTCACACACGCGAAGTGTCTAAAGCACATTGAATTACTATTTTTCACCACATTTGCGATACCATGTGGCTTTAGAGCTCATACACCATACATGCACAGTGCGTGCCGCTGCATAGATCCGATTCACCATCCATTGCTGAAATGGCCCTTCCCACCCCACGAAAACACCAAATTAGCTACAGCATGCATTCAACACACCTCTGACTATACAGCACAGCTGTCGACCGCCCCCAGCACGGCTATCCTATCTATCCATCGGCGGCAGCGGCCTCTCTGCTCTCCCCTCCTACTGGGCTGAGCTGGGCCCCTTCGGTTCGTATAGGCACGGCCCCCGGCCTGGCATAGTCAAGATCTATTAAAGCACATACAGACGCGAAGGATGGCCCCTTCTCCTGCACCCCAAATAGTAGTGCCCCAACCCTCTTTGAGCCGAAAGCGCTGCCACCTATTTTCGGTACCACATCAGGGGCTCCCCGTGGTCATCGGTATGCAATTTGTGGCTATGTGGCTAGGTCGTACCCTGCAATGATAGCGTGTCCGAGCGTTCCCATGTACTTTTCGCATGTGTGCAAATCTCTCGTTCGCTGCCTGTGTTGAAGTTGACTTTGCGATCACCGGGGTACACTTTACCGCAAGGATAAAATTGGTTACTAATACTGTGGCGAATTCCTAGAATATCTCAGCAAGAGGTTTCTTTCATTAGATTGAGTCTTACAAGATGAGTTATAACGGCAACACTAATAGCAATGGAGTAAGTAGAGCGGTCAAAATAGATAACCGAGAGGAGTGCTCGATAACTGGGCAGACCGGACAACGCGATTGAAATCTTTTCTGCACTGGAGTGGCAACGTGATATATGTGTCCGATCAGATGGATGAAAGTGCATCTAATGGGTCCTGATGAAACGAAGGCTGTGATGTAAATCAAATGAAACTTGTGTGCGGTTTGATAGGGCCTTGCCGTTCTTTCGTTGCGCATGTACTAACATCCGAAACAGTATGGCTACGGCAATCCATATGCTGAGGAGAGCTACGAGATGAACGGTTACAACGGTGCTGGTGGTGACGACTCTCTGATCAAGTTCATGAATGAGATCTCTGATATCAACAATAACTTTGACAACTATAAACAGCTTATTGAGCTGGTGGACAAGAAACAGGGGAACTTAATTAACGAGATTGGCGATGAGCAGGGCGACTTTTTGCAGAAACAGGTGGATTCCCTCACCAGTGAAGCAGTGGCACTGCAGAACTCTCTCAAGACTAAGATCGATCACATTTTCAAAATGGCAGTTGGTGATAATACGAAGATTGCCCAGGCACAGACTGCCAAACAGAACTTTATGAGACTTATCCAGCAGTACCGAATGATCGAAGACAAGTATAAACAGCAGAACCTTATCCAGGCTGAGAGGCAATACAGAGTTGTGAACCCAGAGGCTAGTGATTCAGAGGTGAGGCAGTTTGTGAGCAACGTAGGTAGCGAGCGCCAGCAACAGATATTCTCTAATGCCCTTTTGTCTTCCAACAGGAGGGGTGAGGCCAAGTCAGCTCTCCAGGAAGTACAAGCAAGACATCTTGAGATACAAAAATTGGAGAAGCAGGCTGCTGAGTTGGCCATTCTGTTCCAGGAAGTGCAAGACCTCGTTGTGGAGCAAGATGTTGTTATTGACAGCGTCGAGGAGCAGGTGAATTCTGCCCAAGCTGATATTGAGAAGGGTGTCAAGCATGCTGATCAGGCCGTGACAAGTGCTAGAAAGGCTAGAAGAAAGAAGTGTTGGTGTCTCTGGATTTGTATACTTATCATTGTCATTTGTGCTGCTGCAATTGCCGGTGGTGTTGCAGGCCATTTCCATTAAGTGTTTTTTTTATGTCGCCATCGGACGTATATATTCTATCTACTCTACTAATTGTTTTGCCACATGTATTATCGAGTGTCTATCTCCTATATATTCTACGAAGTCTCTTAATTAGGTGGTTGGACACAATGTATCTGTAAAGAGTGTGATGTATTGATTGCGTGTGTGTAGGGTCTAGAGATAAGCCGTCACTAGTTATTCCGGCCTAGAGTGAGGAAACAAGAAATTTGCATAGCTGGATGCTATCTTTTAATGGATATAGGAAGGTGATTTAGTCCGGCAAGACGTAGAAAACGCGTGCTCACAGGGTGGAGTAATCCTATGACCCGAGAGTCATCTGTTCTTCCAACGCGATAGTGTTCCCTTGAACCACTACCAGAGGGCACAAGGCCAACTGGGGTAAACGAGAAGGCAAACGCATTGGGGGTTTGAGTCTACGAGAAGTATCAAATCAACACAAAGAGATAATAATCAAATAAAGCACAAACACAAACCGCACAGCAAAGTGGAAATACACTTAGCCCACTTGTGTAGATCTTCATACAGGTACAAAGACTGGATATGTAGCTAATGCATATATTAATGGTTTAATACATGTCACAAACAATTAAAACACAAATAAAAAATAACCAACAGTTGATATCCATACGGATACACACTAGGACTCAAAAAATAAACAAAATAAACAAAAACAAATCCGCTTTGACGCAGCCCCTTTTATGAGACACCAAGAGGAGCAAAGAATGACTACACTTGCAAGAAGAATAATTTTCACCCCCAAGAAACGAGCTGATGAAACATCTCCTCTTCCCATCCAGCCTGCTCGCGCTCGCTAGGGTGTTAACAGCGTGTACGGATGAAGTACAGGTATTAGGGCTTTTTTCGGCCGTCAGGGCTCGATTCTGCTGCGAGCCTTTTCGGGCCCACCTAGAGACAGCAACGGTGGTAGAGTAGTGTTTTCTCCATTATTTATGGCCAGCGTGTATTGCCCAACGCATCTGGTTATAAGTGCCTTTTCTACTTTTGGTGAGATTTCCAACAGCGATGAGCCCAACAATTGAAAAAAAAGGTCGTGTAAAGTGCTATCACAACAAGTCGCGATTAGGTAGGGTGAAACTTTTGGTGAATTTATATATATGGATGGCACTATTCGAGGGAGCTGAGATAGGCCATTGATAGTGACTGATATCTATTGTCTACCTCATTCTACGGATTGACATAGATATTTCTGTTTTCTTTTTAATTTTTAAATATGCGCCCAGAAGTTGAGCAAGAACTTGCTCATGTCCTGCTGACGGAGCTGCTGGCTTACCAGTTTGCTTCTCCAGTCAGATGGATTGAAACCCAGGATGTTTTCCTCAAGGATTATAACACCGAGAGAGTTGTTGAGATTGGTCCTTCCCCCACCTTGGCTGGTATGGCCTCCAGAACCATCAAGGCCAAGTACGAGTCTTATGATGCCGCTCTCTCCCTTCAGAGACAAGTGCTGTGCTACTCCAAGGATACCAAGGAGATTTACTACACTCCAGACCCAGCTGATCTCGCTCCTGCTGCTTCAGAGGCTCCAGCTTCCCCAGCCGCTGCTGAGGCTACCTCTTCTGCTCCCGTCGCTGCCGCTGCCGCTCCAGCTGCTCCAGCTGCTGCCCCATCTGGTCCAGTTGCTGATGTTCCAGATGAACCAGTGAAGGCATCGCTCATTCTTCATACACTTGTTGCTCACAAGCTGAAGAAGCCTTTGGATACTATCCCAATGTCAAAGGCTATCAAGGACCTCGTCGGTGGTAAATCTACTGTGCAGAATGAGATTCTCGGTGACTTGGGTAAGGAGTTCGGTTCTACTCCTGAGAAGCCAGAGGACACTCCTCTCCAGGAGCTTGCTGAGCAGTTCCAGGAGTCCTTTAGTGGCCAGCTTGGTAAGCAATCCGCTTCCCTCATTGCCAGACTCATGTCCTCCAAGATGCCCGGTGGTTTCTCTGTCACTGTTGGTAGAAAGTACCTCCAATCCAGATGGGGTCTTGGGGCTGGTAGACAGGATGGCGTCCTGCTTATTGCCCTCACCATGGAGCCAGCTGCCCGTCTCGCTGCCGAGGGTGATGCTAAAGCCTTCCTCGATGGCGCTGCACAGAAGTACGCTGGTATTGCTGGAATCTCTTTGGCTCAGGCCTCTGCTGGTGGTGCTGGTGGTGCAGGTGCTGGTGGTGCAGTCATTGACTCTGCTGCTTTTGAGGAGATGACCAAGGACCAGAAGGTTATGGCTCGTCAGCAGTTGCAGGTTCTTGCTAGATATCTCAAGCTTGACCTCACCAAGGGCGAGAAGGCCCTCATCAAAGAGAAGGAGGCATCCAAGCTCTTGCAAACCGAGCTCGATCTCTGGAACGCGGAACATGGCGAGTTTTACGCCACTGGTATCCAGCCAGTTTTCTCTCCTCTCAAGGCTAGAACTTACGATTCTTACTGGAACTGGGCTCGTCAGGATGCTCTCTCAATGTACTTTGACATCATCTTTGGCAAGCTCACCAGTGTTGACAGGGAAACTGTCTCTCACTGCATCCAGATCATGAACCGTGCCAACCCAACCCTCATTGAGTTCATGCAGTACCACATCGACCACACCCCGCAGGCCAAGGGTGAGACTTATGACCTTGCCAGAAGACTTGGCCAGCAGCTCATCGATAACTGTCTCCAGGTGCTCAAGGTTGACCCTGTATACAAAGATATCTCTTACCCAACTGGACCAAAGACCTCGGTTGACTTGAAGGGTAACATTGTCTACCAGGAAGTACCACGTCCAGCTGTCAGAAAGTTGGAGCAGTACGTCCATGAGATGGCTCAAGGTGGTGAGCTAACCAAGGAGGTTGTCCCAACAATCCAGGATGACCTCAGTCGCATCTACAAGGCTATCACCAAGCAGGCATCTGCTGACACCAAGCTGGAGTTCAAGAAGCTTTATGGTCAGCTTCTCGAGTTTGTCGACAAGGCCAACGAGATTGAAGTTTCCAAATCTGCCAGAGCCGTGCTCGGCGACGACTCCCAGTCCGTCTCTTCTGACGAGACCGACACGGATGAAATTGCTTCCTTGCCTACAAACACCTCGGTGTCTGAACCAGTGTCTGCTCACATCCCACCAGAGACCATCCCATTCTTGCACCTTAAGAAGAAGAATGCTCTCGGCGAGTGGATCTATGACCGTCAATCGTCCGCTGCTTACCTCGATGGCCTTGAGCTTGGTGCTATTAACGGTATCTCTTTCAAGGGCAAGACAGTTCTTATTACTGGTGCTGGTGCTGGTTCTATTGGTGCTGAGATCCTCCAAGGTCTCATCTCTGGTGGTGCTAAGGTCATTGTCACCACCTCTCGCTTCTCCAAGAAGGTCACTGAGTACTACCAAGAGATGTACTCTCGCTTTGGAGCTGCTGGGTCCACTTTGATTGTTGTTCCATTCAATCAAGGTTCTAAGCAGGATGTTGAGGCTCTCATTCAGTTCATCTATGATGACGTTAAGAAGGGCGGTCTCGGCTGGGATCTTGATGCTGTCATCCCATTCGCCGCTATTCCAGAGGCGGGCATTGAGATTGACGGTATTGGTTCCAAGTCTGAACTTGCCCACCGTATCATGCTCACCAACTTGCTGCGTCTCCTTGGTGAGATCAAGAAGCAGAAGTCTCTCCGTAACATCAACACCAGACCAGCCCAGGTTATCCTGCCACTCTCTCCTAACCACGGAACTTTTGGTTCTGATGGTCTTTACTCTGAGTCCAAGTTGGCTCTTGAGACTCTCTTTAACAGATGGCACTCTGAGTCTTGGAGCTCTCAGCTCACCATTTGCGGTGCTGTTATCGGCTGGACCAGAGGTACTGGTTTGATGTCTGGCAACAACATCGTCGCAGAGGGTATTGAGAAGCTCGGTGTCCGTACTTTCTCCCAGAAGGAAATGGCTTTCAACATTCTCGGTCTTTTGACACCACAGCTTACCAACATGTGCCAGGAGGCTCCTGTTCTGGCTGATCTCAACGGTGGTTTGCAGTTCATCGACAACCTCAGAGAGTTTACCGCCAAGCTGCGTAAAGATCTCAAAGAGACTTCTGATATCAGACGTGCTGTTTCCATCGAGACTGCCATCGAGACTAAGGTTGTCGATGGTGAGCTAGCCGATGCTACTTACCAGAAGGTTGAGATCGATCCACGTGCTAACATGCGTTTTGCCTTCCCAACTCTTAAGGATCACTCTGAGATCAAGAGTGTTGCTCCAAACCTTGAAGGTATGCTTGACCTTGAGAAGGTGATCGTTGTGACTGGTTTCTCTGAAGTTGGTCCATGGGGTAACTCCAGAACCAGATGGGAGATGGAGGCGCATGGTGAGTTCTCCCTTGAGGGATGCATCGAGATGGCTTGGATCATGGGTTACATCCGTTACCACAACGGTAACATCAAGGGTCGTCCATATACCGGTTGGGTTGACGCCAAGTCTGGTGAGCCAGTGGAGGACAAGGATGTGAAGAAGAAGTACGAGGAGAGCATCCTCGAGCACGCCGGTATCCGTCTTGTCGAGCCTGAGCTCTTCCACGGCTATGACCCTAACAAGAAGGAAATGATCCAGGAAGTGGTGATCGAGCATGACCTCGAGGCTTTCGAGACAGACAAGACCACCGCTGAGGCTTACAAGTACCAGCACGGTGATTCTGTTGAGGTTTTCGCAGTTGAGGATTCCGAGGAGTACAGCGTTCGTTTCCTAAAGGGTGCAAAGCTGTTTGTGCCAAAGGCACTGAGATTCGACCGTCTTGTTGCTGGCCAGATCCCAACCGGCTGGGATGCCAAGAAGTATGGTATCTCTGAGGACACCATTAACCAGGTTGACCCTGTTACTTTGTACGTACTGGTCTCCACCGCAGAGGCTCTGTTGTGCGCCGGTATTACGGACCCATACGAGTTTTACAAGTATGTGCATGTCTCCGAGGTTGGTAACTGTTCCGGTTCTGGTATGGGTGGTGTGACTGCCCTCCGTGGTATGTTCAAGGACAGATACGCCGATAAGCCTGTCCAGAGCGATATCCTTCAGGAGTCTTTCATCAATACCATGTCTGCCTGGGTTAACATGATGTTATTGTCTGCATCTGGTCCTATCAAGACCCCAGTCGGTGCCTGTGCCACTGCCATCGAGTCCGTTGACATTGGTATCGAGACTATCTTGTCTGGTAAGGCTAAAATTGTGCTGGTTGGTGGTTACGATGACTTCCAGGAGGAAGGTTCTTACGAGTTCGGTAACATGAAGGCCACCTCTGACTCATTGGATGAGTTTGCCCATGGAAGAACTCCATCTGAGATGTCCAGACCTGCCACCTCCACCCGTAATGGTTTCATGGAGGCACAGGGTGCTGGTATCCAGGTCATCATGACTGCTGACCTTGCCCTCAAGATGGGTGTTCCAATCTACGCGATTGTTGCTTTGACAGCAACTGCCACCGATAAGATTGGCCGTTCCGTGCCAGCTCCGGGTAAGGGTATTCTCACCACCGCCCGTGAGCACCAAGGTTCCCTTAGGTATTCTCCAAAATTGTTGGATGTCAGCTACAGAGCTAGACAGCTTAAGCAGCGTCAGTCCCAGATTTCAGACTGGGTTGAAGATGAACTTGAGTACATTCGTGAGGAGGCCGCTGCTCTCAAGGAGTCCGAGAAGGACTTCTCAGAGTCTGAGTTCTTTGCCGAGCGTACCGAGCAGATCAAGCGTGAGGCCAAGAAGCAGCTCAAGGATGCCCAGGGCCAGTGGGGTAACGAGTTCTGGAAGAATGATCCAAGAATTGCACCCCTCCGCGGAGCTTTGGCCACTTTCAACTTGACCATTGACGATCTTGGTGTTGCCTCTTTCCACGGTACTTCTACTCAGGCTAACGATAAGAACGAGTCCATCACCATCAACAAGATGATGGGCCATCTTGGTCGTACCAAGGGTAACCCTGTCTACGGTGTGTTCCAGAAGTTCTTGACTGGTCATCCTAAGGGTGCTGCCGGTGCTTGGATGCTCAACGGTGCTATTCAGATCCTTCAGACTGGTATCGTTCCAGGTAACCGTAATGCAGACAACGTTGACAAGGTGCTTGAACAGTTCGACTATGTTTTGTATCCATCCCGTTCCATCCAGACTGATGGTATCAAGGCTGTTTCCGTCACCTCCTTTGGTTTCGGTCAGAAGGGCGCCCAGGCAATTGTTGTGCACCCAGATTACCTCTACGCTGCAATTGATGCTGCCACTTACAAGGAGTATGCCGCCAAGGTTGAGGCCCGTCACAAGCGTGCCTACCGTTACATGCACAACGCTATCATCCGCAATACCATGTTTGTTGCTAAGGAGAAGCCACCTTACTCCGAGGAGCTTGAGCAGCCAGTATACCTTGACCCACTTGTCAGGGTCGAGGGCGACAAGGAGCTCACCTTCTCCAAGAAGGCAGTTCAGGCTGCCTCTTATGTCTCCCAGGGAGCTAAGGATACCGCCAAGGTGCTCGGTACTTTGGCCTCTGACCTCACTTCTAACTCTGAGGTTGGTGTTGGTGTTGATGTCGAGCTGGTGGGTGCTGTCAACTCTGCTAACGACACTTTTGTTGCTAGAAACTTCACCGAGGGTGAAATTGCATACTGTGAGAGCGCTCCATCTCCAGCATCCTCCTTTGCTGGTACCTGGTCCGCTAAGGAGGCTGTATTCAAGGCTCTTGGCGTCAGCTCCAAGGGTGCTGGCGCGGCTTTGAAGGAGATTGAGATAATCAGAGATGCCAAGGGTGCTCCAACCGTTGCCCTCTCCGGATCTGCACAGAAGGCTGCCACCGCCGCCGGTGTTAAGTCTGTAAAGGTTTCCATTTCTCACGATGATGTTCAGTCCGTTGCCGTAGCCATCTCGCAGTTCTAAGTGTCGGGCATTGAGTAGGCAAGAGTTTGCTCCAGTGGTTACGTATATGTCTCGTTAATATCTAATAAAATAAGAGTCTGTATTGCATTAAACATTTCACTATATCACAATAGCCCACATATATCTTCTAGGCAATTTCTATACATTTCCCGCACTGTAGATCCCGGAAACAAATGGTGAACACATTGAGAACGAGATAGTACACAGCTTCAAAATCTTTAATTAACACAACAAAAAAAACAAAGAGAAACCAACCAACCAAAAAAGTCTAAACCAGCAAATCGAGAAAGTAAAAAGAAAAGAGATAGAGGATAAAATAAACTCACAAAAATAAAAAGATCGTATCATACTGACTTGAGATCCATCAGTGCATACGCAGCCAACTCCTCAGCCTTGGTCTCTGTAGCACGCATTAAATCACGCTTCCCCTCCATGGAATCTATTCCATCAGTCATCTCGACATCACCACCAAGCCCAAATGGTTGGTTCTCAAGTTTGAAATTATTTGAATAAGAGAATAGCTTTGCCTGGGGAGGGGTAGGAGGCGTACTATTGACGGTTGTTCGCCTAAGGCTTACTGCACCAATAGACTCCCAATCTTCCTCATCTGTGTCTGAATGGTGGTCAGCTTCACGAAACGGCCTCCTCTTCTCGTTCGTGTGACTTACATTATCCGTAGAAGAGGAAAAAGAAGGGTGGCTATTCTTTGGTAAATAACCGTTTGAAACAGTCGTTGGAGGAGGAGGAGACACCTTATTAAGGGCGATATTACTCACAGAGCCTGACCCATGAAGCATCACCTGAGGCGAGAAAGTTGGTGAGATTGTGGACCTCATAAAGGATTGTCTGCTAAGACTTGAGGCATTAGAGAATGAAGCCCGGGGCCTTCTACTAGCAGGAGATCCAATTTCCAAAAATCCGACATCGCTAGGAAAGCCTGGAACAGGTATTGGACCAGCCGCAGAAGAGGTTGAGCCTGAAGTTCTCCTCCTCCTCTGTCCAGAAGGCGCTCTTCCTACTGAAGAAGGCGCTCCACCAAGGACCACACCGCCAGGTATGGCAGCCGAATCTAACCAGTAACCATCAAAGAGATTGGTGTTATCGATGGATGTCTCTTTGCCATTGAAAGAGCCAATCCTGGACTTCCTGGGTTTGGCAATGCCCTTGGATGAGCTCGTTGCAGACATCCTACGATATGTAGGCTGCTGTGCAGGGCCACGAGATGCGGACTTTGCTTGTGATTCCTCTTCCGCATCAAATTTGAACAACTCCTCCTCGTCATCATCCTCAATTTCACCCTCGTCATTCTCATCTTCGTCCTCAGAGGATGACTCAATTGCTTCATCAAGCGACAGCTGCCTTACCTGCCCTCTGGAAAGCTTGCGCAGGTCCTGCAATGGGTATAGGGTAGGAGAAGAAGGCACCTTCGTGCCGTGCTGGTCAAAAGCTGAGTTTGTGATGGACTCTCTTCTAGCAGCCCAAGACTTGGCAATACCATGGTGCAACCCATTTCTGCTGGTAGGGGAGACGCTAGTAGCAGCGGCCCCGTGCTGTTCAGAAGACTTGCGCCGCCTCCTTGCCGCAAGGTTGATCGCCTTCGGAGCACTTCTGCTAACTGACGGGTGGAATGCATTGGCATCTGTGCCACTGGAGGCAGAGATGTTAGCAGATGTGCTAACAGAAGTTCCTGCCGTTTGCCGAGAAGTTGTGGGTGGCGAAGAGGCAGAGGCAGCGATCGGTACAATCGAAGAAGATGGATTGTTATTCCTACTTGTGATCTCATCTAAACTCACCTTTTTGGCTTCCCACTGACCCCAGCCCACCTTGTCAAATACACAGCCGGTAATGGGGTCCCCCAACTCTAGGGCTGCTATTATCAGTCTTCTCTGCTTAGACAGCGAGAGATGGGAAAAACCAGGAATCTGCGAGCTGAGGTGACCTGTGATATGTCTAATGGGTAGAGGGCCCTGTTTGAGCAGGAGGTTAGCTAGTCTGTTAGGAGTTACCTGAGAAGCAGCGGCAATTCCCTCTGGTGAAGAGGTGGAGAGCAGCACATGTTTGGAGCCGGACACATCGTCAGCAAGGTGTGGTAATCTGTTTGGACCAGGAGATTTGGAAGCTGAATTCCTAGGCAATGAGGGAGTGGAAGAAGACGCGGGTTGTCTCCGACCGCGCGTGGACTTGACTGTAGCCTGGGAATTTGCCTCTTGATTCTCACTCTGTTCATCGTCTTCAGGTGTCGGCTGAAGATTTAGCGGGCTTGTTGAAGTGGAACGGAATACAGCAGAGGCGGGGGATACAGAGGCCAAGGGGGCGTAATGCTTCTCCTGAGAGATTGCATTAATGATACTGCTCACAGGCAATTCTCCACTGGAATTGTCGTCGTTATTTTTGTCAATTTTATTTTCACTGTCATTGGAATCACTGTGGTAATTGTAGTTAAGATTCTGAGAGAAAGGAGACTTCTCCTTCACGTCAGGGTGGCTATCGCTGAGGACACCTGTCTGTTCGATAAGCGCGTTACCGTTCATTGCAACTGCGGATGATCGCTCAAAACGATATGACACGTCTGTGGGGGGGCCTCAACAACAGAGCGCGAATGAATATCTAAGTTTTTTTTATAGTGATAATAATTCCACTGTAAGTTCTAATGTGAAAATAAAAGTCAGAAACCAGCAATCAACTTGACAGTTTTGTGCAGCCAAGTTAACTTTTCAGCCCAAGGGAAAGTGATGGGCCTCTTTGTTGGAAAGTTTCAGGCGCTACCGCCAAGGTGGGTTAGACAGGTGGGTTATCACCAAAATAGAAATATTGGGGAACGCCTGTGCGATCGTGTATGTGGCAGATTGGGCCCACTACTGCAGGTGCGTGAGTCAGAGGGGGTAACCGGGTGGGGAGATACGCCAGATATGTATGATAAGATAGCAGTGAAGGGCGATATGATAATTGCTAATCGGAAGGACTGGGAACACATACACCGACAAGAAAGGTTTGTGGGGATGGGGTGTATATTTATTCGTCTAGGAATGTTGGAGGAGGGGTGAAATTTCACGGTATATAAGCACTGCATATGGGTGAGTCTTAGAGGGCCATTGCTCTTAATGGTGGTTTCGGGCCGGGGGTGGTGTACCAGTAGTACGTTAAATGCTCCGCATTTTCGGACGAGAGTGTCTCTCTCCAGAGTGCTTGACACTTCCGAGGCAGAATGACCCCCAACTTTGACATGCAATACAAACGGGGGAGATGTGGGCCAGATTCAACCTGCAAATGCCGGCACTTCACATGGTACAAACGCATGATGTGGTGACCTGCCAGCGGTGGCAGTCTGCGTCATGTAGCAAGGGGGGAGGGGGGGATGGCCATTTGCCAGCAGAGCTCTGTGGAATGAAAGCATTACGAAAGCACGCGTCTCAGCGTGCACAAATGGAGTGACAACGCCCAGCCAGAGGAGAGCGGAGAGATGGACTGGCCAGAAGGCTTCGACGTAATAGGTATAAGAATATGCTCGGCGTACATTATAGCAAGACGAATCACAGGAGAGGACCGCAAACAAAGATGGGCGGCGGCTGGTATTCACAAAGCGGAAGCGTTCACGCTATGTTAAGCGAGTCGCATCGCAGCAGGTGGATTTGTGGTTCAGAGGCGAAGTGAAAGTGGCAAAGCCTTAAGAAATGTTGGGAGGGTTACGCATTGGGGTAAGAGTGCTGAGAGTAGTCATCCTAGTAGAAGTCGTAATATCCATAGTAGCGATAATATCTATAACAGCGATTAGCTATAGTGGCCATATATTATCACAGCTATGATAGCCACCGTGGCCATTCACTTTCTCATGTCAAATGGCCAGCCAACCCCACATGATCGCTATTATCGATCTGGTGATGGGAAATTAAGGTGATACGATGAGATACAGTAAGGTCATACACTGAGCTGCATGATGCTATACATTGTATCATCGGTGCATGAAGAGAATGGACCATAGAGAGAGAAGGATCCTTATCTAGTAAGGAAAAGAATTATGAAGCATCCTCGATGCAATATTATAATAATATCCCCTAATGTTATAGAAATCTAAGCTTGAGGTATCATGAAAATATACACGTTACTATATAGTTAACTCAAGTATTGGAGAGGGTAGCCAAGATTGAGTATATATATGTATATAATAAGAAATATCCAGGAGATACTAAATGTAAAGCTTTTCTCTACCAAACGTCCGTGAGGTAATATATGTTATGTTGGTGCTTGGTGGGATTGAAAATAAAGCAGAGATATCTATGGCAATATGTTAAGAACATGGATGGTGTTTGATAACACAAAGTCACAACATCCCTCATACAGGATATATCTTTCGAGAACATTCTATTCTACTCTTTAAAGTTCTAACTGCTGCACAAGGACTTATGTCTGCACGATAGAAAGCACCGTTAGCGCGAAAGATGCCTCTTCCCGTAGTTCACCTGTGATTTCGAGTCTAACATTGATTTAAGCTTATTTAAGTGCATCATGAGAGAGCCAGAAAAAGCCGCTGAAGTTTGATACCAACTATTCTATACTTATAAAATTAAACTTAGCGGATTTTCGACCATAAAAGTGATATATTTCTCATTTGAGCTGGTTGATCCTTCTCATCTCCCGCGAGTAGATTCTGCGAATGCACAAGTTTGTGGTCAAGTTAATTAATTAATGTATCTGTGTTTTATTGATTTCCGCCATATGCAGTTCTCTTGGACCCCCAGAAATAACATAAATAGACCTCCCCCTTCCCCCCTCCTCGATTCAAGTCACTGTTCACATTTTTCTTTTCCCCAGCTTTTGTTCCTTCTTTTTTCTTTACTACTAACTACAGGAAACAACAGCAGTTCTACAACATTGGTTACAATTATTCGAGGACTAAAACTCAACCAAGCACTTTCTAAAGACTTGGTTGTCCCACCAGCCAGTCGATGAAGAAGGTAGTCCCACCTGCCTTTCTGATCTATTGGAAGTTGCTACTCTGTTGTTTCTGCTCTGTTGTTGCTGCTCTGTTGTTTCTGCTCTGTTGTTGCTGCCCTTTTGTATTTGAAGTTGCGGCGCTGCATGGTCAGGTAGTAAGTTATATACCTTCTACTGCTAACTACTGCTACTAACTGCTAACAACATAGCCAATCGATAGGCACTTTAGTTCTCAGGGGGAATTAACGGCAGGTCACCACAGGGCCACAAACAGCACTTAACATCAGCCACCACAAGGTTTCCCCACATTACAGAGACTACTGTTACCCTTGAAGAAGTTGTTGCCCTTGTATGTAACCTTGAGGTCCCCTAACTCTCCGTGGGTTATTCTTAATCTGCTACTACGGTTCCATGAATTATTCTGATGACGGCAAGGGATTACGACTTGATGTTGTTTATTATTTTTTTTCTGTTAACTTTTTCTATTTTTTATCTTCGCATCTCTTTTTCTTTCTTGAATAGTTTGTATAGTTTGTATAGTTTGTATAGTTTATTTATTGGGATAGGGAGCAAGCCCCACCTTGTTTTCTCCAGAGGGTTCTTAGATGGTCTGGTGCTCATCAGAAATGCTTTTGTGTTCACGCTCCATAGTTAAAGACACATACTTAAGGTGTTATAGATACGGTCACATACTTAAGGTGCCATAGTTAAGGTCATATAGTTAAGCTGTCGCATAGAGAGACTGCCACAAAGTTGGCACCGCATCTGCTGTCATGTATACGCAGGCACAGTGAGCTCTATATACACACCACCCATAATTTGTTAGGCAGGCATAGTTACGGTCACGTAGTTAGGTCACATAGTCAGGGACTCATAGTTAAGGCTCCACAGTTAAGATACCATAGCTAAGATGTCACACTTAAAATTTTTTCTCCACGCTATTGGCTAGTAATGATTATTCTGATTTGTTGAGCTCTACTCCTTCTACACGAGATTTGGAATGTGACCTTACCTCAGCCAGTACTTTGAATGTGTTTATTCCACACTCCATTCTACTCTACCCAGCAAAGCGTGTAATTAATAAAACTGTGGGTGCGAGATATGCGCGTCATGCGGCTCCAGACAGCAGCTCCCTATCATGCAGAGATATCTGGGGTAGTGAAACTTTACCACAACCGGGGAAACGAATTGCTCAATGTGTCTTGGGTTATAGGGGATCTTCAGGCATTTCCACGGATTTGATTAAATGCCAAAAAGGCTATAGGCAAATAAATTTATTGTTAATTTTTTGCGTATCATGTGTCCAGTAGCGATGGTATTATCTAATTGACTACAAAACACATAGATTAAAGCCATTAAGAGATAGCATTACAAGCATAGCAAGTGATTCACATATAAGATTTTTTATTAGACCAGGCTAGATGCGTATTCCAAAGGTATACATTTAATCTTTGATTTACAGGGAGGGGAAGTTGGTGTCGTCAACGGCGACTGGCTTTGGGCCCTTGGCGGCTCTTGGAGCACCACCTCTTGGAGCACCACCACGTCTGTCTCCGCGGGAAGCTCTTGGGGCACCACCTCTTGCACCTCTTCTGCTAGAGTTGCCCTCTCTTGGCTCTCTGGCTGGGACCTCATCGGCAAAGGTAGCCTGGAACTCGAGAATGTTCTTCTCCTTCTTTGGCTTGCTCTTGAGCTTCTTACCGGAACCAACAGTGAAGGACTCCTCCTCCTTCACGAGGACCTCGGAAGCGGACCACTTGTCCTCGGCACCCTGGTTAGCCTCACGCACCTTCTTTGGAGCGGCGAGAGCCTGCTCCTTGATCTTGAGCTCAGCGTAGTAGTCCTCAAAAGACTTAAGTGGGACAGCTGGCTCGGCCTCCTCAGCAGCCTCGGCCTCGAGCTCCTTCTCGGCATCAGCAGCGCCGGCAGTCTCAGCATCACCCTCCTTGTCATCTGAACCCCATCCCTGTCTCACCTTCTTGTCAGTGTCGGACTTGCCGGTTTTGGAGTGACGGTCGTTCTTAGGCTTGGAACCATGGGAAGCTGGAGTTGGGGCATCAACGGTACGGTTGTTGTGCTTCTCCTTGATAGCGGCCTCGTTACCAGTTGGCTGTGGACGGTTCTTGTTAGCACGAGCCTTGTTGGCGGATGGTGGTGGGACATCGGCCTTCTTGGAGGAAGTGGTCTTCTTCACGATCTCTCTTGGAGCGGAGACAGGCTCCTCGTCCTCGATGTCGTTGCCCAAAAGGTCAAATGGGTTCTAAAAAAAAGATTCTCAGTTAGTACACATTAAATCTGCTGTGCGAGGGAATAGGATTGAATGGTTAGGGTAGAAAAGCACTCTTCAGCAATTGAAATTAATATGGTCACGAGCACCAAATCCCGCTCTATATTGGAGACAAGCTGAGCTCTTTTCATATTGTAACGCTGACTTGAAACCAATTTCTCTCCACTCATATCAACCTGGTGGTGTCAGAGGTGTGGCCCACCGATTAGTGTTCACAGTTACCAGACTCTACCTGAATGTTGTATTTTTCAACTTGTGCGCGTGACCTGTTCATATACCCTTACCAACCCAAAAATCGAAGCATCTGCAGCTTAAACTGCGGGCAAAAATCCCTCAACATACCTTAGTAGACATTTCCTGAATATAACAATAGTTTCCTTAGGAGAAAGTCTGCCCTCTGGTTTACCTTGTCTATTTCACACTCTCTTCAATGTGTGTCGGTCGACGTTTTTCTCTTTTTTTTTCAGCATGCCCTCAGTGAATTATTCGTACAAGCACGACGCTAAGACATTGCGTATATGTCAGTACAGGGTCTGGGTACTGACGCTACGAGCAGTCCCTGTGGAGGTGGAGGGATGCTGATGGTGAGAGAATCCACACCAAATATTTCAGCCCTATCAATGAATATTTTGACTTGGTCATGGATGCATTGGTGTTTGATCTAAAATCCCTGGTAATTTAGAGGACGTGCTTGAGAACTGGCATGGCACAGCCCACTTCGTTGCGCCTATCACCCACAGTGCAGGCCCTACGCAGTGCACATACTGACTTACTGACTACACTATGTAGAGCTATATTTGTGGGGGTGCCTATCGGACACCATAAGATGGGATAGCCAAGGTGAGGTAGGTGGCTCTGTGGAGAAAGCAGATGGGGCTAATAAATGGCGTTGTCACAACGATACGTTTCGTTAGCTAAGGGACAGTCAGTTATAATAAAAGAAACAAAAATCACAATTGCACATTTTTCATATATAAACCTGATTGGGTTCTCGTTAAATAAAGCCACCTTGCTACAAATACAGTAATAATAGTAAAACCATCTGGTGGGGAGAAGGTGTTTTTCTAATCAGACATCACCGTTTTCCTTCACCTCATCCTCTCTGTCATTCAAGTACACGTCTCCAACACGAGACAGAAACCCCTTCATTGCGGTCCTTAGCTCTACTGGAACGCTCTTGTCAAGGATTTGCAGTACAAGATCATACATCGTGGGGCAGTTCTTGACAAAATCCTTATCGTCCAACTGTTCATACCCTTGCAAGATTTCAACCACCACTGGCCTCCAAGTTGTAATGTTTCTCTGCTGGGTGTCATCATCAAGAGCCACATAACGTTCAATGATTGCCACACACATTGGGATCAAAGTGGAAGCAATCTTCTCCCTCTGTTCCTCGCTGGTGCGATCGGTGTCGCAGTACAGTCTAAGCATGATAGAGATATAAACTGCGGAGGAACTCGTCTCCTGCTTCAACAGGTTAGGTAGTCGTTCAATAACACCAGAGTTCCATAGTCTTACCCTCAGATTGTAGTCATCGTTGAACTCTCTGGAAAACTTGTAACTCTTCTCCAGAAGGCCAGCCAGTAACAGCAGGTTGTCAAACGGAATGGTGTCATAGAAACCATCATCCTCAAAAAGCTCGCTAAGAGTCTCTATCATCAACAGTTGGAGCACGCATTTAACGACAATCGTCGACTTCTCCTTGCTCCGTTCACTCCGCAGCTCCTCAGCACTGATACTGCTGTTATTGATATCTCCTTCGCTTTGCTCCTCATCGGCTCCAGTACTGAAGTCCACACTGTCGTCTGCACTGCCGTTCTCACCGGGTACGTGGGAATGCGAACTTCCGTTTACATGGTTTAATGGATCGGCCTCAAAGAGTTCCTTGGCAGTCGTAAGGTCAAACAGCAGCCCAAAGGAATCACAGATCTTGTCCCAGTGCGACTGCTCCAGTTTGTACATGTTTTGGGTGATAAGCTGCTGGAGGCAAGAGCGACCAATACGTGCGATGGTATCGTTCTCCTGGCAGATACAGGAAACCAATAGCTTTAGATACCCATCGAGCATTCGATGCAGGGTATCAAAGTAGTGCGTGAATAGGGCGATCATGTTGCGCAGCGCCTGGATCAGTGTTGTTGATAGCCACACAGAAATGTCATCCTCACTGTTGAACTGGTTGATCTCCCAATGCTTGCCAAGCACACCGAAAATTGGGAAAAGGAGCTCATTGCAAACCTTGTCCCAAAACTCACCAGGGAAATGCCCTCCATACTGGACAAGGCTGTCGAACATGTAGTTGAGGGCCCTTGAGCGCACCTCCAAGTCATCGCCAGTCATGATAACGTCATAAAATCCATGTAGCAAGGGGAACCAAAGCTTAATGAGATGATTGTCAGCATCAGCCATGTTGTTCTTCGCCTTTGCGGCACCATCAACAATCGTTATAGCTGCCACTTCCTTGATCAGACGCCTCAGATCTTGCAGAGCCTGAAGAGCGGTCTTTTGGAACTGCTCATTCCTTGAAAACTCCGTAAAGCACACAACCAAATCGTTGAAACCACCTTGCTGTAAAACATCACGGAAGTGCTCTCTGTTGATCTTGCTGGTACAGAGGTACCCCTTTGCGACGAATGGCTCAGTCTGCTCCTTGGCGGCCACAGTGAGGATTTGGAATAGAGTGGTCCAGCCGGATTTGATCTTCGGCGACTTGGCCAACACCATGTTTTCAACACAGTCGAGAACCATCTGTCTAACTGGTAATGCTGGATTATTCTCTATGATATAGAGGAAAGGAACCAAGAATTCCTTCTGGAACTTGAAATGCGACAACTCTTCAATCTCGAAAAATCTCATAGAGAGCTGCCTCAGGGAGTCAAGCGCAAAGAATACAATGTGTGTGTTTGAGTGACAACCAAACTTGTTGAAGGTGACGCCCATGATAGCCCACAGTGCAGACCACTGCACCCTGATACGTCCCATATTGTAGTAGCACACATCAACCATCTTTTGCAGAGAGAACATCCTAGGATTCTCGCTCTGGCCGGAAGAGTCAATCTCCTCCGAAGAAACCGCTGTGAGCGCCTTGACGAAGTCAACAATCGCATCACCAGAGATCTGGCTACTGTGAGAGAACACTTTATCCATTGCCACCACCATATCTGTAGCGGTGATCATGGGCACGATATCCACATGCAGCCTTTGATTCTGATGGTGCTGGTAGGCCAACTCTGACATTGTTGAACGGTGCTTACTTCCAATATTGGTGAGCACAGACAAGAACCCAGAGTTCGCACCGTGCGATCTCAAACTGTCGATACTCTCTCTATTCGCTAGCCTAGCGATTGAGACATCCGGCACAGCACCGGAATCAACACCCCGTGCTAACAATTGCAGTCTCTCTATTTGTGAGATGGAGAGTAATACCTCTCTCCATGACGATTTGAGTCCATTACCCTCCTGGATCGCAACATCCAGAAGGGAATAGATCGCATCTATACTCTTGGGCTTGAGCTCTTCGAGGTTGTATAGGTTACAAAATTGCACAAGGGCGCCGATAAACGACGTGCGGGCATAGTCAATCTCAAATAGGCACGAGAGATGGATTGAAAGACGGAGACCTTCTAGGCATGTCTTTGCAGTGTCTTCGTCATCGTACTCTTTGAAAGGAGGGGTCAGACCAGCCAAAAGCGACATCCACAGGGTTTCAAAGATAGACTTGACGTGCTCTGCACCAGACGATGCCGAGTAGAAAACAGACTTTTCGATATCCAGCTTCGATTTACGCCCCAGCGTACGCACTAGCTGCTCTGTTTTCGTTGCCATTTCTTTGGAAGCCTGGATATAGGCATCTCTGGTGACGTCCCTAGTTCCAAATATACTACCAATTGTGGGCTGCAAATCACCTGCAATCAGAGCAGCATGCTGTTCACTCTGAATTTTAATCTCATTACGTTTAATTTCGTCGTAGATTTTGATCAAGTATTCCTCTGGAAGACTTTGGCCATCGTCAATACCATGGTTGTTTTTGATGAAATCTTCAGGGGTCATTCTATTTTTCACCTGTGGAGAATGCTGATCGGTATTAAGCATTATAACAGAGTATGCCAGCACATATGCGGTATCGGCGTTTGCAAACACAGTGGGGTTTCCGTTCACATAACGTTCGGCAAATTTAAGCATGAAACGGTCAATCTTTTGAGCCTCTCCGGGAAGTCTGAACTGCTGCAAGAACATACGCATTGCATCAACGAACAAGATACCAGAGAAGTCCATTTGATCTACAAATTCATGCATAATTGCAATGTTGTCATCACTACCTTCTCCGAGGTACTCACCAATAACCGCCTTATCAAGACCATCGGTTGTGAGAAGGAAGCTTGCAATGGAGGATGGTTTACTACTTGGGATGAACCCTTCACGCACCAAGCGTTCAATACCACGTTTTGGCTTGAAGTTGAACTGGCGGATGCCTTCCAGGAGGGCAGTCTTGCGCTGCTTCAAAGCATCAAACTGAGGCGCAGGCTCCAAGTGGTCGTCCAAATGCTTTTCTGAGTGTGGGTCACTGATGAAAGAGGTTTCAGGTGATAGAGGGGTAGATTTCAAAGAGCCGTTGGTATCTGATCTGTCACGTGCAGAGTTGGCCAACAGATTGGCCATGGAGCTGCCAGTACTGCCCTGGCGGCTCACAGGAATACCGTCTGCCCAAGATGACAACGACCTCAAGATGGAAACAATACAATCGATTGAAGTCATCTTGAGCGCATAGTCAAGAGGGAACGACAAAGACGCATCTGGATCGGGGGTGTGTGCACCCAGCTTACCCATAGAGAGCATTGGCATCTCAGATAAGTTGTAACACGCCAATGGCCTTGTGATGTTTTCTCTGTAGTGAACCTTTTGCTGTAGACTAACGTCAACCCTTGTTAGTGAGAGACGTGTGAGGTATCCCGTGAGCACCTCACAGATGTTGGGCATCGATGGGTCACAGTCATAGTTGAGATAAAATTCAACAAGAGCCTTTGTATTACTGCATAATCTCTGGATTATTGTCAACAAGTAGCGCTTCTGGTGTGCTGTAGAGGTCTTCATCTCAGAGACTGGGAAGTAGATCTCATCCCAAAATACAGGAATCTCACGCTTGAACTCTGATCTCAGCTGTGACATCATCACCCAAAATATTTCAAGGGAGATCTCATATACTGGGGCCAGAGGGGACGCTGCATTTCTGGACAGAGACAAACACAGGTATTGTCTGATGGCATCAATGAGACGGGTTTCCTCCTTTGTGGACGAGGACACAATCACCGCGCTCTTATCGAGGAAGCATTCCAGATGATCCTTAAGTATGGAGTGAACCATGTGAAGTGACAGCAGTTTCGATCTTATGGGATGAGAGCGCATATCCAAAGACTCGTTTTCTATAACTTTCACAGAGAGCTTTGCCATTGCTCTAAACAAGAGAAATGCATCTTTCACTGCTAATTCTGCCTCACCGTCCACACCGTGGCTATTCACCTCCTCAACCAACTGGCGATCATCAGCTAGAGACTCCATGTTCTGGAGTGTCAGTTTTGGAACTGTTGGCTCCGCAACAACGGCTACCGCGGTACCGTTTGTAGTGGCTGTTGCATTGGAACTGCCGTTTGCTGCACTGTATAGAGACACGGAACTATCCTGGTTCGTCATGTTGAGCGTCGATGGCTTGCTGGAGTATGCCAAAGATGCGCGGGTACTTTTCACACGTTCAAATACAACGTTGACAATCTGCGTCAAAGAAGCCTGTGCAATTCCTTGGTTTATAGGCGATAGGGACAGCAAAAAGATATTGTAGATCTGTCTTACCGCCCTAAGCAATGTTGCCCCATGTGCGGGCATCGATTCATTCAACACACCAGACATCAATACACGTATCACCTGCATTTCAACCTTGTCATTGGTACCTTCACCCTCAAAGCATTGGGCAATGGTCTCGATGGCTGCATCGATAAGAGGCACCTTGACCGCGTTCTTGTTCTTGCCGCTGCCACCTTCCTTGGGCACTGGAAGGTCCATATCTGTATCCACACCGGCATATCCCTTTGAATAGAGCACCTCTGTTGGCTCGGTGAAAATGTTGAAGGTGAACAGTTTGCTCAGACAGTCCAATGCAATGATCTTGATATCCACAATGTCAGTCTCGCATGCTATCCTAATGGCTTCGAATATCACTGTGTTGTCAGGAAATTCACCTTGTGATAGCTTATCAAGTACCACTTTGCATGCCTTTGTGAGATCGGCATGTTTTTTGGATACCTCTCGGTTGGACGATATCGTTTCCATGGCATTCTTGATGAACACCGATGTTGCACCCGCAATCTTTGACGAATTGGTTGTTGAACCGTGAGAGGCCAAAGACGTGCTCCTCTTATGAGTGTGGTGGTGATGAGGAACATCAATAGGAGAGTTCACAGAGGACGAGTGCGCGTTGCCGGTGACTGCAACTTCTCCATCTGCTTCCACATCCACAACTAGAGAAGGTGTTTCAGGAGCGCCATGCTCTCCACGTTCTACAACGGGAATTGGAAATGGTGCTTCTTTCGGGGCTTCTTTTGTTATGGTGTCTGTAGCTTTAACATCCCGTTCATTGTTATCATCAAAGGGTACTGCCTCTTGAGCACCATGCGCTACACTGCCATTGGCCTTAGCCCCACTACTCTCAACAGCAATATCCTCAACCACGCCGGTTGCGTTTTCCGCAGATATCTGCTCTCCATTACTGACCAATTCCACATTACCATGATCGCTGTGTATATCTCGCTCTTCTGGACCCAGTTTGTCCTGGGCACTCGGCCTCTCCTCCTGGCCTGCTAGTGACATTCCCTATCCTCTCGGTTGAATAGTGCCTAGTGTTGTTACTATAGAATGTCTTTGCTATCACGCACAGGAAGCCTCGGAATGGCAATTGATGTGGATCCAATAGCAATAAACAATAAGGAGATATGATTTCCAACTAAATCAAAAACAATAGGGTCGTGACATTGGACGTTTCTAATTAACTGCTCTGCGCTGACGCTCCTTGATCCAACTGGTCCCGTCCCGTGTACGCTTCCCTCCTGCCATGTCCCCTGGTGGTTCCTCCCTCACATGAGACTCGATTTGCCCAAGGAGGTGAGGAGGGTAACCTAGCGAGGCTCTACACCTTGGCGATGTGGGGGAGCAGTGGCTTGAGGCAACGCACGTACCTTCAAGGTAGGAATGGCAGATGCCATGGCTGCGGAATATCTTGAGAGAAGGGGATCTTAACAGAGAGGGTGGGTTGGTGATTTATTGGTATCAAAGTTGTTGATATGAAAATTCTGGATATGATCATTTTTTGCTATGGACGATAAATACATATTTAATGACCACTGTGTAATATATTTAATAACCACTGGGCAGAATATTTTTGTAATGTGCTAATCTACTTACTAATATCCTGATAGTTAATTGAGAATCCAGTTCCATATGTTATTTCCGTATACGCTCTTTCCTATATGCAGCTCTAGTATCTAATGATGTATATCAACCACACGCATGCTTGCATGATTTCTTTTCAAAAGCCGCGACAAACTATCACAAACCTCCTTCAGCAGGGCTTATAAATATATATATAGACAACTTTTAAAACTCGGTGAAATCTCTACCCTTGACGTTCTTCAACTCCTCGTTGGTCATCACCTTACCCCTGGTGAAGTAACCAGCTGCAATTTTGGCATCGATCTCAACTCTGGAGTCCTCAGGCACCATATGCTCAGGGATCTCAACTCTCTCAAAAATAGGAATACCTTGTTCCACAATGGCATCATGCTTCATATTGGACATGGAGAGCATTCTGTCAATCTTTGTAACACCCAAGAAATGAAGGATATCCGGCATCAACTGCTGGAATCTCATATCCTTTACTCCGGCAATGCATTCAGTACGGTGGAAATATTCGGCAGCATTGTCACCAGATCTCTTACGAGCATTGTACACTAAGTACTTGGTGACCTCACCAAGAGATCTGCCTTCCTTTCTGAAGTAGACAACCATACCAGAGCCACCCCTTTGTGCCTCCTTAGCTGCCTCCACTATGCCAAACATCAGGTATGGACGGCAAGTGCAGATATCTGAACCGAAAACGTCAGATCCTGAACACTCATCGTGAATACGCAGAGCTAATCTCTTGGATGGGTCAGAGACATAAGCAGGGTCACCAAAGATGTAGACAGTCAAACCTCCGATGGGTGGGAGGAACACTTTGATGTCGGGGCGTGTGATGAGCTCAGGGTACATACCATTGGTGTCCTCAAAGAGAGCCCTACGGAGAGCTCCCTCAGAAATCCCAAATCTAGCTGCAATTCCAGGCAAATACCAGACTGGCTCCACAGCAAGCTTGGTTGTGTTCATATCACCGTTTGAGTTCAAAACAATCTCACCATCCACTTCCAAGTTACCCTTTGCAACCTCATCCTTGAGATCAGCGAGCTGAAGGTGAGCCCTTGTTATGGCAATGGTTGGTCTCACTTCCACACCCTCCTTGTTGGCGACATCGGCAAAAAGCCATGGTGCAAGGTGTCCAAATGGGTCCATAGACACAATCTTGTCGAGACCGCTCCATTGTGGCTGCTGAGGGAAATCTGCAGCTGGCTCTGCATTAGTGTAGTCAGCTCTGTGTGAAACATCCAGCTGGTTAGCACCAACTGCCAAAGCGTGGTAAATGCTATATGGTCCCGAGTGAGCTCCAATGGCGTTGTGCTTATACAACCCATTGAGTGCTCTGTTAACCACTACAGGACCTCTTGCGAGAGCATCACCTTCGCCCCATTTCAAGGGGATAGGGTTTACGAGGATGTCATTTGTATGAGTGGCAAGGGTGATAGATGGACCAAAGAGGTTGCCAGCAGAGAAATCAAGTGGCTCCTCCTTCTTGATCACAATATCATTGTGGATAGCACCTGTGTGGCTGCACTTGTGGAGAGCGCTCTGTGCCACGTCAAAATTGGCAGAGTGAACAGCTGTGGGGGACATTATTATGTATGTGCGTATGTATGTTTTATTTGGTGGCTATTTGCAATTTACGCCAAAAAAGCACACGATACAGAAATCAAATTAAAATAAAGTTAACGATAATGTCTAAACCTAGAAGACTGGTCTCCTCTCGGAGGCGCTAAGGCTTCCTTTATACCACAGAGTCTCACTACCTCAGAATGCCCTCCCCTCTCCACAGTTGTAGCGATAAGGGCTGGTCCGGGCTGATAAGACAGGCCAGCGTCCCAAAGAGGAAGGCACCGATAACCCGTGGGTCGCATCTCCGCTGGTCACCGACGGGTACCGTCGGCACATACGGGTTTGTGGTGCATGTGGATCCTAAATTGGATGCCCCAAGGCCACTGAAAGGGAAATTGGAGGGCTACCGATTAAAGCGACTGAGTGACCTACATGGACAAGCCAAGTCAGGCTAGGCTGTCACAAATGATCTACCGATTAATCCGTTGGTTGCCTGTGATGGCCGCCCTCTCGGCCAATTCCTCTGTGTGAACTCTATTGCTGGTGGGTCGGTAGGATAGCTTATCCAATCGCTTGTTCTATCTCTGCATATCTAGCAATATTTCTCACGTTTTACCAACCTAAAATATATGCTTATTGATAAAGATTTAGATTCCCTCGGACGTTATACTCCATTGGAATGCCGAACCTGGATTCTATCTGCCACTAGCAAACTAGTGTAACCTCCTAGGAAACACTTCACAGGGTGACCACATATAATAATTGGTGACAATAATCGATGGCGCCGGATTGATATCACAAGGGAGCTACCAGTCTTACAGCAGGTAATTATTTTCTGCAGCCAAGGGAAGACACTATCGTAGAATTATATGACCACATCACTCTACCCCTCTCCCTTTGGTTTTTGCCCTTTACCGTTTGCCCTTTACCGTTTGCCCTTTGCCTTCTGCCCTTTGCCTTTTGCCTTTGGCCAGTATCCAGTATCGGATGCTACCATGGTGATCAATTTACCTTGCAGTGACGTTGCTCCACATTGTGCACAAGGAAGTCTCTGATCCTGCCTGTGCTATGTTTACCCATATGGCCATACATAAACCCACAGACGAGAGGTATAAATAAAGTATTACAGGTGTTAACAAGGCATCACGACACAACTCCTATTGCATAGCAACAGCTGCCGGAAACTTCCAAGACAGAAAGATCGTTGCTACGCCATTAGATTCCCCAGAAGCTGTACGCGGTTCATAGCCTTGCTGTTTACGTCATCCGCATATAAGGCTGCAGATGAGCAACCTTCAGTACATATCCTAGATGACGATGCCTACACGTTAACAAGAGCCAGGAGAGACTTCAATACTAAGAAATGGCATACAAAATCTACTGAAGCTCTGACTTGCTGTCACACATCCTTTTAGAAAATGACAACACACAAAGATTAGGTTGCTATTCACCATTAAGTTGCACTATAAAAGGTGATAAGGATCCATTTTATTGTAGATTGTAGTTTGAATAAAATTATAATTCGAAGAACATCTCAAGTGAACGCAAAAAACGTAATCTTCAAATTCAACAATGTCTGACGGTAAGTCTCAGTGACTGGTATATGTTTGTACCATACCTTTCATCCAATTGAAAATTCTAACACCATTAGCCGGCCGCAAAAACTTTTCCGACAAGCTCGACGAGGCTGCCAAGCCCGACTCTGAGAAGACGTTTATCGACAAGGCCAAAGAACAGGCAACTGATGCTTATGACAGAGTTGCTTCACACCTTCAGCCAACCGAAGACAAGAGTGCCGCACAAAAGGTTTCTGATTCCCTCGACAGTAACAGAAAACTGTAAGGATATGTATATTCCATAAAAATCTCATGATTTTCAATATATGTCAAAGTTTGGATAACCATATATGTAGTTTTACTAGGTAAAAATGTAATTATAATGTTCTCCTCAAGATCGATAAGTAGAGTAAAGGTGCAGTATAGTTATTGATCTCAGAAAGTTTCCACATTCATCCGAGATAGTTTAGTGGCTAGAATCCCCGCTTGTCGCGCGGGGGACCGGGGTTCAATTCCCCGTCTCGGAGTTTTTTTTATTCATTTTCTTTTATTTGAAATAAAAGAATGTTCGGATGTTTTTTAATATCGTAAATTTTTGAGAATATTTGTTAACCGAATTACCTTGAAAAAAATATTTCAGTCAGACCAAGTCCCCCGCGGAATTAATCCTAATATAGCCAGTGAGTGTGAGCTCTCCCGACATGAAAGTGTCATAACTCATTTATTGTTGTACTATCAAAACGTAAAGAGTAGACCGAAACATAATGATTTTGTAAAAGTGTACCAATAACCATGTACAATGTGATGACTCGAAGCTAATTGTGAATTAGACACGAAAACAGGAAACACGTTACTCCTGATAATGCACAAAAATTCCGAAAAGCGTCAGCCTCAAGGAATGACCATGAAAAAAAAGACTATCGACATGACTAGAGCAAAAAATGTTGGATACTGAAATGAAATGATGAGGGTAGGCTTGGTAATGAGAATCACTCCCCCATGTTTACTTTAGTTCCACAGTTGTCGCAGTAAAAGAAGAGCTGATTGTGAGCAGCATCTGTGGGTCTCGCAGAAAACTTCTTCGAACCGCACTTTGAGCAGCTCAAACCTTCCTCCAACTCTTCTTCACTTTCGTTGGAAGAGGTTCCAGGTGAGGTGTCGGTATGAGCCGCGGCATTGTCACTCTCCCCAACTGATAACAGAAAGCCGGCATCGTTGCCGAAAGCCTGCTTGGAGCGGCTGTTGGGAGATACACCCTGGGAAGAGATACTGTGTCTTATTGGCTGCTGAGAGGGTCTCCTGAGGTCATTTGGAAGATGTTCTGATGAACCGTTAAGGGATCGAATGCCTTGACGTGCGGCTGGTAGTGACGCAAATGAAGAGTTTGGTGACAGGCGTGCAAAACGACCTCTGGGATCTTCGCTAAATGTAGGTGCCACATGTAAACTTTCTTGTGGAGTTCCATGTAACGTTGATGAGGACGATAACGTCCTCGACGTTAACTTAGCCCTCAGCTTAGGTCTGCATCTAGCGTCTTTGCCTTCTTCCGTGTGCGATGTTATCCTTTTGGACTGGGATGATTTCAGGAACTCTTTCCTTGCGTCATATGCAAAGTCACATCTGAAAACCTTAATTATGCCGTTGTTATCAGCAGTGAGAATAATAGATGTTGCAAGGTTCAGCTCGTCATGATCTACAACCTTTGATGAGTTAAAAGCATTGTAAACCTCAAAGAGAGGATCGTTGCTGAGTTCTAACAGTTTGGAAGTTGAAGAAGGTGCAAAGATAGCAACATTACACCTCGTGTTATGAGCCGCAAAACCTATATAATCCTTGGATTTGAACAGACATACCTCGTCGTTGAAGAAATGGCCCAGGCTTAAATGCGCCCTGGAAAATATACCAGTTGACGAGCTACGCCTGTTCTCCTCTTCGACAGCCTTTTTACTACCTTCACTCTCCAGTCTCCACATATAAACAGAGTGATCTTCTGAACCAGAGATGACAATCCTGTGGTCATCACTCAGAGATGCAGCTATCTGCGAATGGTACTGCTGGAAACCTTTATACATCACCTCAAGCTTTTTGCTTCTGTATCCATAGAGCCTGATTCTAGAATCGCTGCTGGTGAGCAATAACTTGTTGTCACCGTCCTCTGTTTGGAATGTATGGATTCCTGTTACCTTAGCACCACCCTTTGAACGTTTGCTCTTACGAGACGCCTCGAATCTTGTTCTGATGTCTAGGCCTCTAGTCGTGACCATATAGCATTGTCCATCATAACAACCCACAAATATTTCCTCAGCTGTAACGGAAAATCCTGTGGAGAAAATAAGCCCTGGGATACTCCTCTGGTACACCACTTCGTTGTCAAGAATGGACCAAAACCGAAGCCTACAATCTAGCCCACCAGAGACAAAAAAGCGGTCATCAAATGGGTGAAATCTAGCGCTGGTGACAAAGTCTTCCGTTTCAAAAGTTTGGAGACAGTTTGGGCGGTCAACATGCCACAATTTGACAGTTTTATCCTGACTGCCAGACAGAATGAAATTGTTCTTCGACCAATCTAAGGTCAAAATTTCATCCGTGTGACCACGTAGCTCTCGGACAGGTTCTGATTTGAACACGGGAGCGAAGAGCTGCTTCACCCCCTTCTTGTTATGCGAAGAATGCAGAGATAAGTCGTCTCTGCTTCGATCCCCAAAAAGAGATGTGTCTGCAGAGGCAGAGCGTACGCCTTTATCATCGTAGCTATAATTCAAACGATCCAATGATGAGGATAGCACCTCCCAAATTCTAATCACACCATCCTGACCAGCAGCGGCCAAGTACTTACCATCTGCAGAGATTTTCATTGTCCATATGGCATTCCCATGGCCTCCTGGAGCGGTTATGCCAGTTTCCGTGGACTGGAGTGAACCTGGCGAAGGGGCATCGTTCAATTTCTGTGCTAGAAAAATATGGCTAAACTCTTTAGGAGTACTCTTGGATCTTCCAAATAGCTTAAAGTACTTTGGCTGTTGTAGGAGATGTGGAGAAGGATCATCGACAACGGTTGAGCCTCCGGCCATGTCTGAGAGCGGAGAGGAAGGTGAGCCCGAAAAGGCACTGGAGGTCCTGGAGCTACCATTCAGAACAACTGAGGGCATTGTAACTGGTCCATGGGAAGATGTGCTATATGAACGGGAGTCTGCATCTTCAACAGTGCTTTCAGAACGAAAGCTGTCGCTGGTTGTAGTTGTGTGATGAAGCACATCTTCAGTGCTATACGAAGAGATAGAGGATACGCCGCGAGGTCGATCCGTAAAACCGTGTAATTCTGCTGAAGTGCCTGGTGGCTTGTCAATACTGGTGTCAGCACCCTGCACTAATATGCCACTACCCGCCATAACCGTAGAATGCTTCACCGCTGTTCGTTGGGATGTGTGGGTGTAGGCCATGGTCCGGCCCAGCGCGACTAGAGGTTCAGTCGTCCAAGTGCTATTCCAAAGAGAGCAGACTCTGTTAACAAGAGAGTGAGCTTGTAAGTCTGCATACGCCAACTGAAGAATGAAATGCAGTAGAGCAATATATATGGTGAATATACCTTCTTGTTTTAAATTATCTACACGGAGAGGCAAATAACCACTCTACCCTGCCACTGAGGCGTATGAATCCCGCATGGCTGGCTTCTATGAGGCATGTAGGAAAGCAGTTATTCTGGTCGTGTTGGAATCAAGTGATGCAGCCTAATACTGGCAAGCATGCAAGGAGCCTGTTTGAGATATGTGTAGAATTGCTCCATAGAGAAAGAATCCAAGGGATCGTCGGGCCAACCTGCGCATGAAGGTTCATTCGTACATTGTGCTCCTAGAGGTGACCGACCACCTAAGCCGAGTGTCAGCGCTATGCACACGAAGATAGCAGATCGCATCAGTCAAGATACGCGCACGAAGGCTGGGTGAATATTCCAGGCTTCCATGCCGAGGGAGAGCCATACAGCGGAGATGTCGAGGCATGATGAGCAAAAGGAGCAAACATTATAGGATTGTAGGATGCGCAGTCAGGTGCATAAGGCCGAGGTGAGCCGAAGTATCAGCACAACAATTTAAGGATGGTCCATTTATCTTGCACTTGTTGTGTGGAACGTTGAGGGGTGGAACGTGGAGGGTGATAAAAAAAAGTGCATGTTGGGCGGACTTTGAAGTGTGACAAAAACGAGCGGCTCCAAGTTGTGAGATGTGCGCTTGACGGATCTCGCAAATACGGCAGTGTTTTCTATGCAGTGCATGCAAGCAAGGGGAAAAAGAAAGGCCATCTCCACCACACACACTGTTTGCCGAGAAGGTGGCTGTGTTGCCTCACAGTTATCTGATGATCAACAAGCAATCTTATTTATCCGATCTCTGTTATCCCCAAATAGCGCCCAGTTACCGCCAGGAATTGCATATTTTGTGATACATATATATGCAGAACAACGCATTGGCGGGCGGTAGCGATTGCAAGACCTGAAACCATAACACAGCCTTGATCGGGATACTCCATAAGCACGTCTATTTTTAGAGCTTTATAACACTTTTTTAAGTTCTCGATTTTTCTTTTGAAACTTTGAGGGGCTGATGAAGGGTCGTTGCGAAACGTCACGTCCCCCCTCTTAAAGGAGTAGCCTAACTCCAATGCCTTTGACTTAACCTCAACAGCACTAAGAGATACACCACAGGCCCTTGCGGGACAGAACCCTGAAGTCCGCCCACCACTGCCCCTTTCTACACTATAAATGACAAGGCATGATGTGTCCATAGTAGAGAAAGAGAGCGTGTAGGGGGACCATCATTGTATTTGCACTACCGACTACTGAGCTTCAGCTAATGCCGGTCGTGGTGCCTACGTAGTTCAATCGGGGGGACACTCACTGGTCGTGTGTGGCATGGTAAAATGGGGTCGTGTACTAAGGCAATAGAGATTTGATTTTTCCCAATGAGTGATGAAGCTCGTGATGGGTGGTGAAAAATATGCGTTGTGTAGGCAACATATGAGAATTGGTGAGTGTAATTCATCGATCTTTTTATTCGCCCAACACAGAACAGAGACAAAAAAAATGGCCGAAGTACTCAATAGGTACGTTAATTTCTTTTTGCTTGGTTGTTGTTCAAACAGAGGAAACTGCTAGCCTCTAACGAATATGTCAAGCACTTACTCGCGGTACCCCAATTACTAACACCCTTATGCAGGACGTCCTGGGCAGATGATGAGGACGAGCTCCCGGCTCCACAAGTGATTGAGAACAAGGATGGAACCAAGACGGTTATCTCCTACAGGATGAACCCCGAGGGTAAAAAGGTCAAAGTAACACAGAAGATCAAGGAGGTCAAGGTGACGGAGACTGCTCATCCAGCTGTGGTCAGTAGGAGGAAGTGGGCCAAGTTTGGCGAAGAGAAGGACTCCAAGACTATTGGACCAGATTTCAGAACCACCCAGCTTGGTGAACCAGTGATGCTGGTGCTGGGAACTGCATGGAAGGACCTTGAGAAGCAACAAGAGGAGGAGAAGAAAGAGGAGGATCTTGCAAGCAACAACAAACCACAGCGTATCAGATGTAGATTGTGTGGTGAAGACCATTTCACATCCAAGTGTCCATACAAGGATACACTTGGAGTCGACCCAGATGCAAACCCATCATCGACGCAAACACCAGAGCCGGAAGAGTCTCTTGCTCCCTCCGCGCCTGGCGTATACGTGCCTCCTAACCTCAGAAACCGTGGTGCTGGTGGTGTCTCAAGTGCCAGCAGATTTGAGGAGCGTGATGACTCCACCACTCTGCGTGTGACACAGCTTAATGAGATTGTTGATGAGGATATGTTGAGAAACGAGCTTTTTGGCAAGTATGCTCCTTCTCTGAGAAGAGTCACCCTTGTGAGGAACAGAGAGACTGGCCAGTCTAAGGGTGTTGCCTATGTTGTGTTCGACACTGTCAGGGATGCCGAGAGAGCTCTTAATGAGCTCAACGGAAGAGGTTACCACTCTCTTATTTTGAGCATTGACTGGTCCAAGCCAAAGGTTCCACGTGCCTAATGGGTGGACAGTTGAGAGGGTTACTGAAAGGAATTATTGCGTTGGTTACAATTTTTGATTCTCCTGCAGATATGGTGTGCAGGGACCTTACACGAGTTTGCTGTGGCTTTTACTCTATATTTGCTTATTTTGATATGCTATGTATATAAACATATATCTATATATATGTACGTGTATATAACCTGGTCTATAAAAGTTGTTCGACTATAATCTGTGCCACACGGGGAGAAACATACACATCGTTGTGCTCGCCTAACTCTTCTACTATATAGATAATCTTGGTTTGTACATTCAGTTCATCCAGCCAGTTCTTAAATCTTTGTGGCTGTCTGAGAGACAGCAGTGAGTCGCCTGTGCTATGCACCAGTAGTACCTTGTCCAAATCTGCAAAAAGGGAAGCAATATCTCCTCTTCTGAATTGGAGTGAATTTGTATCATTTGAGCCATCTTTAGCATCTTCAAGTTGAAATGTCAAAGGCGTCCCTTTGCATTTCCAGTCTCCTTCCGACCGAAAGGCATCATTCACGAAAAAGGAGTAAGATGGATATTCTTGAAGCATATCGGGGATATCGAATATACCATCGATGAGACCTACAGATGTCACTAGCGGAAGAAAATGGTCAAAGAACAAAAGGCAATCATGAGCATATCGGTTTTGAGGATCGAGCTGCTCAAGTGCCGGAGCAAATAGTTTCGAGTCCAGTTTGAGAGGTTTGAAAGAGCGTAATATTTGTTTATAGGAGATGATCTGAGTAATCAGAGTCGCGCCAACTGAATGGCCAACTATATGGAGTCTACCAGCGCCACTTCTTTGGGGCTTTAACTTTTGTGCACCTATCATGCATACGGCCATAAGTACATCGATGAGATGTTGTGGGTGTTTGGCAGATGGGGATAGTTCATAGTCTATCGAGTACATTGAAGGGCACGATCTCTTTGCCGAACCGGCCTGCTCTTGTATATACTGCACAAGAAGGTCAAAGTCCTCACATGTATTATTGGGATCACGCCATGCTCCACCATGGATAAACACCAGGTGATCACCACTACCCTCTGCCGCAACATCATACTGCTTCAGCACATGACGACCATGTGTGCCATACTTTATCATAGCCCCGTTCGCGCTCATCTTTTAAATCGATTATAAAATATATGCCAGTAGATGCACCGTTTTAATTATCCTCCGCAACTCACCCACAATATCCAGGGTCTCAAGTGGTGGTCAAAGGCACCCACGTCTCCACAGAGAGAGCCAGTAGAGGGACTTCTCCACAGAGACAGCAAGTAGAGGAAGTAAGTGCGTGCCTGGGCTCCCAGCAGCGTGGGCTCAGCAGCGTGGGCTCAGCAGCGTGGGCACCTAATAGCGTGCACGCGTCAACTTCTGCTCTGCCGTCTACTACGTGGAGAGAAATCCCTATGTATTTCCAGCCCCTCCATTTCCTTGCTTCGCGTGTGCCCGCCCTGCCTGCCTTTCACAGCATGTGCCCTTAAACTGCCCCACGGGGCTCCTACCATATCTGAGAGCAGAAACTTCATGCGAGAAAATGTGGAACTTGCAAGATGCAACGCCACGGCACAGAGAGACGGAGCGAGGAATCAAACCTTTGTTATATTTAGCATAAACATACCGACATGTATTTAGTTATAATTTGTGATAGTTAATAAGTGCTGAGTATCCAATAGATTGCATACTCACTCTTTTGTTTCGTTTTAGTTTACCTGAAAAACAAATACACAAATACACAATGTCTGAAGTTTCTGATGTGCAGCTCTACGTGAGACCCCTGCCCTTTGAGGCTGAGACCGAGGAGGTGCAAGAGTTCTTCAACGCAGCTGGTGCCGTAAAGGAGGTTCGTCTAATGCACGGCTATGCCTTTGTTGAGTTTGAAACTGCTGAGGATGCCCAGAAGGCATTTGAGGAGCTTGCTGACTCTGAGTTCCAAGGAACTCGTCTTACTTTGGAGTTTGCCAAGGCGAAGCCCCATGCCAAGAAGGGTGAGTTCAGAGTGAAGGTTTCTGGCCTCCCAGACAGGGTATCATGGCAAGATATCAAGGACTTCATGAGAGATGATGTGCAGGTGCAAACCACTTTTGTGAAGATCCCATTTGACCAACCGGGTGTCGCCAACCTCGAGTTTGGCACCAGGGAGGACCTCGACACTGCCATTTCCAAGATCACCGGTATGAGTTTCCAGGGCAACGGTGAACTCCTTGCTGAGGAGGACACCACTCCCTTTGTGCTGCCACCACGTCGCGGCGGCTTCAGAGGCAACGACAGAAGAGGCGGTGGTTTCAGAGGTGGCCGTGGTGGCTTTGGCGGCCGCGGTGGCTTCCGTGGTGATGATAGAAGAGGTGGCGGCTTCCGTGGTGGCCGTGGCGGTCGTGACAGCTATGGTGGTGAGGACAGAGGTTACGGTGGCCGTGGCGGATACAGAGATGGTCCTTCCAGGGGCGACTACAGATCCAGAGACAGAGACGACTACCGCAGAGACGACTACAGAAGGGATGACAGAAGAGACGACTACAGAAGGGACGACAGAAGAGACAGGTCTCCTCCAAGAGACTGAGCGTCTTCCGCTTTTACGGAAGTTGCTCTTCAACTATGTTCAAACAAAAGGCAAACAAGCAGTACTCCCATTTCAACAACCTCCTGAAGTGGCTGTATAACCTGATTGAAGTGTTGCCTTGGTTTATTTTTTTGCTCCAAGTGCCAGGTTATGTTGAGAATTGGGGCTTATATTTTGTTGTATTACCTATTTTACCGAAAACCGTGAAGAAATATAAATGAGAGCGAAGGGTCTACCTGATCTGCCGCTGCTCATTATATCACAAGTTGTAACACAAACTTATTTCCGAAAAAGAATCTATCCATTTATCGTTTATTATACACGCCCTGTTGCAAAATAAATCAAGGGCCCCCAAAATAAGGATCCACGGTGCGCGAGACTTGAAGAGAATTCCCATTCCAAAAGAGCAACTCTGATTGTCGCTTTAAACAGTTGGTTGCCCATGCCCATGTTCCCAGTATCTGTGTTGTCAATCACAAACTATCATGTTGTTCCAGATTACCTTCCATCATCACATTTGTGGTATGTAATATATTGACAGAAGCATGTTGACTTTTGTGTACTAATTTCTTCGCCCTTTAGTTTTTCCCTGTTGAGAATTGTCAGGTAAACAAATGATGAACACAAAAAGAGCTACTGGCCTCCCCTACTGGCATCCCTTAGGGGATTGTCTTGGGTGACTGTCTGCAGCTTTTCGAAATCGCAGATCCTGCGGTTAATGTTTGTACATATCAGTGTAAGTATAACATATTCCCTTGTATATATATAGAAACTCTTCAGTCTGCACATCGTTGGGAGGCTGAAACACCGGACGAGCTGTTGACTCTTCCCCTATTCTCAATAAACTTCAATGCCATCCAACCCATTAACGTTTCTGCTTTTTGTGTACTTGTCCAATGTAGGTAGGCTGTTGTTGTATTTGTCACTGCACCTTTTCATGGCTTCTGTAAATCCATCATCTTCATCAGTTTTGCCGTCATTATCACTTAGAATACCAGTCAGGCTTCGCTCACTACACTTGGCATCAAAAGCAGCAATGCATTTGGCTGTCTGCTTAGCATACCGTCCTTGTTTCAGACTCATCGAGAGAATATGTGCAACGAGCGAGTCGTTGGCTCTCGACAAAGACCCCACTCTGGCATTGAGGTTTCTTGCCATCACTTCATTCCTAAAGTTGACAGAATGAAGATACTCCTCATTCCACTTAACATAGTTCTGTAGGAACCTGATTCTTTTTACAAATTCATCGTTTTCTTCACTATCGTTATTTTCTTCACCATCATCGTTATCCTCTTGGATACCAGAGTCCGTCCGGGTGAGTGGTATCTTTTGCGCCTTGAGCTCCTCGATGGTGAGTAAAAGCCTCTTTTTTTCCATTTCGTGTTGGCTGATAATGTCCTGCACATTAACCTTGAGCGGCGAATCTCCGTTGTTAACCTTTGCAACATTCTCGATCTTGGAGGTTATTGTGGCGTATCTCAATGTGCTCAAAGTCTCATCATAATCCACAGGCGAGATACACGCTATCATAGAAGTTCTTGAATTACCACCAATGCTCTCCTTCAGCAACCAGGTGAGCGTGGACTCTCTGTAGGGTACCACAGCAGCGGCAGCGGCAGCTTCGTGTGAACCACGTTTGGCGCTGTTGGAGGAGAGAATCGTGAGAACTCTTCCCAATGTGGTGAGCGACTTGTTGATTTGGGACCCCTCTTTGAACCTCAGCGCTTTATTTTTGGAATCTGGTGAATCCGTAGAAGTGGTTGAATCCATGAGCGCGCTTCCAAGAGTGGCACTGGCCCTCTCTGAACCTGCGAGGTCAACCAATCTCAAGTGTGATACCAGTTTATTGCAGTTTGTGAGACTATCATCCAGATATCTCTCCTGTTTCACGGTCAGTGTCAAAACAGAATGAGATCTAGAGGAGTTATCATTCATATTAGTGGCAGCTGTTGTTCTGTTCTTGTTTCCTCTTTTGAGGTGTTCCAGGACGTCTTGGTATGATCTCACAGTGAACTCAGAAAGATTTTCAACATACGGTACTTTATCATGGCCCTCTCTCAGTCTCAAATTCTGTTGTTTAGGGTTGGAGTTTCCAGCCAATAGATCGTAAACCTTCTCCTGATATATTTCCATGAAGGATAAGCTGACACTGAGATTGACCCTTTCATCCATCAAACGGCTAGCACGCATAAATAGCTGCTCACTGATCTGTGGGATTAAACCGGGATCATCTGAGCTCCCCATCATGGTGTGTGATTTACCAGAGCCTGTCTGGCCGTATGCCATGATACAACTGTTGAACCCTTCCAGAGTGTTGTCCAACATCTCTTGCCCCGTTATCTCGTACATCTGTTGTTGTGAAACATGGTGCGAGTCTTTGGGATCAAATGACCATAGACATCTACTGAACTTGAAGCTCTTGGCTTCCTGTGTGGGGCGTGGAAGAAGGATAGTTGTGGTTGTATCCTCGGGGGGCATCTTTATCATACATTGTGGAAGTATACTGGCTGATATTTCCCTTTCCAGGAACGGCCTCACCCTCACGAACACTTTGATTGTTCCTGATTTTGTTTTCGTGCGGGCTGATAAGGCCACAGATGAGGCCGAGGAGGCCGAAGAAGTGGGCGAGGCGGAAGTCAACGAAGACATCGAGCTGTGACTCTTGCCGTTTGCTCCCAGCGAATGTGCTGTATGTGTGTCTGAGTCTGCTGATGGAGATCCACGTCTCCTCAGCAAGTGTTCTGTCATTGTCAGCGGTTGTCTCCAGTTGTTACCAGCTGCTGTAAAGCTTCTTCTGACAAACCTGGATGCTTTCCTTTTGATTATTTAGTCAGTTTGGCTCCTCTTCAATTGAAGAAGTTGTGAAATCATACTGAGCATGAAATATTCACCCTGCACCATCGCCATGCAAATGTAAACAAACACTGCACCTCATCAACCATGGATGGGGCTCTACATAGTGTGAGTGCCCCTAAGGTTGCGCGGTCGCGCAGAGCAGGCTGTATGCACATAGTAGGTGCCTTAGGTAGCCTCCTGCGCAGGTTGGCCTTGTGCAGGTTGGCATCTTGAGCAGCGTGGCTTCCTGAGCAGCTTGGAAAGGAAGAGCTCTCAATAAGGAGAGTCAGAATTGCTGCTGTGAATATCTATATGGTGTCACATAGATTACATACATCGCTCTTCAGACAACCATGAGCAAAGCAAGGAGATGAGGTCAAGAAGGATTTCGATTGAATATAGCGACAATTCGGTGTGAGCACTCACAAAGGGGCCTCTCCTCTAAACTCTCTATACTGTTGTTCCTCTCACTACTAAATGATGGGCTATCCCTCTCGATCTTCCTATCCATCTGCCTGTCTTTCCTGCCCCCCTCTATCTGTAATCTGTACTATGCAGCGCAGAGTACGCGGCCCGGCTTAGTTATGCGCTGGTACTCAATTGGTGATATACCCGAGGGCGCCTGGCGTAGGCACAGAGCATAGTAGATAGAGCAAGCAGAGATATCGGTTGACGAAACTAGATTATATGAGACTGTTCGATTGGGTACGGTATTCATAGATGAACCTTCTGTGGAGCTGATGAAAGCAGTGTAGAATCCCATTGAGCGATTGTCACATAGGTGAAGTGAAACCGCGGCGTGTGTTTCCACAAATTCTACCCGCTTGCATTATAGGCATATATACTATATCTGAGGCTTCCCATAAACTACACGACACATATAGGGGCATTCATCAAAAATGGCGCCTGTGGGACTCTCTGAGGACCAGCAGTCACAACTGCAGCAATTCAAAGAGTTCACTGCATACCCCGAAGAAGACGAAGAGAAGGTTATTTCATTGCTCACATTCACCAATTGGAACGTGGAGGTGTCAATTGCCAGATACCTGGACAATGATTTCCCTTCACATGGTGCCGTCGGCACCCCACAACCGAACCCAGCCTATCTGCCACAAATAGAGGAAGTTGTAAACCCAGCTCCAACCAACAATAACGATGCATTCCCTACAAATCTGGACCCACATCATCTGGCAATGATGGAGGCTCTTGATCTGCTACCCAAGTTACCCAAAGCGATACCCATAGCAAATAGGTGGAAGTTTGATGCTGGACTCCATGCTGCGAGGAAAACAAGTGTTTCACCCCTTTTCTTCGTTCTCATGTTGATCCCAAAGCTCTTGGTTGTTGTTGGTGGTGGTGTAGGGAATATCTTGAACTGGCTATTCCCCAATTTTTGGAAGGCTTTGGGGTTTGTCAGAGGTCCAAACGATTTTCCAGATAAACCCCTTTATAAAGACTATTCACACATGAAGGCTGTAGCATCTAAAGAGGTGGTTTCACGTGACACACAAGAGGGAGCAGTCAGTGCAAGTTCGGAGAAGAGTACAGACGAGGAACGCTCTGCTACGCCAACTGAAGACACACCATACACCAGTAAGGTATTCTTGGACTCGGTGGTTGGAGAGACGAGCGATTTGAATGTCTTTGAAGGTGAGTTCAATGATGCCTTCAACACTGCAAAGGAGGAATTGAAGTGGTTGATGGTTGTGTTGGTTAATTCCAAGGCGCCCGAAAGCATACGATTCATAAAGAGATACCTGAACAGTCCTGAGTTTGTAGCATTTGCGAGTGACAATAGTGTAATTTTGTGGTTGGGGGACGTTTGCTACGCTGAAGCATATGAGGTTGGAAAGACATACCGGGTCTCAAAATTGCCCTTTGTTAACCTTGTTGCAAATGTCTCAGCTACGGGAACCACTTTCCCGCTCATGTCAGTGGTTACCAGGTACCAGAATGTGAACCCAAATGAGGAAACACAGACAGCAAGACGACTTGTGAAGAAACTACAGAGGCTTGTGAGCAGATACGAGCCGCAGTTGGTGACACAACGTATAGATAAACAGGAGACCCAGTTGTCCCGCTTGATCAGGTCTCAACAGGATGAGGCGTACGAACTTTCATTGTTGAAGGACAAGCTCCGCGAGGAGGAGAAGAAGAAAGCACAGGAAGAATTGGAGTTAAAGAAGAAGGCCGAGGAAGATGCACAGAATTACAGACAACTGCAAGAGAGGAAGAGAGCATTGTTCATAGACACAAGCTCTATATGCATTCTGGACAGGGACACCTCATCCCTTCAAAAGGGTGAGTATTGTATGATCCAATTCCGTAACCATGAAGGACTTCGAATCGTGCACAAGTTTGGGAAGAAAACAACCTGGTACGACGTGTATCTTTTTGTGGAGTGCAAGCTGTATGTGATGGGAAAGATAGAGGAAGGAGAAATGACTAGTGAAGATCAAGTATTAAGAAGTATCACGGAGAAGTTAGAAAATAACGACAGCACTGACTTGTTAGCAGACTATGAGCATGCTTTCAATTTTGAATTAGTATCCCCATTCCCTAAGCGGAGACTGCACCCTGATAAGAATCTCTTTTTGGAAAATTACAAGGAATTATGGCCAAATGGAAGCCTTCTCATTGAAAGGTTAGACGAAGAGGAAGATTATAACGAGGATGATGATGAGGAGGAACAGGCTGAATATTAATTTGGAAATACTATCATGGATAAGGTGACCTTCTCCATAACATGAGAGCACATACAGAAGTTGTGTCAGCTTCTTCCTCATTCTTGAGAAACATGTTGATCACAATTAAATTGAACAGTTATCCCAATATTTAGTACATATCCCATTAGTTTGTAGAACCAGATGCAGGCACTCGCACACTATATATTTCTTCTCTTGGCCTCAGGATCCTCTGGCCGTTCTTTGAGTTTCTCTATGTGTTGGTGTACAGCATCCTTCAGCAGATCCCTGAGAGCCTCTTCTGGATTCTCACTATTTACAATTGCTTCCAGCTTCTTTCTCCTCTCTGCTGCCTCCTCCTCGGTTTCCTCTCCATCTTCACCAGCCATACTCTGCATGGTATACTTGATCTGGTGCCCGTCTATGGTACCAGGGGAAGGCAGTGTATCCAAGAAAGATGTCTCTGTTTCATCCGGATCAGATCCTACAGAAGCAGATGCGATCGGCTCACCAACTTGAAGGCTTTTCAGATAGTCAACCAACTCAGGGAACTCATCCTCCTCTTCGATGAACTCAAGAGGTGTGAGACCATCTTCATTCTTCAGTTTGTAGTCTGCATGCAATTCCTCCACCATAACTTTGGCAATTGAAACATCCTCTACATGGTGTAAGGGGGTGTCTCCTTCATTATCTGTAATATTGATGTCACCATTCTGTGATATAAGGTAACGGAGCAAATCTATGTGGCCATAAGATGCTGCAGCATGAATAGGTGTGTAGCCGTTAGGGTCCTTTGAGTTTGCGGTGAAACTTCCTCCTTCAACGAGCAACCTTATGGTTGCGAGATCATTATCCGCTGCCGCTACCCATATGTTCGCCACCATGTTGTCAATATGTCAATCTTCCTATTTGAGTCTTTTATGATCTCTTGAAGCTTCTCAAAATTCAAAAAAAAAAAAAAAATCTCTCTTTTTGGGTCGTGTACAAGCATACATATAGCCATCTGCAGAGAATAACCTGTAGCGATATATATGGGAGTGAAGAAGTAGGGCGTAGGGATATCATCAAAGCTCAAAGCAGCATTCAAATTTTCCACAAGCGTTGATCTCCAAGACCCATAATACCCATATATTCACCATCATGTCACCAGATTTGAGTGGTTTTGATTGGTGGAGGCGAACCTTGGTGTACAAGACTGGACTGGGGCTAACCGAAGAGGAGAAGACCAGTTATGAGGCTGATTACAAGACAAGGCAGAAGACCAAGGATTGTGAGAGATGTTACGAGTATCGTGATTGGATGTTGAAATACTCACCGACGGTGGTGTTTATGTTGGAGCAGATAAAGAAGACTGGTGGCAAAATCACCAGCAACGACATCATATGTGATCAATGCGACGACATGTTGAAAGGTGGAGGATACCATCCCGAGTTGGGGATTCTCATATGTCAGAATAGGTTGATCAGCAGATCGCATCTTGAGGATATCCTTTCTCATGAATTGGTCCATGCCTACGATGACGCCAAGTTCAAAGTTGACTGGTTGAACCTGAAGCACCATGCGTGTTCTGAGATCAGAGCATCATCGTTGAGTGGAGAATGTAGGATTATGACACAATTCTGGAGGGCAGCTATCTCTCGGTTCAACAAGGGCCACCAAGAGTGTGTTAAGAGACGTGCCATTTTATCAGTTATGGCGAACCCCAACTGTGACAGTAGAGAGCAGGCGGAGAAAGCAGTGAACGAGGTGTGGCTCAGCTGCTTCAACGATACAAGGCCATTTGAAAGAATCTACAGGTAGGTTTCTTCGCCTCATTACAAACTTGTAAATATTTAATAAATGGGAAATGTAATTCTATAACATGACACAGCCTATATAATATACAGAAGCCCTAATGATCTATAATGTTCCCCTGGCTTAGCCTCGTACTTTTTTTATGCCTTTACTCTATGAGCTTCTTGGTCTCCTCATCCTGGAGGACCTGCTTCTCAAAATCTGGTCTTGGGAGATCAAAGCCAGCAATAGTTCTACCGTAGGTAATACCCCCGAGACGGGCAACTGGCTTGAGCTTGCTGATGTCGATCAAGTCGTTGCTGATGACATCTTCTCTAACATGGAAGTTGACACCCTCAACGATGAGGAGAACACTGCTCTCCTTGCCTGGGATGAACTTGGACTCCCACTTGTGGTGATTTACGAGGGTGGCCTCAATGGAGAAAGCAGACTCAGCGACCACTGGCGGCTTAACCTTAAGAGAAGGAGACTGGGTCAAACCGGACAGCTTCCACTCGTCAATGTGGGAAGGCGCATCAGCAGCGGCGAAGTTGACAGCCTCGACGAACCACTCACTGACGATGTTGATGGTGAGCTCCTTGGTTTCCAGAATGTTGGAGCTGGTATCCTTGAGAGCGCCGGAGCCACCGGTGACACCGAGGGTAAAGATTGGTGGGTCAACACTAACAACGTTGAAACATGAAAATGGAGCAAGGTTGTAGTTCTTACCCTCCTTGTCAACAGTTGAGATGAAACCAATAGGCCTTGGAACAACACCTGACATCAACAACTTGTAGTTTGCAAATATACCGCGGCCCTCTCCATATGGGTCGATCTGAACGGTCTTGTGCTCCTTCCAGTCGGAGTTGTTGGCACCGGAACCGGGTTTCCAGTTTGAATCTACAGTCTTGGTCATGACGTAGTTGACTTCTTTGTCGAAGTCTGGCCTTGAGGCCTCAATATCCTTAAAGTTACCGTGACTGGCCATCCTGGTGGTCGTAGTAGTGGGTGTGTTTTGTAGTATACCTCTGCCGAAGGTTCTAAAGCAGCGTTTCAAGGTTTGAGCGAAACGGAGAGACATTAGCCAAACAGACAAACATTATGTGGATAGAGAGATAAATGTCCTTATATAGCGAATATATAGAATCTACTTCTCTCCTTCGATTTATCTCTCGATCTGGAAAATTGGCCGGTATTGCGTAATCAATATCGTCGAGTGCCGATGGTCGGTGAATGTGAATGCTACACATGTGAAGCCGGCATGAAATTATCATCTGGTATTTACTCATGTTTAGCTAATTTCCATCGATAGCCACATCTTTCATGCATGAACAAGCATGAAATGCTGCAGGCATGAGACATAACACCGAGCAACGGTACAACTTTTCGTCTCCTGGGTTCAACTCAATGGGGATACAGTATTGATGTAACGGAGATAACAAGCCCAAATCCCGCCAGTGGATTCTGCCGATCTACTAAATATAAACGCACAGCCAGTTCGGTGATATTCCAGGGTCTCCAGTCGCAACGTTCATTACATCGGTGGGTGTTGAGGCTGACAAAACCCATATGCACCTTCGGCTGTGTGAGAGCCGTTGGCTAACTTTGTATTAGTAACCGCAGCCCATCTTATCTCCGAGAAAATTTAACCTTCCTTTGGATTCTGTTCTCTAACCAAACTTTTTCGGCTTACCTAAGCGACTGGATGTGTGCCGCAACCGTACCTGTTCGCTCGCTTGCTTTTTCGAGGGATGCAGGGGTCCCGGGGCCGTGCTGAGTACTATCAGTTCCTGTGCGGCATGAAGGCTGCCATATTTGTGGATGTCCACCATGGATGTCCTTTATCTATATATTACTATAGGTAAAGTATATATACCCTACTGCAACCTGTGGTGCATGAAATAGTTGCAAAGTGCTACAACTATTAGTAGTCTATTCATACATTTTGAGTCGGATACACGCAACGCTTCTATTAGTTAACAGAGCGAGTCTGCAGAGGGTGCACAGAAAGACACCAAGCGAATAAGATGCAGAATTGCAAAGAACTTATGCAGACCGGGCAAATTGTAGCAGCAACGCGTATCCACCTCCTTTTCTGCCTCTCTAAGATCAACATTTTGTAGAACCAACTTCCTAAACTGAATGAACTCAGTCATGAGACAGTCATGAGATTCCAGCATCGATTCCCAGAACTGAGCCAGTTGTGGTTTTACTTTCGGCAAGCCAGATATACAAAGCCGCAGTCTCTTCAACGTCCGGAATTTCCTGGATTGGAGACTTTTCCTTAACGCTCTGGATCGCTTCGGGACTGAACTTTTTACCCCACTCAGTCAGCAGCAGACCAGGACAGACAGCATGGACTCTGCATTTGGGACCTTGGGTGGCTGCAAGTATTTTCACCAGATGGATGAGTGCAGCCTTGCTAACAGCATAAGGCAAGCTTGATCCCTCAACCACTCTTCCGGCAACAGAGGCAGAGACAACGAATGTACCGCCTTCTTCGTTCTTCTCAAACTCAGCCTTTGCAGCTTTGAAGAGATAGAAATGTGACTTGACATTCACCTGGAATGTGTCGTCAAAAAGCTGCTCGCTCACTTTGTCTATCTCCGCGAGGGGAACAAACTCTGTGTACCCTGCATTTGAAACAACGACATCTAGTCTACCAAATGCCTTCACTGTCTCATTTACAAGATCCCCACCGGCGCCCATATCAAAGGCATCTCCTTTAAGCGCAATTGCCTGTACACCGTATTCCTTGGTGAGATGACTGGTCAATTCCTCAGCCCTTTCCTTCGAATGAGCGTAGCTGATGCTCACATGAGCCCCCTTAGCGGCCAGCTGCCTGGCAACCTCGGCGCCCAGCCCTGCTGAACCTCCCGTGATAAGCGCAACTTTTCCCTTGAGGCTAATCGGCATTGCAGTAAATTTATTCAAAAATAGCGTAGATCAAGCTTCGCAAATATCTCAATTGTCGTGAAGAACAGGCAGAGAACAACTTAGCCAAGAAATCTTGCCTTATATGGAGTTCCGTACCTTGCTGATATTTCCCGCAACGTCTACAAGTCAACCTTCTTACCCTCTCGGAATCCCAGTCCCATTTCCCACTATTAGCCTTTAGACTCCTGAACCGTTGGGGTGGGGCAGCGGTCCCTTGGGTTGAAGATGCACATCGAGCAAATGGCGCAGTGGGCTGTGGGGAAAATGTGGGGTAAGAACTCCCTGCACGTTGTGATGTGATTGAGGGGAGTGGGGGAGAGGGCGGGATACCTTGCGGGAATAAAAGGAGAGAGGGATCGTAGGCATCAGCCCGGAAAAAACTTTGGTCGATAGATATATAAAGGGAATCGAAGTTGGTGATTGTTGAATAAGCTCATTGAACTGGCTCTAGGATACGCGCTCACAGACAATCCAATTACCGACACTTAGCACAATGACCATTCCAACTATTCCGGAAGGTAAAACCACAATGAAGGCAGCTGTCTTCAGAGGCCCGTATAATATCAGCATTGAAGATAAACCCATCCCTACGATTCAAGAGCCTACAGATGCGATCATCAAGATTCAGTACGCAGCCCTCTGCGGAACAGAACTTCACTTTTACAGAGGCCATCTAGAGACGAAGAAACTGGGCCGTACCATGGGCCACGAGTTCACGGGAACGGTTGTTTCTGTAGGCGACAGTGTTAAGAACTACAAACCTGGAGATGATGTGATCTCAATCTTTACCACACAATGTGGGAACTGCTTTTATTGTTTGAGCGGTTGCTCTTCCAAGTGTTCTAAATCCTTCGTGTTTGGAACAGTTGACGGTGTGGATGGAGGTCAGGCAGAGTACTGCAGAGTTCCATTGGCAGATTCCACTTTGAAACACAGACCCCAACTTGAAGGTGTGGACGATAAGGTTTTTGTTCTTCTGTCTGATATTTTCCCTACGGGTTTTTTTGGTGTGAAGAACCTCATTGAAAAAATACCACAAAGAGTGTTTCCCGAAGCTGTTGTGCTTCAACTTGGATGTGGACCTGTGGGATTATGTGCAATCGCCTCGGCAAAGCAAAAGGGAATTAAAAACCTCTACGCTGTTGATTCAGTCCCTGACAGATTAGAACTTGCCAAAAAATTTGGTGCTATCCCTCTCAATCTCGAGACAGATGATGTTGAAAGTATAATAAAAAAGGCTACTGACGGGAGAGGAGCCGATGGTATTCTTGAAGTAGTGGGAAGTGAGGATGCTCTAGCTTTGGGATTCAGGTGTGTAAGACCAGGTGGTGTTATCAGCTCGATTGGTTACCACCATGGCAAGCTACCATTCTCTGGCCTTGACTGTTACTACAAGAATATCACTCTTCAGTTTGGAAGATGTCCATGCTACTCTGTTTTTGATGATGCCTTTGAAGTTTTCAAAAAAGTTGCTCATCAATTCAACGGTTTTGTTGACACAGAGATGCCACTGGAGAAAGCAGGAGAAGGCTATGCCCTATTCGATAAACATGGTGCTAGGAAGGTTATCTTCAGAACTGACATCACAGAGACTATCAGACATGACAAATTTTGAATGTTGACGACACGACATAATGATGGCCAGGACGATTGTTTTTCAATATTAACTGCGCATTTATTTATTTATTCAATCTATTTATATGCATATGCAAAAAGGATAACTTGCTGCGTGATATAGTATGTATATTTTGACATCGTAGATCATATATATAGCCAACCAGATAACCGTATCTGCGGAAACTGAGAAATCAAGAAATAAAGACCGCAACTGAAGCGAAAAAAGACAAAACCCAAAAACCAAAAATGGAAACAAATACAACAGAGCTCATTCATCTTGTGAATAATACACCCATATATCTATATACCATACTGCTACGTGGAGCAGACGAATGAACGATCTCTTTCTAGTTTAACTTCCTAGAAAATGAGATACAATGAGCACATAAGGCTTGGGCCTGTAGCGATTCCAAACCAAAATATAATGTTTCCCAATATTTTACGGTGTTTCAAATATTTTGTCCTGGAAATTGCAACCAATGGTAATTGACACATTTGTAAGAGCAGCAAATATCCTCTGAGCTTTTTGAATATGACAAACATAACCAATTCATGGATAACGGAACTGAGCAGGAAAGTGAATAGTGTTGCATTGGCCTTGGACAAGTTAAACGCACTGATTGAGGAATGGTATACATGTCTCAATAGGAACTTGTGGACCGGGGCGTTCCAATCGCGCGCGAATTCATCCCATGTAACACAATTCCACCAGGCGCTGTAGAAGTGACGGTCGCCAAAATATGATAATTCAGCAATGGCATTGAGAATCAGCTCCCAAATGAGATAGAATACCAACAAGTACATTAGCAAAAAGGGGGGGACAAGATCAAGAATGATGAATGGGTACTCCATGATTCTATCCATCAGTGGTGCATCTTTGAGTTCGATGCAGGCCATTGCAGAAGGATACAAAAAGTTTTGTGCCACCAATACCATCAGAGAAATCACGCCGAATATGCCGCATATCTTGGAAAAAAGGTAGCCCCAGCGAATGGAGTTTGTTCTGGGGAACTCAATCTCATACACTAAGGTTGGGAACATGGAGTACAGGTAGAAGTTATGTAGAGTGATATTGTCAGGGAACTTGACTGTTTTGCTCTGGTAGCTCAATTCAAACTCACAAAACTCGATGCTCTTGTTGAGGACTTCTCTGGTGTTGTCATCAATGGTGTCAGCATGTTTCTTGAGGTATGTCTGCGAGAAGTGCAACTCGTTGTGGATTTTCCAGAGATAACCATTATAAAAGGCATAAGAATGCATTTTCATAAGCATCACCAATGAATGCAAGCATAAAAACACTTTTCCTATCCACGTGTACCTTCGATGTTCTGCCCAGGCTAATCCAATCATCAAAAAGCAAAATTGGTAAATATTCTGGATGACCCAGCCTGACCTTTCCCAGCTTAGATAATTGCTCTTGACTGCATATTGGATAAAGTATGCAAAGTAGGTGGAGAGATACATCGCTAGGTCAGTAAGACCTATTCCTACAATATCCTTTTTCATGAGACGAGCAATTGCGCTTTCAAACAACGAGCCATACTTTAGGTAATAATTCACTAACGATTTAAATCCAGTAAGTGCAACCATCAACCAGGCCAACACAAAAAAACCATAGAAATTACTCTCCATTATGGAGCTGTCATCGAATATCGTTGTTGTGGTTTTGAATGTAATATCACCAAACCTTGATTTCGGCTTGCCATCCTTGAAACGTCTTTTTGAAGCTTCCTTGTGCGGTAATACCTTTCTGTAGGTGCCTGCTGAGGGCAGTTTTGCCTCTTTACTTTGGGAAGCGAGTTCCTTCAGACTGTCAGAAACATCCTCACCTATAAAAACGATTTCTCCGTCAGAGGGGACTGTTTTCAGAGAAGGAGCAAGACTGGCTTCTTCAGCCGTTGCCGTTGCAGGAGAGGGGAGCTCCTCCTCAGGAGAGCTAGTACGCGGGGTTTTGTCCTCATCAGAGAAGTGTTCGCTGTCATGTACAGACTTTCTCCTGCTCTCAGCCGACCCTAATGCATTCAGGCGTGTCTGCGAGTCTGTGGTAGCCCAACGAGGCAATGGCGAAGGCTGAAAAGGCGTTGGCTCAGACATTGTGAATAAATGACAGGAGGTTGTTTCACAGGTTCTGTTGGATGCGAAATATGAAGAGCGTTAAAGTGGAGCTGTATGTATATGCGGGTGTGTGGATAGGAGTGACTGACTCAGAGTGTGTGCGGGTGTCAGAGGTGTCTCGGAGCTTCGACGTCTGAGCGTGTCCTCCATATATGTAGGTGGTCAGGCTGATAGAGATGTGCAAATTGTATACAACAGAGACACGGCCAACTGACCTAAATCATAGCCTAAGCTTGAAGGATCGCTAATCTCAGATGGTGAAACGTCCTACAGCAGGCAACAGCAGGCAACAGCAGGGTATGCAACAGTGTATTGGATGAGCTCAATTGGTTTGAACAAGTCGAGAGGCCAAAACTGACACTATGCTAATATATATTTATACCAAGAGGTACCTATGAGTGGTCATACGCTCACCGTTAAACCAACCTGTAAGGATCATCTCTCTTTTTCGACCCGCTCAAACCTACTGGAAATTGCTCCACGATTATACACCCATCCAGCCAGTACAGCCATCCCTTACACCTATCTGTGTGACCTGCAGCTTACAGAGGAGACGTGCAGCAACCTCGGCTATCGGAGAAGGCGGATGGAGGGTGCACGAAATGGTGCACGAAATGGGATCCATCATGTGGCTGATGAAGAATCTTCGCATGGCTTGTGGAGTGGCTTGAACAGATGAGATAGAAAATTATTTACCTGCAGACGGGTATATGAGATGATGGGGAATATGTTTAAAGGGTATGGAGAAGGAGAGCAAACAAGCTGGGATAGTGGAAGTGAGCAGCATTAGACCATTATCGGGATACCAGCTTGGAATACTTGGTGAAGCGAGACAGGAAATTTGCTTAGAAGCTTAAACACAGTGATAAAGATTACAGTTCACAGTACATAACAAAATAACCGCAAGCTATCAACATTATGTCTCGCCCAGAACAGCTTGCTCCACCGGAGATTTTCTATAATGATAGTGAGTCTCTCAAGTATACAGGCTCCTCGAGAGTGCAGCATATCCAAGCAAAGATGACATTTAGAGCCTTGGAATTGTTGAACCTCAAACCAGATACAACACACTTCATTCTCGATGTGGGATGTGGATCAGGCTTGTCTGGTGAAATATTGACGGAGGAGGGCCATATTTGGGTAGGCATGGATATATCGCCCTCGATGTTGGCTACTGGTTTAGACAGAGATGTGGATGGTGATCTTTTCTTGGCAGATATAGGAAACGGAGTACCATTCAGGGCAGGTACATTTGACGCTGCGATTTCCATCTCTGCCATTCAGTGGCTCTGTAATGCAGACAGCTCTAACGTTGACCCCAAGAGGCGAATGCTCGCTTTCTTCAACACTTTATATGCATCGCTAAAGAGGGGAGGCAAGTTTGTAGCACAGTTTTATCCGATGAACGACGAGCAGCTTGAACAGCTTCAGAATGCCGCCAAGATTGCAGGTTTCCAGGGTGGTGTCCTTGTGGATGATCCAGAGAGCAAGAAGAACAAGAAGCATTACCTTGTACTGATGGCAGGTCAGTCTACAGATAGAGATGAACAAGAGATGAACTTGAACGGTGTGATGATGGAGAAGCAAGTGGCTCAGCCAAAGCGGTTGAACAAGAAGATGCTCAAAAAGCTGGAGACTTCCAAGCAGTATGTTACAAGGAAGAAGGAGCTGATGAAGAAGAGAGGTAAGACTGTGGCTAAGGATAGTAAATTTACAGCCAGAAAGAGAAGGCCGAGATTTTAGATTTTAGATTTTGCGAGATTTTACAATATATTGCATTTGCATTATTATTGATAATCATGGGCTTGTAGTTTTCTTGTAGTTATATTTGGTTAAAAGTAATCATCTAACATTTGTAAACCGCGAGGTGTGCCTCCTATAGTTGTATTCCATTCAGCTTACCCGGTTGCGAGCGTTGCGTGCGTTTGCGAATTGGCCCATGCACATAATTTTTCACTTAGTGGTCTTCTGGCAGGCCACACACACACTGAAGCTTGGAGAAAGTGCAGGTGTATATCAAATTGGATTGTTAGATAAAAGTTAGAGAACAGTACTTAGATATATCATCATTCCTTCTATACCACAAAGTGAAAATGTTTTCAAGGGTTGCGAGGAGTTCCCTAATGGGATGTCTTAGACAGTCGTCATTGACTGCAAGCGTACAATCGTTTACACCTTTGGTCTTTACAGCTGGTCTCAAACACATGACGAAGAGTATGTAAACCATCTGGCAGTCAGTTGGACGAGATGAAGGTGAAACTAAAGATCATAACTTGGTTTTCGTTTGTGGAGTGTTACTAACATTTTTAGATGGCAAAATGCCGGTATATGAACCTCTTCCCCCACTGCGCAATGGTGCCAAGTTGATGGACGTTATCAAGAGCAGCCAGTATGCCAAATTGGATGCTGATGGAACCAAGCAGAAACTCTTCAACAGACACAACCCTTCGAAGCTGAGATCGGGCGATATCGTGAGAGTGGTTTATAACAACAAACAACAACCAGTCACCGGGATGGTGATTGCTGTGAAACGTAATGGTGTAGATTCAAACATTCTTCTGAGAAACAACGTTACCGGTCTTGGAGTTGAAACTAGAGTGGCCGTCTTTAATCCTATAGTGGAAAGAGTGGATATTTTGAGAAGGCCTATCAAGTACAGGTCTAGAAACAAGCACTTCTACATCAGAAACACAAAGCTTGATGTGGGTGATCTTGAGGCCTCGTTGAAGAAGAGGAGGTAGAGCGTAATATAATGAGGAGGTTGGTCATCTGTACATAATTTTCGAATATAGGAATATGCAATACTATTGGGAACAATCCAGTGCTTAAAGCGTATGGAAAGACGTTAGACAAAAGATTAGACATGCATGATAGCTGATATCCACCTCACGGCTTAGTGAGCTCGCTTACAAAGAGTGTATCTGTCCTTCATTCCAACTCTACTCCAATTACTCTACCGTAGTATTTCATGGCAGCGCACTAAACTACTTCTGGCCTCTGAATTCTCTAACAGTCCACTCGGATATACCTAATTAGCATGTCACTTTCCACATCTCCCCTTCCACATCTCTCTTGCAATGGCTCGTCTCGCTACGGCAAAACATCCACCACCGAGCTCCCGCCTACTGCACTAACTACCAAGGACTGAGTAGCGCTCTCTCCGTATGCCATCTCCGTATGCCTCACGGCTTCTGCTTCGCAGGGGTTGCATCAGCCATATACTGCAGGCTTGGGCTCCCCTTTATCAGTCGTGCACAACCCATGCATACTTTCGTCGACGACGCTATCAGAGGGGTGGGTCTTGGCTCCACTTTAAAAATGAGGCAAGATAAAGCTGAAAGACGATTTTTCAGTGATAACCTGAGTCTCAAACCACCAAAATATGATTGCAGCCATTTTGCCTTTGGCTCTGGCTACCCTCGCTTCTGCGGAGGAGGTTGAGTTTGTGTAAGTAGATAATTGGGTGGATGATCACCATTGTGTAAGCTTAGGCCATCCACATCGTTATGATCCACGACACTAGTCCACGACACTAGTGTCATCTATCACTTTAGTGATATAGAGTTGTCCACATAAAGTTGTCCACATAGAGGTGCCATTCAGAAGTTATATATCCAGTCGTTTTTTTCCAGCTGTTTCCACCATGCTAACACCCTATATCTAGCAAAAAGCCGTATGCCAACTACACTGTTGCAGAGCTCATGGATATGTCCTTCCTGGAGCGTGTTGTTGCCTACCCGTGGGTCACAGAAAGTGTCTCTGTGGGATTTATCATTCTCTACCTCCTCTCCTTCTACTGGGGATCAAACTACAACACCAAGCTTGTAACCAAGTGGATTGCAGATTTGAGAACTGTTCTTGACCAGCAATTTGCTCAGATTGGTGTGTCATCCACCCAGGAGTACCTGATGGATGACGCAGAAAACTTTTCTTTCTACGCCACCGGCAGACTCTCCATTGCCAGCTTCACTGCCAAGATCAAGTTGCAAGCCAGACACAACTTCTTTGTGTGGTTTATGGAGATGGGTATCTCCACTTTTTCGGGCTCTGTTGGATTCCCAGAGGACCAGCTCACCATCACTATTGATGTGGATGCAGAGGCTTCTGACAAGTATGACGACTTCATCTGGGCTGTTGTTTCGAAGGAGGGCATGAACCAGTACCGCATGGCCAACTACTTCCTCTCACTTACCAAGACTACTGAGTCACCCTTGCTCCCTGTTGAGTACGTCTTCATGTCTGAAGTTTCTGAGATGACTGATCTCCTTTATACCAAGGAGCTTGCTGCCGTTTTGCCAGAGGTTAAGCATATCTTCAAGTTCCTTGCTGTCACTGACCAGCCAGCTTTGAAGCCAGAAACTCTGCAAGATGCTGCTCCAAGAAAGAGAGTTGTCCTCTCTATCGCTGTCCCCAAGTCTGAGAAGGACCGTGCTGCCTCTACCAAACTCGTTGCAGCTGTCCTCTCCATTGTTGACACTTGTGTTGCCAAGGCCTCCTACCGTCCAGAGACCACCAGACGTATCAAAAAGACGAGAGAAGCCGAGATTGCCAAGCTGAAGAGGGCAGAAGAGGAGAAGCTCCGTGAGGAGCTCGAGGCCAAGAAGGCTGAAGAGAAGAGAAAGCAGAGAGAGCAAACCGCAAAGCTGTCACTGGAGGAACAGAGAAAACTTGAAAAGAAGCAGAGCGACAAGAAGCAGAGAAAGATGATGAACAAGATGAAGGTGAGATCTTAGTAAAATAATCTATTGGTTTTAGACAAGTGGTGTGCTGTTGATCGGCAAATCCCCCTTTTGGGAGAAACCTGTGATTATAAAGAACTTCAATACTGTAGTATAGTGGTTTTGCATATACATTAATTTGAATATATTATTCTATCAGCAATATGTCCTGGCTGAGGTAGTCATACATCCCTAAAACACTCATTCATTGACATCTATATTTTCTTGCCTGTCAATTTCCATCCTCTGCCGGCAGGTGTGTTGAAAACTTCACATAATCCTGAACCCAAACACCCACTTAGCACCCAGTTTAGGTTCAGTCCATCATACTTGATCCAATTTTTATTTTTCGCATTCCATTTTTCGGCAATTCTCCCTTCTAGCTCCTCTTTCCATTTGTTTTTCAACAACTCCTTATATATGAAAATGTGCGCTTCTCTAATCAGCCTGAGAAATAAACCAGCATTCGGCACTGTGATATTATATATCATATTACTGCCACCACACGATGCCCCTCCTACCCTTTGACTAGCAGTGGTGGATCCATTACCATCTGAGAGCGTAAGCAGGCCAGAACTGACAAGTTCCATGATGTTAAGCTTCCAGGTTGAGATGTCGGACGGTGTGACCAATGTGGCGTCTTGGTGCTGCTCCAGGTAGTTTCTGAAGTTAATAAACGATTTCAGAATCTCTGACAATCTCAAACTATCCTCTGTATCGGTAGCGCTCTCCGCCATACCTTGGTAATATTCGATCACCTTATTGACCTCTTCCTCGTAGTGTGTCGTTAACATCAGTACACTTCCATGATACCCGTCACTATTTATGAAAATCTTTCTCAGAACCCCTCTTCTTACCAATTGCTCTGTTCTACGATCGACATATGTTTGATTATTTATAAAGATCGAATACAGATGTGTAGTTATGACTATTCTGGGATACTGGTCCCTTTTGGCTATTATCTTGTTCTTCATTTTATTGCTGATCCCACCTTTCTCAACCGGGAAATTATCGTCAAACTGGGTATCCAGCAGGACAGTCATCGCTGTCAGAATAAGATCACTTTTAGGATCCTGATGGTCCGGGTTACCGCCATTTGCCATCAACATCCTTCCATCCAATACTCCAATATCATACATCTGGACATTGTAGTCAACCACGTCCAACGGTTGCTGTCCCTCGAGCTTCAACGCCTTCTTTGCCTGGTTGTTGGCTTCCAGAGCCTTTAAATATTCCGTTTCCGCAGGAAGCAGAGGTCTTTTACCGTTGTATAACAGTCGATTGTGGCGGCTGGATGTTGTTTGCTTGAGCTGTGAACGGATCAGTGACTTGCGATTCAGTTTTGAGTTTCCTGAAGCAGTCAGCCTCATTCCTGGCATCGTAGAGGTGCTATAGTCTCCAATAGGATAATTTAATGAAAGATTCAATATAATAAAAGGATACTCTACCGGCTTCTATTTGGTTCCTGACAGCCACTTGACGTTTTATCTGATTATTTCAAACATGCACAACGTCATGCCTATTCGATACACCTATATGTTGATATATACATACATACATATGTACATTATATGGTTACCGAATGCAGCTGCACTATGAGTATAGATGGCTGTGCTGGCCAGGTACACCTATGGAGCATTACAGCAAACCAGGATTCATTTTCCACCAAATCAATAATTTTATTTAACCATGTGGATATATGAAACGCCTCAGCACGATGATTTGGCATACAATCGATCAGTGTGATGCAAGTAATGGTAGTGCTGAAAGCTTAACTATGTACATTTCGCTCTCCCGTTGTTCCTTTATTCTACCTCTAGTTAGGACGGAAGAGAGAGCTCTGTTTCTGGGAGTCTATATTTCTGGAAACCACTTTTGCAAACCTGTGAACCTTCTTTTCTCCAATGGTAATCGTCACCTTATAGCTGCCGACAAAATCTAGATACTCCACTTCCTCTGTAGCTCCATTCTCCTTTACATACTCAATCTTTAGCGACTCCTCGGGGATCCTTGCACCTATCAGCTGGTAGAGGTTTCCAGACAACTTTGTCTTTGTGATTTCATTGTTGAGAGTTCCTGTCTGATCGGTCTCGTTTTTGAAGAAAACTGTGTTGGGGATCTCCTTCGCCGCATCCAGCAACTGGGCCTCTTCCATCCTTTGCTTGGCCAACTTGGAGGACGATACAGGGGCCTCTGAAGCTGTAGAGGCTGTTGCTGAGGTTGGTTTGAAGATCAATCCGGTTAAATCATCAAGTGATAGCGAACTCTTCTGGGAACCTGCCACCTCCTTGGCATCAGCTACAGGAGCTATGTTGTTCACCTTTGCGGCCTCTCTTACTATCTCAGATCTCTCAACAACAGGAATTCTAGGGCCCTCGCCTGGTAAAATGTAACAGGCTCCGTTATTATGGTGCAGCTTGTTGATCATCAAAGTCGCCTTGACCTGGACAATCTCACCCTTTGCACCAATACCTGGAAAGTCCTTCAGCAACTGCACCTCAATACGGTTCCTTTTACTTATAGCAGAGTACCTCACACCAAAGATTCTATTACTGGCGGGGGAAGACACCACTCTTCTACCAAACATCTTTAACACACTTCTGAGGATAAATGCAACAGACAAGTAACAACAGACGAGTGTATAATACAATCACATCAATCAATCTTTCCATTTTGTATGTCACCTTCTTCTCGCTCATCCCGGACAACCCATAAAAACTCACCAACTGAGCTCCATCGTTGCATGGTGAAAAGTGAAAAATCACCAATACACTACCTGATGGGTATGTGGGGGAAATAACGTGTATATATATATATTATTATTAATTGCTCTGATAAACAACATTAAAAATACAACGGAGAAGCTGGAATATATATATATAATGATATTACCACTATTCCAAAAAGGTGAGAGAGATTTTTTCGTATCACTTGTGTTCGTTCGCGTTCACAACCTGTGTATAGTGATCAGATATCTTTTTGTGTAGATTAGTGAGCACAGCGCCAATTGCCTCATAGTCGCATGCTAATCCCGACTGGAGTGGAACCAATTTTCCATCACCGTCATAGATGGACTCGTGGCCCTCAAAGATATCCGTTACAATTGGTGGGATGGAAGCTGATGGAGAGGTATTGTGGGTGGTGCCTGTGGTGGAGCAAGCACAGGATATATAATACATACTGTTTTCGGCAGACAGCGTAGCCTTTCTGCTTCGCAGCTGTATAGTGAGGGAAAAGTAGATCCTTTCGATTTTGCGAGACCTGCTATTTTCTTCCTCTTTTCTTTTGCCCTTCTTAGCAGTCTTGGAAGCATCCTCCACCCGGGACACCAGATAGTTGATTGAGAAGGAGTTGGTTTGGCTGCACACGACATAGTACCCAAATGCCGGTAAACCATTGATGAGGCTCTGTACTCCACCACCACCACTCACCACAGATTGATCTACACCTTCCAATTTTACCATGCCATTGCTATTTCCATTACCTTGTGAATTAACGTGGTGGTTGTCCCCATTGCCATTTGCGCCATCTTCATTCTGTACAGCTTTTTCTGGATGTGAGGGGTGGTATTGTTCATCACGAAGTTTCTGAATTACCCTCATGAGATTTAATGTCAACTTGAGATACAATATGAATCCGCTTAATCCTCGAGAAAATCCTCTAATGTCCCCTCTACGCCTCAGCCTTGAGACATCGGCAATGATCTCGTTCAGCTGAAGCTGACACAATTCATGGGGATTTCCGTCTGGGATCTCCAGGATGATATCGCGATCCTGTCCACTGTACAATGGATCTTTTTCTGAACGGGTTGAGAGAACTAATGCGATGCTCTCATTGGGTTGTGTTCCATACTGGAACTCGACTCTATTAATAGACACTCTCAGCCATTTGATGGTGTCGTCATTTTCTATAAGCTGCAGCAATGAAACCAGTCCTGCTAGTTTATCCAATACGGTTATAACATCGCCAATCAGTGTCGATGAAGACGACATAGTGTTTGGATTCGACATGGAAGAAGCAACAACTCCTTCAATCTTGAAGAGAGAGCCACTCTGATCAACCATAAGAGTGGTGTTGGCGAATTTCTCCAAGATGGTGTCGTTATTTCCCTCTCCACCCAGGTTGACAGTGGAGGTGAACTTTCCAAAAAGGGTCACGGCGAGATTGTCGGACGACAATTTCACCGAGAGAATCAAGGAGCGGTGACAATTGGGCAACCTTCCGAGTGTATTGTTGTCAATAATCAGAAGAGGGTCTGTACCGGACAGATCTAAAGATGCAATATTGTTTGTGGTAGTCGTGGTGTCGGAGGCTTTGGCCAATCCCATATGGATTAACATCTCCTTCACTTTCTGGTTGGATCTATCAACTTGAAGCACGCCTGCCCCTCTATTGATGAGCTCCTCCATAACGAGATGGTTCAACAGCTTAGAAGAGCTGGTTTCCGCAAGTGCTAGCAGAGTGGAATAGTCGTACTCGTATTCTCTGGCATTAAGTGAAAGGCTCTCCTTCCATTGAATGGACCATTGACCCAAGGTACTCTTGATACGGGTAATCCACCATCTAACGCCACAGGAGAATCCGGTTATACCAACGGTGAGGAACCAGCCTGTTGGCCAGCCACGGCGACGGTAAAACTTTAACACAAACAGCTGGTTTGCTAGACTCTTTTGTTTCAGCATATCATACGAAACATCCAACTTGGATATTTCGTTAACAGAGAGCTTCACCACATCAACAGCAATCCATCCTGTAGCACCAATAATCGAGGACAACTCCTGGAGCTGTGTCTCCAATCTGAGTGCCAGAAGCTTCACAGTGACACCGGATGGTTCACTGTTGATCTGTGCAATTGAGGTGTTCATGAGAGGTGTCCCGTTCTGGAAGTAGAAGAGACCGCTCAATGGGTCCACTGAAAATACAACGCTCTTCGTGGCAGTCAGGTTTATCGAGAGAGAACTACCGGTATAATTGGCAACCACCTTGTCTGCATTGACAATCTTTGCGTCGAAATCTCTTTGGATTTCAGCTACATTCAATTCAACGTGTCTCCTCATGATTCTGCGGAGCAAAGAGTCTATACTAACATCCGACTCTGCATCATCGCTGAACGGTATACCATGGTCAGCGACAAGCTTTCCCTCTCTGATCCATCTGAAAGTCAATTCGCTGTCCTTCCTGATGCCTATTTCGATTGCGCTCTTTGGAGACTTTCTTTTCACCCAATAACTCACAACTATAATACACTTCTCCGCGTTGTAGGTGTGAGAGAGGTTCCCCTTCCAAAGGCCTATTCTCAGTTGAACCAGTTGTCTATGTAAAAGATAGAGCTTGTATGTAGTTGCATATCTATGGAGAAGAACGTATAAGCCATTGAGCCCATCTCTGGAAAGGGCACCGTTGGCTAGCTTTTCCAGCTTTGAATGTGCTGCGGAGGCAAGAGGTGATGTACAAGGAACTAGCACGTTGTCCTTTGAGGCGAACTTGAATGCAAAGCTCACCAGAAAAAATGGTGAGTCGTCAATGCTATCGTCCGCAATGGATACAGAGGCCTCAAACGAACGTGGAACACAGAATGTTACCCTTCCATCTTTTACCTTGTAGTTATAGAATCTCTGTGGCAAATCCTTTTCAAGAGCCATTCGTGTTGCCAACGTAACATTCAGGCTTTGGAGGGTTTTCAGAATCAAATACGGCGATAGAGGCGTAGCTGGTATCATTCCTCTCGACGGCAGTTGTGGACGGCCTTTCACCAATACTTCAAGTGCTGTTGTGAGATCGGGATCGGGCAATTTTGCACTAGCCAGGGAAGCCCCCTGGCTGCGCATTTCCATTATTCCATCGGTTATCGTTTGATTTTTTGTACGTAGCCATGAAAAGATATCAATCAATTTGGAGATGTCGTCAGCGTTCTGTGCCCACTTGGAAAGGACGTACAGCCTCACATAGTTCTCTCTGATCTTGACAATTGTCTCGAGGAACTGTTTTTTTCTGTACGTATCGCTGTGGGTATCACCTTGAAATGTTTTGAATAGTTGTTGCAACTCCGCATACGCATACTGGGAGTATCGTGCTAATATTAGCGATAGAGGTGTGACGGAAGCATTCACATGCGGTAATGGTGGTGGAATATTGGTCGCTATCGTTGTGGCTGAGATATTCGCATTGGAATTGACCATGTGGCCCGATTTTGAGTCCACTTCCGACATTTCGGGTAAACTTGTATGTGTTGATATGTATTTTTACACTTTTCCACCCGATTTCCGGCGCTTTGTACAAAATGTCTCGGGCAGCCTTTTAATAATAAAAGTAATCTATATATGTATATTCCTGGATGGTACTCCGTGCCCGATTCACTCCACTGCTAAAGTGAAGGTACCAAATAGGATATTTTGTGGAGTTTTAAATCGTGGCTGATATGTGTATCGATGGGATCTATCTGATCTATGCCTTTGGATTATTTTGCCCTATGCCTAATCAAACATATAGTGGTTGACGTACGCTACACCACTCTCAATCAAACATCCATTGTGTGTCATCAATGACACAAGCAGGAGGTAAAATTTATGTGAAACACAACAAATCCCACGAGATATCCATCAAAACGCTGTTACCCATTTCTCTCAACTCTAACTTTTTTCCAAATTCACATTAACTCACTTTGCTCTTTCGGTCAAACCATCACCAAGGTGACAAACGGTAGCCAAACGTCCCTTCCAAACGGCTCTAACAAACTCCCCTCCCAAACGTGCCTACGATATGTCCCAACCAAACGTTCCTGGCAGTTGTGCAAGTAGTTTGGGGTCCCATAGTATCGTGGAGAAGGTCACGGGTAACATTGGCAGGGCACAGGGAGGTAAGAGAAGGCTACATGCATTGAGTGGGTGTTTAGTGGGCTGCTGGGAGGTGGGCCTTGGGCTCTATTCTATAGCTGAAAATAACGATTGGATAATAAGTAGGTGGACGGTGGTGCATATAAAAATATTCAGCCACTAAGACTAGTGTTGGGATTTCACCGGTTTTATTTAATGATTGAAGTCTCATAAGATACTTTATCCATGATACTTGGTTTTTCATGAATGCAGTGTATTATCTGAAGGCCAAAAAGAAATGGGAATAATCTTATTTGTGATTCCGTTAAGTAAAGTGAGCCGAAACGGATAGTAGTCTTACAAAAAAAGTTCACCTCTAGGATGCCAGAGAAAACAATCAACAGGGAACGGGTGAAAAAATGGCTTTCAGCTGACCGCGCTTTTTTTTCCGGAACATAATCTAACATTGGGTGTGAGGAACGTGAGGAACGTCTACATACTGACGAGAGTATTACAGTGCTACAAGCGCGAAAGGTGCCACAAATGACTGCAAGTGGTTATAAGCTCCCCACACCGTATCATCCCAGGAGAATATTTTTAGAGTGTATTTTTTCATTGGGTATTTTCACTTGGCTCATCTGTAATGCTTCGCCTGTCTTCTTTCCTCTTTAACTTCTTTGCTTAATACCCCACCTTTTGTTTCCACCTTTTGCTTCCACCTTCCCCTTCCCGTATTGCCTCATGAGCATATCAGTAATTGCTTCTCCATCTCACTCGCTTTCCACTGCTGCTGTGCGGCGGGCGCACCTGCAATCCACCACCACTCTCGATTAGGGAAGGGCCACCACAAAACGAGAACCAACAGATGCGTTAAAGGCACGGGCATCTTGGTGAGGGGAACAGTCTGGGAAACCAATTGAATGATTTGGGCAAAGGGCACAATGACCGCAATAGCCCGCGCTAAGAGGCATGTGTATATAGTATAGTGGGGCATAAGAAAACGGCGTAAGGAAACTGCACTAAGGAAACGGCATAACAGTGGGCTACTTACTTCCCCCCTTACTATTTATTCGCAACCCGCAAACTATATTGTATCGGACAGTTTGTGGTTTAACTAAAAAAACTCAGCGTATTTTTCTTGTACTTTTTTTAATCTCTAGTTGTTCTCTCGTATAATAGCCCTTCCAATAATTAAACGCGACATGGACACAAACGCTCACAACGCTTAAAACCCCAAAGCGAACCAGCCCATCTAACTCTGTACACCTCGCATGCATCATCATTCTACATCATCATGCTACAACCTCCCCTTCGATTGCCTCACAAACTCCCAAACTATGCACAAACGGCCTGTTCCCCCGCATATGCATTGCCTCCATCGCCTTACACTTCCACCTAATGCCCTCTTTAAGCGTGCACACTAACATCTGCGCGTGCCATGCGAAGTTCGCACAGGGCGCACAGGGCACCATGACAACAAGCTCATATAGCGTGCAATACTGGAGATTCTTGTATGGAGGTAAGCTGAAGAGCAATAAAAGAGCCAAAAGTGGAGAAGCAAAGGAGAAGCAAAAGTAGATAGTTCAGCTTCAGATACCCTCATTTTTTTAAGGTGTGCCAATCGGTAAATGACTGGGCCCGTGTCTGAGACTGATACCTCATCGGGCCTTCCGACTGATAAGGAAAACGTCTCATTAGCAGATAGGCTACCGCCCAATGCACTATTGAACGTTAATCCACCCACACACCCCCGAGGTGTTGAAATACCGGCAAAGCTTTTGCGACCTCAGCTACCGTTCCCAAATACTGGTGCGCCACAGATTCCTCCTACAAACGTATTCCAATCCACCGGAGTTGCACAGAAAATGAGCCTCAACATACAAGTGCCCCACCTCGCTCTGGACGGTACAGTACGATCACTTGACACGCCCATCACCCCGGGCCAAGTCAAACCAAGCATAGCATGCATCACTAATGAATCCGAGAATCCATCAACTGCAAGGTCGGAGTTCAGAACTCCTCCTACCATCCCATCGTCAACGTTTGCTTCACCAACACAGATATCGCCATTCCAAACCACACACGAACTGTCCCCCTATCAGTACTCTCCCCCAGTTAATTTCCTGAATATCACACATCTTCCATCTCCCGTCGTAGAAATAAATCCTCAGGGTCCAAGCATACAACCTCATGGGGGAGAGTTGCTGATCAACAAGCTGAGACGAGGAGGTCCAATATCCCCCAAGAAGAGCCTGGGAGAGGTTGCCGTAGAGAACAGGAGTCGTATAATATCAGAGTTTAGGTCAGACCTGGTTGGTGTTGATTTCTCAAGAAACAAGCTGAGATCTACTCGTGTAGTGTCTTCACCGTTGACTCTTCCGAACACCCTTGAAAATACCTCATCATTAGGAGTAGAAAACAAAGACGTGGATACCGCTAGAAAGGATCCACTACTCTCTGATACAACTATCAATGACGAAGAAGATAGTGCCGAGCCGATATTCTACGACGTGGAATCCGTGACAACTGGTAACACTGTTACCTACAAGCGTATCGGGTCTATCGGCAGAGGAAGTTATAGCAGAGTTTACCTTGCGGAGGAGGTCACCAGCGGCGCCCCCCACGAGCATGTTGCATTGAAAGTTTCAAAGATTCCACCTGAAGAATCTACCCGTCCAAGGATCCAAAGTGCGCTGTTGAGAGAACTGGAGCTATTGAAAAGCATTGATCATCCTAATGTTGTAAAGTTGTTAGGCTCCGCTGTCTACGATCTAGAGAAAGTGGTGATGGTATTGCCGTTCTACCGTGGTGGAGACCTATTTGTATTTGGAGGCGAATATAGGGCACAGATCCTTCCTGTTGTAATTAGAGCAATATTCAGCAACATAGTGAGCGCCGTTCGCTACTTACATGCTAACAATATAGTGCATAGGGATATCAAGCTGGAGAACGTTCTCCTACGATACTCACCGGAGGAGATCATTTCAATGCAGACTGGTATTGCGCCACAAACATCCATTGCCGTGCTTACTGATTTTGGACTTTCGCGTCGAATTGATCCAGAGAATCCGCTCCTAACCACCCGATGTGGGTCTGAATGCTATGTTGCGCCTGAGTTGTTGATGGGTCTCCCATACGATGGAAGGCAATGCGATGTTTGGGCATTGGGAGTTTTGCTTTACGCTCTTTTGGAAGGACGTCTTCCGTTTGATCCACCACCAGTTAATACAAATTCCCACATTGCTGGCGGTTCTCGCAAGTCGAAAACCAAACCGGCGCATAGAATAGCTCTTATTGCATGGGAATGGTACCATTTCAGACCTGACAATCTTTCAAATATCCCTTATGCCTCCGAATGGAAGGACGCCATGGATATTGTTGAGAGGTCCTTATGTAGAAGGGAGAAGAGGTTTACCATAGAGGATCTATTCAACAGCAAGTGGTGCAGGGAGTTCACTACAGGGACTGGTATAGAGGAAGAAATGGAGGAGTAGAAACCGGTTGTAACTACCGAATGCTGATAGTAATTTAATATTAATGAAAATAATAATCACATTAAATGAAACAGTTTTTAAATATCACACCCTATTGTCACTCCAACTCATCCAAGTTCACTTCGTTTGCGTCCGCTTCGACCAACTTGTTGCTTACACTCCACAGATGTACAATATTATCGTCCGAACAAGTGGCCAAACACCATGGGATCTCAGGGTTGAAACTGAGGTCATTGATATGACCAGTATGCCCACCATGCATCATCATCAACTCAGGCACGCCGTCTTCCAACTCATCTTGTAGTTGCTCTACACCAATTTTGGAAATATCCCACAGAATAACTCTCCTGTCAAGAGAGCCGGAGCCTATCACGTTCTCGTGATGGGGATCCCACTCCAAAGAGGTCACCGCCTGTGTGTGCCCCATCATGGTGTGAAGACTATTCCTCTTGTTGCAGCTACGTATATCATAAAGGGTCACATTTGAGTCTTCGCCTCCAACAGCAAACAGATTCTTGGAAAAGGGAGAAAAGGCAAGTGAATTGATAGCAGTGTCTTTGAGCTCTTCCTTGAGCACAAAACCTTCCACTCTCAGATCATACAGTATGAAGTGGCCATCGTCACTAACACTGCCAAAGAGGTTTTCATCGTGCTTGTGCCATTTAACATCATTAACTATGTTTGAGTGGTAGTCGTAGATGGCCTTTGGCTTCAACACAGGATCGGCACTGGTGACATCCCAAAGCGCAACGGTCCTGTCGTCGGCCGCTGTGAGAAGTTGTCCCTTGGTTAAAGGGCTCCAACTGAGGCCGTATCCATTTTCTGTATGGTATTGCAAAGTTTGGATCACTGGGGCAGAATCGAGAGCCGCGTTTAGATGATATACAAATGTCTCACCTGTACCGTTAATCGTAGCAATGGTGGTTGGTTCTTGAGGCATATACCTTGCCCTGTTGATTTCGCAATCTTGTTTATATTTTTTTGAGATCCTCAGCCTGGAATTGGGTTTGGGTGCACCACCATTTCCCGGCATCTCGCTTGTTGCATCTTCGGTGCTGTCTTGCGCATCCAGGTCACCGCTGTTCTTAGCTTCACCACCCGTCACAAGACTCGACGGCAGTTGTGTAGATGCAATTTTAAGATAGTTGATGTCCTCACCTGAGGTGTGTGTAGTCAATAACAGATTTCTATTCAACATTCCTTGGACTTGAGTTTTGCTGGCAAAGGTGCCTGCTGGGACCCATTGGACAGAGAGGGATGGCCATGTCAAAGCGGTTTCGGAAATGAACTCATACATATAGTGGCAGTTCTTACGCCAAAGTTTATACTCCTCCTGGATTGTGAGTTCTATCCGATAGCAAACAGGTTAGTATCATAGCAAAAATCCTAACAAAAAGTATTATAGCAGAATTCGACATCACTCACCTTCATTCTCATCCCCTGGGTTCTCCTCATCTGAGGGTTCCTCTACATCTTGGAAACTGACTTTCTTGCTCATCTTGGCGATATATGCCGGCCTAGTAGTAACAAAAAGCGATAACAACACAAAAATAATATTATGATTTACAACACTAACCCGAAATTTTTTTTTTTCATTCACTCTATACAGCTCTATGTCTCCAGCGGTGTTGGTAACACCATGTGTATAACAGCAACTTGAAAAGTACGCGTCTGCGTAATGATCCTTGGGTGTAGCACGACTGATAGCCCTCCTACCGACCATTGGAAAAGTATGAGCTCCATAGATTTTAACCTATTTCAGGATGTAAAATATAATAATCAGTTGCTCTCCTTTTCCTCCTGTTGCTGATCAAAGAGATGTTGTAGCTTTTGAGATAAAGATTTGTTCCATAGAGTTGAAAACTCTGGAGAAATACCCATTGCCAGAGAGTGGAACGTGGGGTACATCTGTGGGGTATCATCAGCGGGGACTGCATCACCAGTAGTGCTAGATGGCGGAGACCTTATAGCGTACCAACCATTCATGGTTATATACACTTTATATATCTGATCTTCCTTTGTATGGCATCTCAGGTAGACTGAATCTCTGCTTCTGGAGAGATACTGAAAGCTGGGCAGATGTGCCTCCTGCTTAGCTCTGTTGTTGTGGTGCTCGCTTGGCAGCCCACATAGGCGCAGTTCAAAGAAGTACTGAGCGTTCTCTTCAACCGCAGCCAGGAGGTCTTCCATTATATCATTTTTCCAGATAGGAATCTGAGACTGACTTGGGCAAAAAAGTTTCGATTCCGATTGAGTGAGCATCAACCATCCAACGGCTCTGAATTCAAATCCTCCAAAAACACTGTCAATTTCGCTCACAGAGAGGTTTCTTATCCCTTGGAGGTTCAGAGCACTAATATGATATATGCACGACTGCCTCTACACGCAAAGTACAATCGTGAGGGTGGTTTATGTTAGGCAGAGAAGTTACGAGTTCTATTCACATAATCCAAATATCACCAAAAAAACATTTAAATGTTATACATGTAAAACAGATCGTAGCCTATGGCTGGGTCTTAGCCTCGTAACACACAAGCACATCTAATATTAAAAGCTAGACATACACACAGCAGAAAGATTATAATTCACACGCGCGAACACAGAGTCTGTCTTCAAAAACCTTGATTTATATTCACATCCTGCCACTGTTTAGCAATAATCCAATGTGTTGTTGGATAAGCTCGTCTGTGTAGTATTCGCTCCTCCTTATAACCTCCTCATCAACCAGGTCATTCTGACCAAATCCAACAGAATCACTGGAAAGGATCTTAAGGAACTCGACATTCTTCTCCTGAAGCTTATTGAGGAAGTTAACTGGGTCTTCAGTAATTCCCTTGTAGAAGTCATACTTGATCTTATTAAAGTTCAACAACTGCAAGCTTAACGTGAGGTTGTCGTTAAGTTTGTTGACTTCAGGAGAGTTGAGATGGTTCTTCAACAGCTCATTCACCGTTTCATTGATCTTGGTATGGGCACCAGGCCCAGCACCAGGCCCCGCTCCTCTTGTGAGGAGATCTTTGTTGACTTTGATATCGATTACCACGTCACCCAACGTAGAACTAGTTAAAGTGTTGATCTTGTAGGTGACTTTGATTGGCTCAACCGGTTTGAGCAGCTTCGTGGAAATTATATCCATCATAGCAGATATATTGAATCTTTCCAATCCAAATATGCTGAGAAGAACAGCATCAGACTTTACTACAATGGCCTCACTGGATGGCACCTGTTCATGCGGCTTACTTGCAGATTCATCTCCATTGATCTCAAATAGGTTGTTCAACTTGATGTAGTTAAATAAGGTGGTGAAACATTCATGCTGAGTGACTTCATTGACACCCAAAACCTGAACCAGAGTCTCGTTGGCAACCGCCAGCTTCACAGGGTATACCTTTGGCTGTATGAGGATCTCTGCCGTGATCTCTGGCTCGTTGGGCCCACGCTTAGCACCGTTGAGCTCATGGGAGGGAATGGATGAACCAACGCGTTTCACATCCAAACCGTCAAATTGCTGTTGCTCTCTTTCTGCTGCAGACTTTGTTGACTGAGTATCCTCATGCCACTCCACAATATCATTTGTTGGTGGTGCATCATTGGCTTGTTTCTCCTGAGCGCCCGCTGCCCCGTTCTCACCATTGCCATCCCCCCCAGTCTCGTTCACAGCAGATCTGTCCTTCTTTGGGCCGGTGTGAAGCTCAACCGATATGCCAGAAAGGAAAGAGGAGAATTTCTTCCTGTTGGGGGCATCAGCAGCCACGTCGTCGAGAAGTCTGCCTTCTATCCTGAGGGTCCAGCTTGGCTGTTGTCCGGGCTGTGGGTCCTGCCATGGCTGGTTCTCTGATGTGTTGTAGATAAAAATTCTGAGTATTTCGTTGGAATCACTCGATTCGTTTAAATGGTTGTTGGTTTCTCTTTGGTAGTCCTGCAGGTCCAGAAGTTTCCTGTTGATGAGGAGGTCTAGCTGCTTCTCCTTGCTCTGTAATTTTTTGAACAATTCAACCTGGTTAGGAAAAAGTTTCTCAAGCGATTGAGAGATAACAACATCCGTTGGCTTGAAAGAAATCGATTGAGGTACCTGTGCAGCTGGCGGTGGAACATTCGCCCGTGCCTGAGGCACAGCTGTACGCGCTGGTGCTGGCTTACTAGGCTTCTTCACTTTTGAAGACATGACGGTCAATTTGTGTTGGTGTACAAATATATCTGTTTCCTCGTCGAGATGTAGTGTCTTCGTTACTGATAAATGGTATCCCTATAGTAGAAACACAATCATCAACTATATCACCTGTATCTGAAAAAAGCAGGAATGAAATAACTAAACACACACAAACCCCAAACACGTAATCAAAACTGTAATTCAGCAGGTGTTTAAATCAATAGGTATCTCAAAAAAGAACACCCTTACCCTCTACATAAGTGATAGTGCTGTCACCGGTGTGTGTTTCCGTTACTGTTGGCGAACATATATACATACTGTGTATTTAAACAGTATGGCGTCTAAACTCTTTCTCTCGCTCTCTTTGGCGCCATGGTTGACCCGCTGCTTAACCCGCTGGTTGGCGCACTAGTTAACACTGTATGCACTCCTATGTATCTTGGCTCCTTTTCCATCCTTACACGACTTCTCCTATGTGTGGGTGATGACAGATTGTGTAGGGGTATGCGAGAATACAAGGGGAAGAGTGGAATACAAGGGGAAGAGCGGCTGAGGGAGGGTTTATTTGCGTAGGTAGAGTATCAAATGAGAACAAGAGTAAAATGAGAACAAGGGTGAAATGAGTGAGAATGGGTGAAATGAGTGAAACATAAGTGAAATGAGAATGCCTAGCGGACTATACAAATAGTAACTGACAAAAAAGGAACCCTAATAAACATAAACAATAAGCATAACTGTCCACCAAGGAATGCTTCTGCACTGTGTGTTTATGTACAATTGCTTAGTACCGACAGCCTTGTGATGTCTAGCTGTCTGCAAATATCTAGTGTATCGTCATCCTGTAGTAAGAATATGTAATAATCAAACAGGCGGCCCAATTGTGGGTGCTATTCAATGCCCGCGGTCTAATGGAGCCAATATTCGTGCTTTTAAACCATTAACTTATTTATTGTGAAGCAAAAAAAAGGATAAATCACCAAACAAATTCTTTTTACATTACCCTCCTTCCCACATCACCATGTGAGTGTGTGTTATGATCTATTCATTTCGGCAACGCTCCCACGATTTTTGTGTCACCTTTAAGCCTTGGCCTCCTTCTCCAACTCTTCGACAATGGCACCCTTGATAAGCGCCAGATCAGCACTCTCCACATATTTCACCTTCTTGGGCAGTGATGCAAGCTGCTTGAGATCTTCTGGAAGAACTTTTGCCTCAAAGCTGTAATCACTAAACGACGAGAGAGATGCATTGACAACCTCAGAAAACTTGGCTGGGTGAGCAGTGGAGAGAGATATGTACTTGATGGATGGATCCTGTTCTCCTTCAAGGAATCTCAAACTGGTCGCAACACCAACGGCGGTATGCGGATCCAGAATATACTGGTTTGAAGTTGATTCGTAGGTTGACCTAATAGTTGCAGAGGTCTCCTCGTCGGTGACCCTCGAGGAGTCCAAGATGGAGGCGGATGTTGCAAGCGTCTCTTTACTAACGTTGAAGATACCCTTAGTCTTGAGATCGCTCATGTATCCAGCAAGAATCTCACCGGCCTTCTTGTCGTCTCCATCACCATCAGCTTCTCTGATCATGTACCACAAGAATCTCTCAAAGTTGGAAGAGACATTGATATCCATGGCTGGTGAGTAAGTAGCCTTCACACTAGCAGCCTTGTCATATTTACCAGTCTTGAGAAATCTGTCCAGGATGTCATTCTCGTTGGTTGCTACAATGAGCTTTTCTACTGGAAGACCCATCTTCTGAGCGTAGAATCCAGCCAGAATATCACCAAAGTTTCCACTGGGTACCACAAACTTAACGCCAAAGGATTTTTCCTCCTTGGGGAGACTCTTCACCAGTTGGAAGTAGGAGTGGAAATAGTATGTTATCTGTGCAAGGATTCTGGCCCAGTTGATGGAGTTGACAGCACCAATATGGTATTTGTCGTTAAAGTCGGGATCGCCGAACACTTGTTTCACGAGATCCTGGCAGTCGTCAAAGGTACCCTTGACGGATAGAGTATGGATGTTGGAATCGGTGACTGTGGTCATCTGGAGCTCCTGGATTGGGGAGATACGGCCAGTTGGGTACAGGATGAACACAGAGACATCCTTCTTGTTTCTCAACCCATAGATGGCAGCGCTTCCCGTATCTCCAGACGTGGCACCAACAACAGTGACAAAGTCCCTTGGCTCATCAGCAGCCTTGAGGGAGTTCTTCCTAGTGAGAAAATACTCAAAGAGGTTACCGACAAACTGGAGGGCAACATCTTTGAATGCATATGTAGGACCATGGAAAAGCTCCAACAGATACAAGTTCTTGTGGCTGTCGAGCTTCACAAGTGGCGTCACATTGGGCGCTCTGAATGTGGAGTATGACTTTTCCACAAGTGTCGTAAGGTCAGCACTAGGGATCTCATCCTCAGAGATGTACAGCCTCATAATCTCGAAGGCAAGCTCCTGGAATGAAAGATCTTTCCATGTCTCAACAAAGTCCTTTGGAAGCTGTGGGATCGCAGAAGGGATAAACAGACCACCATCCTTTGCCAATCCGGTTATGATGGCATCTTCAAAGGACACACTCTGCTCTACAGATGAGCGTGTGGAGCGGTATACCTGTGACATTATGACGCCCTTTCAATATATATATCTACCACCAAGCAACAATATGTTGTATGATTATCTGTCCTGATGTTTTTCGATACCAATCTTGTTCTTAGTTTGGCGTATATATCTTATACCGCCAGTTGTTATCCCATCACCATGCCTACAACCAACCCACCTCCTCCTCATCAGCTACTGCGTCCGATGCCGATGCAGGCGATGAGTCAAAGTGCAGAAAACGCGCGCTCCACAGCAAGGCCATGTGCTACAGAAGGCAGATGAGGTAAATGGGTAGGCAGGCAATGAGCATCAGTGGTTTGTTGGTGTTAAAATGAGAGAACATTTATGACTCTATTGGAAATTCCAGAGAAGTACATATATCTCTGAATATTGGCTTAAATGATGTAGTGTTGTTGGTAACAGACGACGTTTGCAAGAAAGAGTATAAGGTTATGCAATAGTGGGAGGGTGCAGGAATCCTCACAGTTAGTAGAGAAAGCTGGCTGTCTGAGCCTACAATGGTTGTATTTTATAGATCCATTATCCTTCACCAGCCAAAATCGTTATACTTCAAATAAGTCATTAAAAAAACAGACAATATATATACATTTAGAGGATGTTCATTCACTCTTTGGAGACCTCATTTCTTCTTAGCCTAACTTTACCATCCACTATATCAACTTCCAATCCTGAGTTCTCGAGCGTTCCATCATCCTCAACAACAGCCTCCTTTGCCTCCAATTTACGAACAAATTCCTGGTTGGCAATGTTTCCCTGCAACAAATATTTGAGGCACACAATAGCACGCTCTTTGATAAAAGGCTCATTCTCGTCGATAGTACAACATGATAGAATCACCTCCAACGCATGGAGAGTACGCACCTTCTCTTGGTTGTCAAAGTTTTGATACACCATAAAGGATATGATCTCAATCAAAACAGATTTTACCAATGGGAAGCTCTTGAGAGCGAGTTTGCTATCACCAGCCCTGCCCACGCTGTCAGCTGCTGGTTTTTTCTTCATAGTCTTCCTCTCAGAATTATGATGGACAACTCCCAGCATCAGAATGAATTTGTCCAACATGTTATAAGCGTTCAAGAAATCCCTTGCGTGATCATAACTTGCCAAACTAGCAATGCTGTCCAACACCATGATCAGCCTGGAGTTGAGTGTTTGCATCTTTTCCAAATCTGCAGGAGTTTCCTTCATGGCAGCATCTGTTGCCTTTGCCAACGAGTCAAAGTGCTGAGTTAACCATGCCATTAAGTGAGTTATCATGGAATTGCTCCACGCCCTCTCTTTGCTTACTATTATGAGCTGCGAAGTTCTGAGTAGTGTGGTATAGAACAGGCCATCGGGTTCGTCTTCCAAAACACGATTGAGAAAGTTGCCGAAACCTTCATGGGTCATTAGATTAGCGGAAATGCTCACAAATAAAAGCTCTGATTCGTCCATTTCATCTTCCATGCTTGTTTTGGTTGGAAACGATTTCTCAGCCGACTGGTCGTTGTTGGCAACCAATAGCCCTAACAACAGCTTCCATTCACCAACAAAAGGAGACGATAGGTTACACTTGGTAAGTATATGATGTGAGAACTCGGGGTTCTTGGTCAGATTATTGATATACATTAGAATCGGGACAACCATTTCTGAATCGTGGAAGAAATATTCATACCCACTCACGTCATTGGTTGCGTCATAACGCGATTTAAGAGCGCAAAACTTCTCCAAAAGGTCGGAGGCAAGGCCAAACTCAGGAAACAAGGAGTTGGTGGAGAGGAATGCATCCAACGTTGCCAGATCATAAACCTCTGATACGGCGTCATATGAGTTTGAAAGGTTCACAAGCCACTGCAAACATCCGACAATTGTCTTGAGGTATATGTCGCTAATATCGGTCGGAAGCGACTTATTGGGAGTGGAATTTCCTTGGGCCAATACATAGTGGTCCAGCACATCAATATAGTAGACGGTGATCTTCAAGATTATGCTCTGGTTCCTCGCAATCAGCCTCAGCCTCGTGTCCCTGTCAGCGTCATCTATGTCACTAGAAGTAGTGCTGAAGGAGGAGTCAGTAACTGGTGTTATGATTTCCAAATCCATCCTCTCTGGTGTATCGGCCTCTTTTTCCTTTGTTCCATCGATGCCCTGTTGCTCTTCCTGAAGAGCCCCCAGCATATTTCGAGAGATGAGTATAATTCCACGTGCAATTCTACACCTATATACGGAAATCCAGTCGTGCGAGTGTATTCTAAGGTTCATGTAGAAGTAAGCCAGAATATGTTCTTGTTTGGACCATATCATACGGCTATGGGCCAAGTGCCTACGCACATGTGCATCTGTGGCCGTTGCAGATAAGAGAGCTGCAAGGCTCGACAGACAAGACTCATACTGTTGCTTGTCCGTGCTATTCTGTTCGAAGACGATCACGATATCGTTCAGGATTGATACGTAACGTTCTCTTGGCATGGTGAAACAGGTTTGTATATTTGTCTGTCCATATATGTGTATGTGTATACGTGTATGTATATACGTGTTTGTATATTTGTGTTTATATATTTGTGTGTGCGGTACGAATATACAAAATAAATTCCTTATACCGATTCCGAGATTTTTACAATTGATAATCTGGTTGTTTGAATGAGCGCTCTTGTGCTTTGATTGATGGTTGACGATATGTTTCTGCTAATTAGATTATGTACTGTGCTGTCTGCCGGTTCTCCCTCACATGTAATTGTGTGCCGAGAAACACAATACGCATCTCAGTGGAATGCACCAAATATAAGCTATTCTTTGAACCTTCAGAATTTCGCTGCCAGCTATTTATGTTAACAATGACAGATCTCAATAGCAATTTATTTTGTTTCTCCTTCCATTGCTAGAATGACAACTAGAGAGTCTTCTGACTCCGCATTGCCACACCCTCTGCCGGTAAAATATCCACTCCCCCTGCGTGTGGCTTACAGGCTAAGTCGGGTAGCTAGCGGTACATACCGCTGCTGTGCATATAATGAGTGTGCATAATAGGCAGCAGCACAGCTCCACAAATTGACAGCCGAATGATGGGATACTAACAAGTGAGCGGAGGTGAGCCGTTGAAGTGAGCTGTTCAAAGGGTGAGCTGTTCAAAGGGTGAGCTGTTCAAAGGGTGAGCTGTTGAAGTGTGCTATTTAAAGCTTGTGTGATTTAATTATGGTGTAGATTATCTATTGGGTGGTGATGCGAAAGGCTCAACCACAGCAAAATGGATCATTGTTTTCTTACCCAACAACTGGCAATAGTAGTGTTTTGTTTTATTAGACTTAAAATGCCAATATGACTTTTTATGCTACGTAGTTGTCCCCTGTTCTAATCACTTTCATTTTCCCCATCACTGTTGGAAAAAGGGTCAGCTGCCTTTTTGGAATCTGGTCCAAACCATCCCTCTGCCTCATCGTCGTCGTCGTTGTCATTGTCATCGTCATCATCTTCATCAGAGAATGACTTAAACTCTTCTGAAAGGTTGTCCATTTCTTCATCATCTTCATCCCCTACAGAGACTTGTACCCCATTAATGCCACCACTCTTAATATCCTTGGTCTTGGCCAAAAAATCATACGTGTGCTCATTTCTACGTCCCGCACTGACTATATCCTTGCCAAGTCTACCCAAAAACCTCTGGATAGCTCTCAATGAAGGGGCAAAGTGCGCCTTATTCTTGGCAATATACTTACCGTGAACGGACAGCAAGGCTCTCACCCAGAGGAGGTTAAACTCGATGTGGGGGGTATCAAGGGCAGTGTTACCAATAAACCTGAGCATCCTTTCAGCGTACACCACGGGTAAATTATTAGCGACAAGTGGAATATCCTCAGATGGAACACTCTCGTAAACCTTGTGGATAAGGTACTGTTCGTTAAGACGAAAGGCCATAACCAAAGCGGTCATGTAGTCTTTTTCTGATAATACTGCAAATGTCGCTTCTGGAGTGATATCAACATCCAAGTCAAAAGGATCAAAAACAAAGCTCTCGTCAATACTAAATACAAGCAACCCTTCAGTGGATGCTGCTGCAAATGCATTGGCAGTTGGTGAAAACCCAACACTAGTAACTCTCACCTCTGGCTTGGTGGATCTCACCGAAGGATCGCCACCTCTAGCAGAGCCGGGCAAAGCAGAATCACCCCGACGTCTATCTTCAAGATCAGAAAGCTCACCATCCTCATCAATAGCATCCATCACAACTCCTGCTGATGTAAGGTTCTTGGAGTTGAGAAGTTGCTGTGTTCCATTGAGCTGAAGGTTCTGCGACACAGTGAATCTTCTCAAGAGGACTTCGTTCGCGATATCATACAAACAAATGGAGTTGTTGTTACCAGCAGCCACCAAGGTTAAACCGTCAAATGAGTAGTTGATAGTTGTAAATGCCTTTCCACGGGCTGAGTTTTGGGCTGTGAATCTATCGTCCGAGTGCCTTCCAACAAGGATGTCCTTCTTACCGTCAATATGAGCAATCTGTGTTCCCAGCTCGATATCCCAGAATGTTATCTGTCCATCCAAAGTAGAAGCCGCCACCTGTTTGGAGTCCGGACGTATAGCAAGAGAGAGACACTCTGATACAACATTGAATGGCTCAGTTGTTTGAGATCTCCCAAAGATATCCCATACTCTGATTGTTTTATCCCATGACGCAGAAGCCAGTGCAGAAGAGTTCTCAGCGCCAAACGCCAGACAAGAGACCGGACCCTCATGACCAGAGAGGGTATCGAGCAACTGCGCTGTCTGGACTGACCACACATGAATGTTGAAATCGTCCAAGGAACCAGCACAGACAATATCACCACTAGGATCAACAGCAAGACATGAGAACTGTATCCTCTCGGCTGCCGTGAATGTCCTGAAGTTTCTATACCTGATCAAATCCCACGCTCTGATGGTGCCATCCAAAGATGAAGAGAACAAAACCTGTCCTCTCTTTGCGAATTGCACAGCGGTAACAGCAGAGGTATGTTCTTCAAAAGTGGCTAGGCAGAATCCAGAAGTCACATCCCAAATCTTGATCCTTCCATCATCTGAAGAGGTGACAATTCTTGATCCATCCGGCGAGTATGCCAGCGCATTCATAGAGTCAAAGTGACCCTGTTGTTTCAGTATATAAGACTCTGATTGCCATTCATACACCAGGAGTTGGCCGAGCTTGGAGGAACCAAATGCGAGCCACTCGCCCGTACCATTGATCGCAATTGTGTTGACAGAGTTTTGGCCCATTGAGAGTTGCTGGAGCATGGTGAATGTGGGAAGCTCATAAAGTCTGAACTCACCATTCGAGAACCCTACAATGAGAACGTTGGAAGCTGCGTGGAAAGCTGCGCTCCTCAGTTTGGCCTCTGAATGGAAGAAAAACTTGGCTGTTATACGCCAAGACATCTTTGATGCATCAATCTCATCTTCATCATCCGACTCTTCTTTTCCCTCGTCATCCTTGGTGGGACGTTCTGTGTATTCCCACTTGAAAAGGGCTCCATCCTTACTGATCGTGTATATCACCTCTTGTGCCTTATCGAAAAAGGCTTTCACCACGTAATCCCTATGACCAGCAAAGGTCATTCTTGAACTGCTCTCTTCTGAGTGAAACGAAAAAATCCTAGCAGTCATATCCTTACTAGAGGATAGAATGAACCTCGAATCGCCAGACCATGTTACAGATGTCACCTCAGAGTAGTGGCCAGCGTACACCCTATGCCTTATGAAAGGCGCAAATTGTCTATCTTCCTGTACATCGGGAGTCTTCCATACTTGCACAAATCTACCAGCTGCCACTGCAAAGTATTTTCCATCTGGCGAGAACGAAAGGTCCTGCACCTTATCCTTAAAGTTGAAGTGGTGAAGTACGGTTCTTGCTTTGAAGTTCACCAGTATTGCACGGCCATCCTCATCTACCGAGAGCAGCAGCGTACCCTGTTTGTTCAATGCAATTCTCGCCACGTTTTTCCTATGTTCATAGCTTAGTGTGTATGACTTGTTGTTGACGAGGTCAAATACAGTCACCCTGTTACCAACGGGTGACAGCAGAGTGGAGCCGTCATCGGTGAAGATCACATTACCTTGACGGTAAACCGTACCCAAGAGATTGGAAAAACGGAAATCTGATCTCATTATGTGCAGACGCTATGAGTTTCAGTATTAATAATATGTTTCAATATCCTCTGCGCAATCTAAACCAATTAAATACAAACTTTCTACTATTATCTCTTTCACGCCATGCTCATCATTCTATGGCCTGAAAAATCTAAAAAAAATATGTGCATATGCAGATGATGTAATCAATTGTTAGGCCACACACACCTTGCTTATGTAAAGGCGATGGGCTCGAGATTTTTCGCCTGCAGAGAGACATTTGGGGGAGATGAGAAGCACACTGCGATAAGCGATAAGCCGTTATAAACATAGTATCAACACAGTGTTCATTTTATATTGATTAGGTTCTCTGGAGCGGAGATAAGGGACAGAGGTTTGACAGCAAAAATGTCCTCAAAAGGTGCTTTATCCAGCCGTGTGCTGAAGATGAATGTAAGTTGTGGTGATGTTGGGGTGTAGTTGCTCGTTATATGTTTTTTTGAAGAGTAACGCTAACATGGGAAAAAAATGCAGTTTATGAAAAAGGCTGAAATGAAGGAAGCACAGAATAATGAACAGGAAGAGCAGAATAGACTGCGTGATCTGAGTGAATGGAAACTGCCCAATTCCCAGCAATTCCGCACACGTGTACGGTCAAGTGTTGTAAAAGTAGGTTATAGCTCGTTCATGGATGATGGTGAAGAAGAGAAGCCGGTTGGGAGGCGAGTCTGGGGAGAAGCCAAAGATGAACACGTTTCAGAAAGCAATTCCAAAGTAAAGCAAAACCCTGATGATCTACAACATTTGGATACTGAGCTTACTTCCAGTGATGATGACAGCCCGAGGGATGGTGACAGCTTGGAAGCTCTTTGGAAGAGGGATCAAAAACAAAAGAGGAAAAAGGCTGCTGCCTTAGCCAAGAAGGATGGTACAAGTGTGATCAAAAAGAGGAAGGTTTCAAAGGCGGAGACCTGAAAATTGGCCACTGAATAGAAAGAGAGGCAATGGTGGAGTCTGATTAGCAAATTAGCATATTAAACATTCAACTTTAACTTTAACTTGTACATTATCAATGCAAAGCATGCAATTCGTATATTATTGTTATCATGCGGAAGATTCACTTGCGCTTTTTTTTTGCTTTCGTTTCATTATAAAGGCCCGTTCGCACCACCGCCTCTCTGGCTGTCGAGTTGATATGCTTGAATCTATCTGGACCTAATTTATGACCACCATACCACCTGCTAACAACAACCATTACATTCCATACATCCATAACAGCTAATAAGTGTAAGAGTCGACCACCAGCAGCACTTTCACCATCGTCATCACAGTCCTGAACCCTTGTACCATCTGAATTCTGTATACGCCATGCCGTAATGTTATGAGTGGCACGGCCAATTTTACGGTCACACTTCAATAGATTTAAAAACTTGTGTGCTTCTTCTAAGCTCTTCACCTCCCTGGCAAACCCTATGAAGACAGACTTTCTATCTGTCACTGTTTCAGAGGTGAACCACCCCGCAAATACATCCACTTGCTTTCTCTCGTCATTTTTTTTCTTGTTGGTGACGACAGTCTCAATAGGAGCTGGTTCACCTGCTGTGGAATTGATTGTCACGGCACTCATTCTCTCGCAGAGATTCTCCTTCTTGCCATGTGTATCAATTTCTGGCTCATGGTGATTATGCTGTGGTGTTTTGTCATCTTCGCTCTCCTCATCTACCTGTTGTTCCTGCTCAACGTACAACACAGCATCCAGTTCGCTGAAAAAGTCAAAGATACACACAGACCCTTGTGAGTATATAGATTCAAGTACCTCCCCAAACAGATCCTCTAGGTAATCGTCATCCATGGCCAGTCCTCCAGAGGGAGCGTCCGTTGAATCTGAGCTCAACACATTCAAGATACTGGGTGGTTCCTCGGGATAGCTACCCGGAAATGCCATCTGAACCTTCACGTACTCATGCTGTGGTATTTTGAACTCGTATATCAGTGGTGCGAGCTTCTGTATGCATTCGGGGTATATGGCCTCTATGGCGCCGATTTCATCTTGTAGGTCTTCCGATTCCATTCTGCCACCACTTTTTTTTTCAGGTGTGAGAGAGCTGTAACACACAATATACGAAAATTTATTTCACCACCAAAAGAGCTTGATATCTCTTCAACTCTCCTTAGGACTTTGAGCTGCCATATACGTAATCTCCCAAACTTTTCAGGTTAATCCTCATGCATTAAATCTCATGCAGAGGGGCGTCTCAATCTCAGGTGTGCATTCGGTGGAAGATGATCCATGTATATGGTGAGGTGAATTTTCTCTCTACCACTGTGTGTGGGTGTCTGGGTGTGAGTGTATGTACTTCATAGGCACTAGTTTAGCGGCGTAGAATTTGTATGGATTTGTATTCCGGTTTTCGCTGACTCTGGCTGGCTGTGAGTTTGATAGCATAATATACAGCATGGCAACCTCCAGTAAGGTTGTGGAAGAGTTGAGAGCAAAGGGCAATGAGGCCTTCGTCAGCGGGCAGTATACCAAGGCTGCAAAGATATACAGGGATGCCATCAAGTTTGAACCCAACAACCCTGTACTGTATTCTAATAGGGCTATGGCTTTTATAAAACTCAATGACTGGAAAAGAGCCGAGCAAGACTGTAGGACTGGTCTCAAGCTCAAACCTGAACGACCTACTGAGGTAAAGCTGATGTGGAGGCTGGGCCTTGCATTAACAGCCCAGTATAGGTACATGGAGTCAGAGAAGGTATATAATGCAGCGTTAGAGATCGACCCAAAAAATACAAAGCTTATTAACGAACTTTCCGACTTGAAGCTTGTCATATCGCAACTTGGAGAGAGTGCACCAATGGCAAACACTCCACAGGCTGTGAGTGTTCCCATTCAGATAGTGGAAGAGCTACCACTGGCATTTAGAACCAAGGAAACAGCTCAAACCCCTACGCATTCGGATGTCCCCTTCACATTTCCGTCTGAACAAACCTCTACAGTCACTCACGCCCACCAACAGGTGATATCGGAGCCGTTCACGAGCTCTACTTGTATACCACTCCCTGATAACAGCCCTGCACCAACCTATTATTATCTTTCCAATCTTGCAAGAAGTACAGGACCAGAGAAGGTCAATGCATTCCGCTACTATGTCGGATTGAATTCCCTCACTTTCCGTGGTGTATTTCAAAGAGGTGTCGATTCTGATATTCTACGCTTCTACTTGGACTCGGTAGATTATTTGATCGCGAATGGAGATGTAGCCGACTTGGACGGTTCAAAGGTACTTGAATGCCTTGCTATTTTTCCAACCCTGCCCAGGTTTCAGATTGCTTCTCTATTCTTTGAACAGGGTGTTGTAGGTCGCATTTTGGACTACTTATCTCAGGTTGCAGATTCGATGGAGGTATCGGAGGTTAGGAATTCTTGGGTATAATAGATATCATGGAGTTGAAAATAGTGATTATTTTAAGATTTTATTTCTTTTATTGCGATAACGTGGTAGCCACAAGAAAGAAAACGCCCCAACTGGTAATATCGAGAGCCAAGCTTCAAATCACGGGGTCTTAGGTTTGACGTAATGCCTCAAACCTTTCCGGTGGTCTGCTGAGGGGTGTGGCTGGAAAATGTGGAATACCTCTTCTGCTAATATTTCCTCAAAGTCTATCTCGTACACATTTATGCAAACCAATGGCAGCGCAATGATGGAAGCAAACAGGGCCAAAATGACCAGAAACAATAGAAACGAGGCCTGAGCGGAAACTCTTCTGTGCCTCTTCTGCCTGGCTAAAAATATAGGGGGTCGGAACTGTGCACCCGGCTTCAACCAGAGCAAAAGTAGGGAATGCCATGTTCCTACATAGGGGATGAATAAGAAAGGAAATTGAATCACAAGAAGCAGATGGCATAGCGTGAAATCTGCTGCAAACATACTCATCTCGGTCAATTTGCACAAGAATTCCCTCAAAGGTTGGGTAAGCATCCGCCAGCCGAGTCCCGATACAGTCCATTTTCCAGACCACCATGCTCTGTTGCTCCTGTCGTGCTTCAATTCACGGCTGAGACATAAACCAGTGATAACCTTATATATGAGAGACTGAATGAGGGCACAGCAACAGAAACCTAGTGCCGTAGTGGACACCTGTAAGTTGTGGGTAACCCATAACACCTCAAGGAAAATAACATGAGATAGGAAACAGAGATAATGTGTGATAAATGCTATAAATGAGGGGAATGAGGGGAAGCACACGGTGAGTACAGGCCCTATGCAGGCTGAAACGCAAAAGAACAGGACAAGTATTGCTGAGTTGAGTAATATTGGCCCAAGGGAACACACCATCAGCCTCAGGAGAGAATTAGCAGGAATCCCTCCTCTGGTATCATTCTGAGCATTGGCAAACAGATATGCATTGGTTACTATGGCCAACTCTAGCAGATGGATACCGACCTGAGAGAAGAAGAATGACGAAATCGAAGGACGGTGGAAGTCTGTCACTAACATCTCACTTTCTTTGTCCCTTGAATGGCGGGTTTTCCTTTTCGAACCCGTCAATTGTGTTCGTGTAGTCCTTGTATGTGTGATCCACGATTCCTTTGTCCATTTGGAGTTTCCACTATGGAACCAAGACAATAGGTTACCGTAGTCTATGAAAAACTCTGAAAAGACAAATTGGTGGGGGTTGAATAAAAATGGAGAAATGCTGAGGCCCAGCAGGGTGAGCCAGAAGAATATTAACGCGGCCTGCCACATCGCCAAGGAGGTGTAAATGAGAATCAACAGTGCTACTATGACAAAATATATGCTCTCAAAACAGAACCTCGAGTAGAGTGTTGAAAATGCAACTCTTGTCGTGGTGAATCCTCTTCCAGTTGCTATATATCTGGCTCCACCAACAGCTAAGTCATTCACCATGGATTGTGCGTATATCCTGCAGACAAATACTTCAAAGAAGGGTGAAAAGGAGCTGAATTGTTTGAGTAGTCTTGTGAATGCTTTCGTTGCCCCTCTTTCTGTGAGTTCCTGAACACAAAGTGGCAGGAAGGAGATCGAGAAAACAATAAAAATAGAAACTATACACCCCCGTATCCACTCAACGACAGGGATGAGATTATAACAACCAACAGGTTTCCGAGGGGCTGTTATCGGCTTGTTTTTGTCATACTCACAGATAACAGAGTCGTTTGTTAAAGCAGCAGCATTTGCACAAAACAGAATGAGTAGTTTGACAGAGAGAAGGATACACACGTTGTTAAGATGGAATCCTGGGTGAGCATAGTAGAATGAAAGGAACCGGTCTAGGGGCATTTGTGTTCCCAAATAGAAATACTCCCGCGATAGCATCTGTTCCCCCATTCCCGCGCCAATCTTTGTTGTAAAGTTGAGAATACTCCCAAAGCCAAGGTCTCTTCCCTTACCACACTGCATGTACTCGCAATGCTTGATTCGACCTCCTCTTAGGATTGCAGTAATTCCAGCATATATATCTTCATTGAGATGAAGTCCCCTTTGTGCCTTTGATACTCCTCCTCTGGTTGTCATAAAAATGCTGTTGAGAAAGTCAGGATGACCATAATGCAGTTTTCCTCCAATGTGAGCCAGCGTCCTTGCAAATAGGGTACCAAATGTTTGCTCCTTTCCTGCAGCAATGTCACCGAGTATTCCTACATTCTCAGAAAATACATACTCTCGGGTTCCGATAATGGCTACAGGGTTTCTGTACATCTCATCACCACCCCTGCTACCGAAGGAAGAATATGGATCCTTTGGCAGGTCTATCTCTTCAAACTCTGCAAGAACGCTTCTAATCTTGATACACTCTTCTAGATAGTTGTCTTGATTAGCATCGATAAGTTGGAAGTACTCCCCTCTGCAGAATATTAGAGCATGGTTTTGGTTGTCTGACTTTCCATCTCCTAGAATGGGGTTCCCTGATAGTTGGATTCTGTACTTGGGTTTCCTCCTTCCCCTTTCCACTATCTCGCAACCGCCATCTATCAGACAAGAATAATAAACGCCATCGACTTGCTCCAAGTAGGCTATTTCCAGTTCAGGGTATGCACGAAGGATGAAGTTAACACTCTCCATCTGATCAGTTGTGAAGTCACACAACCTCTGAAGGGAAACCACCATTCGAAATTTCCGCTGCGCCATTATGGCTGCCAGTTCAACCTTTTCACTCCCATCCTCCTGTGACCCACCGGCGTTTTGGTTCTCAACGTCGTATAGCAGCTTGATTGCTCTCGAGTAGTTCATAAACCCAGAGATGGTCCGAAAGAGTGTCTGAGATCTCAGAGATGCCCATATCCTCGTCCTCATTATGTACTCGGGAGTGGGTGACTTGAAGCCGACACAGAAGAAGGGCAGGTCCTCCGCCCTCTGAAGCTCTTTCCTCCTTATAGGACTTGCATACTGAGCTGGTTCTTCCAATTCGTGCGCTAAAAGCTTTGTATCGTCAACAAAATTCCTCCATTCTCCTGGATGGAGTTGCTTGAGATACTCCAATGGTGTTACATGGGAATATTGGTCCTCTTCTCTAATGATTTCCCTCAGCGAGAGGGTGATCTTCTCTGAGAAGTGGGGAATCAGTACTGAAAATGAAGGCATGCATTTTGTGGGCATAGGTTCTCTCATTGGCGTGGAAAGTGACTGTGCAAAAAAGGTAATCCTCCTCTGTGCTTCTGTTTGAGATTCAAACAGGGGTGTCCTTAGCAACCCGTCTTCCTGAGATACAAAGAATGTGGGCGCTTGAAGGGTATCTTCCCCACTGTCACCAATTGTATGCTGATACATCAATCTCTGAACATGCTCCAGAGAAATCAAATGTTCTCTATACATGGCAATGATAATTGAGTTCCATACCTGAGAGACTAAAGCTTTGGGCTTGACGTTTTTTTCTCCCTTTGGTGGTGAAATGATCTTGGAGAAAATGCGTTTGGGGAGTCTTGAGAAAACGTTCCTCCACGGAGTCCATATGGAAATACCGATGTAGAAAGAACGACATACGGAGAAGGCAGTGTTCCATACAATGAACCAAAGGTAGGTGTCTAGGAAGAATAGAACGAGGTCTGTGATTCCCATTATTGCTAGAACAAACAGAGCATGTCTCCGACACAACATCTGGCCCAACCACACTTCACCGACACATCTGGTCATTGACATGGTGGACAGCTCTCTGATGGGATCTTTCAGTGCCAAGGTGAGGAAGAAGTAGGATTCAAGAAACTTGGAGAGGAAAACTACAAGCCACAGCCCATATGACGCCGATTTACTGGATCCCGTCAATTTGTGGAAATGGGCAGTAAAATACTTAGACGGAAGGTACTTTCTACCCCCAGTGTTAAGGTAAGAGCCAAACAATCCACTGAGTGGCACAAAGGAGAAATAGACAACGGTAAAGAGAGAAAGAATGAACTGAAATGTACTGAGAGCCAGGGTGAGTGAAGTCTCATACTCAAGATCGGTGAAGCCAAATATATATATGGAGGGCGCAAGATTGGCAGCAAACACAGTCGATACAAATAGAAACTTGGGTAGGAAAGCTTCTGCTCCTGGCCATTTTCTCGGAACAAAGAGGAGCTCCAACATTACAGCCACCAAGTTTATGAATGAGGTGCAAGAGCCTGCGAGTCCCATTGCAGCCAATTGTGAAGACGCCAGTGGCGGATTGTTGAGGTGTTGGCGGTAGTTGACAGTGTACAATGTGGGGGCATGGAAGCTTGTGAAAAACCAAAACGCACCTACATGTATTATCCAAATACGGTTGAAGTTGAGCAGCAAGTGAGCCCAAGTTCTTGTCTCTTTATAGGTCTTATAGAATGCCTTATTCCAGTTAATGATATTGAGTTTCATGTACCTCTCATTAGGGGGGAAAGATATGAGTTTCACCTTTGAATCTTCAAGCACAAGGCGCTGTAAGCCCTCTCTGTACCAAAAAAGTTGATTCATATCATCATATCCAATGATGTCGGCATGGTCTTTATCCTTACGAATATAGGTATCGTTGAACTTCTCCTGTACCTGATCTCTGTAAAAGACGTACAAGGGAGTAATTACATGATCGAGGAAACTAGGCGTTGCATTCTTAATGGGTTGCGAGAAGTCTAGTGAGTAAAAATAATCTGTGCAGCATTTAAAGATGAAGCACAGACATTCTGGAAGGAAACGAATGTTGTTGGCCTCTCCCCAACACAGAAGGTAAATGGCTAGTTGGACGACACAGTCTTCCGCTGATAGCGACATCATGTTTTCGCACCATCTTTTGTCAGCCTCTTCCAAGGAAATGTAAGGGTCGGACCTCTTCTTGGGCCTACCGTCGGATCTTGTTGTCCCAAAACCTATAGTATCGTCTATGTCCATTTGGGCACCGAAGTACCATTTCTTGTAGTTGGCATTGACTCCGCCAATGTAATCCGCATGGATTGTTCTGAGAGCTTGTACAGTTCCCATTCTAGATGCTCTTGAGTCGAGCAGCTTCATCAAATAGTCAAACATGTTCTTTGTATTATCTGGCTGGAAACCAAAGATCTCTGCCAAATGAACAAAAATGGACTCGATCTGTGGACGAGTGATGGGGACCTCACCCGGAGGGCCCCAAGCAGGATAGGGATCGTAGTATTCATCAAAGACATCGTTGATTCCCTTTTCGGCCATAATCTCACCTCTGTATATCTTTGCCTTTTCGAGGTTTTTGTAACCGTACAGGTCGCCAACCTTAGCGATGTCCTGCCAGCGGCCTGTAGAAATGAAGGGTGTCTTAAACCCACTGAGAGGAACACAACTGTTGTCCGTGAAAACAGAGTTAAGACCGGTTCCATTTGGAATCGTGCTAGCTATGGAGTTACCTCATTAGTGTTCCGCGGTGGGTACAGGTATTACTATTTCAAGGCGTTATTTAGAAACTGGTGTATCTTACCAGAGGCGTTAGACTTGCTATCGGGATTTATACCATTGTGTGTACTCTCTGAATCTGAAGAGAAATCCTCCAAAATCGTGTCGGTCTCTCCCGGGATTCCTGACGAAGATGCGGTAGATGATAGATCAAACATTATGTATACATGTACACATACACACGGAGGGCAAGAGGGAAGGAAGGCTCTCTCTCACAACAGGAGTTGATTGAGTTATCTTCTGGATGGATTTTTTGCAGGTTGTCTTCTAACCCTCGCTCACCACATGAATCGTCTTCTGCTATCTTACTGAATTTATATATAGAAACATATGTAAAATATTTTAATACGTCAGTCCACTAAGCATGTGTCGAGTGTAACCAGAAAGGCAACTAACTCCTCACTATCTGCAGGGCTCCGCCTCCGCGATACAGCGTAAGCACACTTCAACCTCCCTTGATCCATGTGATGTATCTGATCCACTAAAACAAGAGCCAATTTACATGACATGCACTATGCGTTTGAGGCAAGTACTATATGGAGCAAGAGACACAAAACGGCTCAGCGCATATACATGAAGGGGCGTTTTAAGCCTCCAATTTCCCCACCCTGCAGTCTCGAATAATCGGACTTTTATACGAGTAGCCAGTCTCACACAGGCTCACATGCTGAGATGGGAGGCTATGTTTAGGGGGTTGCTCCAAAGATTTTTTTTGTGTGATTTTAGGTTTCTCTTTAGTTGTCAGGGTTGCCCTTGCATGGCTCACAGTTGTCCGTTTTGCGCACTGATGGGGGAGGGGAAAGGCAGCACGCGAGGAGGGACACAGTTACGCAGTTAAGGTGATGCTAAGGATAGAGGTGGGAAGGGATGCATTCATGAAGATTGGAGGGAAAGCAGCGAGAAAAACGGCCAACAAGCCCGCAGGCAGGAGATGTACAGGCGGGAGATGCTACTGTTTCAGGTATAAAGCCGAATCTGTGGTTCAAATATTTGGGGCACGATTTGCAGGGGATCCATGCAGCGAGGGTAGCGGCATAGAAGGAATATGAGGGTTTAATATATGGCAGCCAATGTGCCTGTACTCATTTCCAGCATATTTGTCAAAGAGGGTTAGCTCGGGCTGTTAGTGATACCGAGGATTGCGTGAGTGACCCAAGTAGAGGATGCGGTCGGGTATATGTGGAGGCTACTGGTTATTGGCAGGTCGAGGGATGGCTGTATCTGTGCGTACGTGACCTCTCGAGCACATTATTGAGTATTTCCGTTTTTGGCTTAATTTGCTGCACAGATAAATAAATATAGCTAATGCGCACAGCAGGGGACCAAAGTATGGCGGAGAGAAGCGGAGAGAGACGGCAAACCTAAAACCTAGCTGATTACTCACCTAAAAGCACGCAGGCTTCTAAACAGTGCTTACACATGTAGTTAGTATCGGGGCAACAACGGCACCGGGGCAGTAACGGTACTAGGGTTCAATAAAGTAAACAAAACAAAATACCTCGCCGTGAGATATTTTCTGATTTCCTTCAATTATGAAAAGACTGTCCACCACCGTAAACCCTACACCTTTGTGTGTTTGTGTTTGCTCTTGCCGCTATTCGCTTACTCACAAAGTTTAGAAACCGACACATAGACACAGCAAAAAGGCGTTGCGTTGCATCTGCGTGCATCCACCACAGTTTTATGGTGTGATTACTAAGTTCTGGCAGTGCTGCACTAATTGCTGCTAAGGTGCACGGGACCCGCTCCTGGATGGGAAAACAACGACTGGTGGGGTGATTCCTAGGAACGATAAACGATTAGATTTAAATATTACTCCAGGTTTGAAGACATCAACAAATAAGAATCTATCAAAAAAAATCAGCAGAGCCCGATTTCTGAGCCCGTAATTGTCCTCCCCTCTGCGTATCGGCTAACGGCAGAAGCAGCACTGGAGCCTCTCTCCCACGTCATAGAAACCTTTCGAACTTTTGCCGTTACAATTCCATCTTGCATAAAAAAAATGTTGTTTGAGTGTTACACATATGCATCTCATGCGATGTCCTCCTGCAGCTCTATGTGTGTGCGGTATTCTCGGGACCGGATTTAAGCCTGACCTGCGGGAGAGACACTTCTTGTTATGGATTACTTGAACCTTTATATACTGAGAGGAACCCGGGGATTGCCTTCACAGTTAAAAGTGCACATAAAGGCTCAATTGTCGATCGCTGGAAGGTAATTGATCCATTCAAGTCATTGCATTCAGGTAGTAGCTCCCCCAAGATACTTGAAAATTGAGTTTTGCCTTCACCCTAAAAAAGTGCAATCATTGAGGGACAGACGGTTTCTGAAACAATACAAGAGTGGAGCTGAGAGCGCTACGACGAAATTGCTCGCATTTGTCGTTTTTCTCTGATACATTCATTGTGACCTTGGTATTAAATCGTCAATTGAGCAATCACTACTATTACTATCGTTAAGTTGGCACGTCATGAGGTTCTTAAAAGCACAGTTGCTTGCCCTCATGGGCCTTGTATTATTGGGTTGCGCCTCCGCAACTGCTATGGATATGGATATGGACATGGGTATCGATAACAATATGCCCTCAGCCACGGAAGACCCTACATGGGCCGACGTGGATATGTCCACAGTCACACCTGTTCCTCATGAAGATCATCATATGCACGGTGTGCCTATTCTTGAGACAAACCTTTCACCTATTGAGAGGCTGTATTGGGAGGCGTACAACACAACCACATACTTCACAATTGAGACTCCATACAAGCCCCAGCTATATATTCACGTTGGCCTTATTCTTTTCACCTTTGTTTTCTTATATCCAATTGTCTTGGTTTTCAATAACCTCAACTCGAATTGGTATTTGCCCAGTTTGACTTTGCATGTGGCCTTGACATTGGTGTCCTTGTTCAGCTATATGCTGTTCATCAACAATGTACCAGACCTCTACCCTGGGAATGCTTATTCCCCCATGAGTGTGGTTCTTTTCTTCCTCACCTGCATTCATTTTTTCTCTGCAATCATCCATGTTGCAACTCGCTGGATTCAGGGAACACCTCCTTCCCGCGCTCACAAACAGGAGTTTATTCCCCTTGCTAATTATCATTTTGAGAGTGATGGGTCTCGTTCACCTTCCTCAACCCTCTATGATTACAATTCCCACTCTCCTTCTAGAGAGGCCGGTCACCATAGCCGCAACCAGAGCACTGATTCGTTCGACTTGGAGGCTAACTCTAACAACGCTACCAGTCCTGAAGATGTCACCTCTGAGCTCTTTTCTCAATCTGACAACGCCACCCGTATGAACGTGTCGAGATTTAATGCAAAGAGAGATGCCATTCTCGCAAAGGTGTTCTCCAACCCTGTGGTGGTGCGCCTCGCGGTGGCTTTTGGCAAGGTTTCTGACGTTGTGTTCAACTTGTTGAACTTTGGCTTGTTCTTCTTCTTCCTCATTTACATGCCCACCGGTGTTGCTGTCCTTAATTGTTTGGCCCAAGGTAACAAAGTGTTCGGTCTGCTCGCACACTTTATCAAGGGTGGGGTATTTATGAGTTTGGGTCTATTGTCCCTTGCAAGATATTGCGGAGGTTTCCAGAAGCTTGGCTGGGCCTGGAATATATCGTATATCACCCGTGACGAGAAGCCATCTTCTATCTGGTACAGGATTCAGCCCAAGAATGGTTCCATGATCTCCATGGAGATGGTTGAGAGTTCTCTCATCCTCTTTTATGGATGCACAAATGTGTTCATGGAGCACCTTGCATCGCCAGGTGGAGCATGGGTGGCTAAGGATCTTCAGCATGTCTCGATTGCCTTTATGTACATAGGCTGTGGTCTCTGTGGTGTCATCTCTGAGCTGAAGCTCACCGAGTGGAGAAAGGCCAGATTCATGAGCGCTCTGGGTATTTCCAGCCTCTCTGACAATACCGACAAGGCGATTGGTGTTGATGCTTCAAGGATTACCAACTTTACGCCTGGATTCTCCCCTAATGTTTTCCCAGTGTTCACAATCTTCTGGACTGGTCTGCTTATGTCGCAGCACGCACAACTGTCTGCCCTCTCTACTACTGTTCATGTTCAATGGGGCAGTCTTCTCACATACGGTTCTTTCTTTAGAGTCGCAACCTTCTTCCTTATGATGTACCAGCCTAACAATACCGACAAGAGCTCTCTTTTCAAGGCCAACAGACCTCTCACAGAGCTTGTGGCATCTTTTGCCCTTCTCTGTGGTGGCCTTGTTTTCATGGAGTCTACCGATCAGGTGGTTGAAGCCATGGAGTACAGAGGTCTCACGGCTATGTTCACAATCAATGTTAGTGTTGGTCTGATTGCCCTTGTCATGGCATGGATCATGACGGTTTTTGCATTCAAGGATTGGCTGAAGGCTAGAATGAACCTCTAGGTACACCTCCTTGAAAGGCTGTCCTTTTTGTTTGTTGATCTGATCATGCTCCTCGTATATTCTTCGTTGAGAATGTTTTTTTGTTCGCTGCTGACTCTCCGTTTCATTTCACTTCATTAATTATCTTTAATATCTCTGTTTTATACGCGTCATTGAGGTGCAACTTTACGTTTTACGGCTTTGTTTTATTGTCTGTTGGAAGTTTCCCAGCTTCGCCTCTCTTTCATTTGCACAACTGCCCATGAATACAGTGAGATGATTGGCGAGTTGTTGGCTACAATTTTCATTGTGCAGTCTCATCTTCTGGTCTTTACTGTGCTAGTAATAATACTCGTTATTTTTCCAATGCAAGGTTTACCGCGTGTAGTGAGGAAGCTAGTCTCCGCGCGCAAAGGCAATCGTAAAGGCAACATGGGGTGAAAAAAACCTCAACTCATTTCCACTCTATTGATTTGGCTGAAAATACGTGAGTAATGTATAACAATGGCTAGGGGTAGGAACCACCATATTTTGTTATATTCTCTATTTACTGAGGCTTCAATACTTAGCAGGCAGCTTGCATGGAATGCATAGGGTGACGCAGGGAACAAACGTCTAAGAGGCCGCACAGCACCGAGGGGAGACATCACTGAGAAAAAAAGTGAAGCGCAAACGGGGGTGAGGGGAGATGGGAGTGCGGGGGGTCACACGATGGAAAAATGAGGGGGGCTGTTGGGTTTATCTGTTCCCTTTTAGCAATTATTAGAATAAAAGAATCCTCACTTGGAATAGTTCTGTATTTCGATAGCGACATCAGATCGGTATACGGTGGTGGATACATCTGGCTAAGAGTGACGTTAGCATCCCTTCCAGACAACCCCATTGAATATTTATTCATTGCACTATTCATTACATCTTTACCCATTTAGTAAGCGCGCACTTGACCTCAAGTCCTCATCAGCAGAATAGTGTGCATAATATTCTCCATCTTATTCCCTTCCTTGCATTTTTTCTCGCACCACAAAAGTTCACTGGCATGCTAAGGGTTAAACGTCATTTTACACAAAACACATTAATGGCTCAATCCACAGAAAGAAACATCTCATGCATAGGTCATCATGAGGTGGTGGTGGTGCTGGTGGCCCCAGAGCTTTCCTTTCCCTTTCTTTTCTCGCTTGCCTCATCACCCTCTCAGAAAGGGCCCGTTTGCTTACTTTTGCCTGCTTTCCCTCTCACGACGTACGGCCTTTTGGCTGCATTGACCAGCATAACTCACTGCCCCGTGATGCCTTTCGGAACGCTTCCCTGCCGCACTCTTCCTTTCGACGGCCCCTCTTGCCGACCACCCGAGTTCCTCCATACAAACTCCGTTTTGCACCTTCCAAGCGACGAACCCTGAGCCAGTAGCACCGTTACCTTAGACGGCAGACCCCGTTTAGCTGAGTTAGCCATTTTCTTGTAACACCCACGACTCTACTGCAAAACCCGCTTTACCCGGGAATTGCATGTGTGCTACTGGTGCCCACGGCTGGATGAGCCTGTCAGAAGATGAGGCTAATCCGTTCAATACCCGACACGCCAGCACGCACAGGGCAAACTCCCTCACCAAAGGCTGCCCTTCTGCACGTTATCGGGTAGTTCTCTCTGCCCACATCCTTCCAAGTGCTCATCACACGTACGAGGCATCAGCGTTATTACGTCTACAGTGTGGGCTGAGAATCCTGTGGGTTGCCGTTTATCCACTTGCAGCAGGAGTTTGCTACACACACCATTATAGCAGCCACTCTGTTTCTGTTTGCGTGCTCCGCTCTTTTCTTTTTCATCGATGCAGCGGTGAGATTTCATCAACTTGGGCTCCGTAATCAACATATATATATATATATAGATATTCTTGTCTTTTGGGGTAGGGTCTTATCTTGCAATTGGCTCATCATCATCAATTGCATTCTCAATTCAAGTCGCACATCCCTCACCAATCTGAAGGTTGCCCAAATATATTCCAATTTCAAGATAGAGAGAGAGCTATATACAAAAACAAGTTTCTCTAACCCTTGACAGTAACTCGAGTTTCTATCACACTATTATTACATCATGAAAATTTTGACAGAAGAAGAAGTTAAGGCCCATAACACAGCGGTTTTTCACGGTGGTCTCAAGGGTTTCGCTGCGGGCTTTGTGGTGTCCGCGGGTATATTTGGTATTGGTGCCAAGAAGTTCCCCAAGATTTACACCTTGCCATGGTCCATTCGTACCGCTGTTGCAATCATACCCCCCACATTTGCAACTGCCGTTAGCGCAGAGAATGCTTCGGAGAACTTTGACAAGATCATGTACAGTAACGACTACACCCAGAGAAAGCTCCTTCTAGAATACCAGAGGTGGAACTCCCTCTCTTACAGCGAACGTGCCATTCAGACCCTCTCAGAGCACAAATACAAGATCATCTCGGGTTTGTGGGCCCTTTCCATGTATGGATCATGGGTCATTGTGGACAGAGACCCAATTCTCACAAAGACACAGAAATTCGTCACAGCTAGAATGTACGCCCAATTTTTGACAGTTGGTCTCTTGTTGGCTTCCATTGGTCTTTCCATGTACGAAGAGAAGTTGACTCCTCCAGACCAGAAGTCAAGATCAGAGGAAGAAGATGGCTGGAGAGAAGTCCTTGCTGAGGAGACTGCCAAGAGTGAAGCTGAGGCTCTGGAGGAGGATGCTCACACCTTCAAGAAGAGACACGTTAAGGCCTGAGTTTGCTCTGTTTCTTTTTGGTTTGGCTCGAAATTGCATTCAGGAGACATGTCCATTGCTTATATATATTAATCGCACCTTTATATAGTGGTGTACAATAATAGACGATTAGATTTTTCCTTTAACAACTGTTTACGCAGTAATTTCCACACTTGTAAAATTGAGCGACAATGTCTGTTAGATATATTTCTGATGTAGACAAAAGTTTAGCTGACAGAGCGTAATGTACATTTATGACCCTAATCCACAAAATCGGGAGTCAGGAGGGGTCATCTTTAAGACGAAGGTGATGAGCATGAGAACAGAAAAAGGAAAAGGGCGAGGGCAAAACAAAAAAAATCGTATAACAAATGATTCAAATCAGATCACCAACCATAATCCACCAGCAATAATTGATATTGCAACAACCACTGTGATGATAGCAGCACCTGCAGTGTCTCCACTGGTCAACACTAGTGGGGTCGCAACCGTGTTTGTGGATTCAGTTCCAGCTGCAGGGTTTCCAACGGAGGAACCACCTGTGGTTGCAGTGTAGGGTGCGGGCCTCTCAGCAACCATGAGATTCTGCATGATCTCCAAGGCACACATCTGTTCTCCAAGGCCATAATAACCATCCCAGCCGTTATACGACCAGTCTAAACCGCAGGTGTGTCCATCATAACCACCAGAACAAGACTGGGCAGCCGCCGCCGCCGATACTTCGATATACTTACGGATGGTTGGGTATGTAGTGGGGGCTAAGATGGATGTAAGGCCCATGAAACGTGATAGGTATGCCCTAAAAGATCTCTGATCGTTATCACAGTTGTTGGCTCCCTGGCATGCAGCCTCAAACATAACAGAATTGTTAAAGAACACAACAAGGCCGTCTAGGAAACCCTGCGTTCTTTCGAGCCAGACATCCTCCTCGGTATAATTGTAAAGATAAGCGCATCCAGCAATCATCAAACCAGCGTTGTAAGTCCACTGGAGCTTTGTAATGTTGGTACAGTTGGTTTCGATATTGGCACCATCGTACACAAACCAATACTGTGTGTCAGTGACAAAGCCAACGCTAACGAGCCAATCATAAACTCTGTCGCACCAGTCAACATAAGTCTCATTACCGGTGTATCTTGCGAGTCGTGCACCCAGGTGGAACAATCCTGCATTCGAGACACTGTTCTTGTAGTCGTAACCAGAGTTCCACTGGAAAATCTGCCATCTGAGACCACCCCCGCAATCAGCTGCGTCCCAACGTGAAGACATGGTGTTGAAAACGGCCTGTGCAAGGGCAAGCCACTGAGGCTTGTCGGCCGGAGGATTAGTAAAGTTCCTCTCTGTGGCTCCCATAACGGCAATACCCCAAAAAACCTGATCATCGTTACCTTCTGTGGTACTCTGGTTGAGCGGGACATAATCATCGTTCGAGCCAACCTGGTAAAGAAGGGACTCGATAATAATCTCATTGTACGTGTCATTTTGCATGTAAAACCAAAAGTCAATCAACGATCCCCATGCACCACCAGCCTCCCACCAATAGTAGGGAGGAGTGAATTCTCCAATGGTCCCACCATAGTCGTATCCCCAATAGTAGTCCATCAGACCGGTTGAGACAAGTCCAGTGGCATGCTGGAGAGAGGCGTAATCCGTTATATCGAGCTGCAGTGCACTTACAGAACTAGAGAAAAGTGCCAGCATAAGAGGCACCAGTGACCTCATTGTGAGCTTCATCTTCAAAGACAATAAACAGCGTCCAAGGTGTTCTTGCTCTGTAAAGTTCTATTTTTAACCCAAAAAGAAACACCAATTATGCGGACAGTGTCTCTTTTATTTGAATATGTCTGTATTTTGTTGTGTGTGTGTGAAAACTCTTCTTAGCGACCCTTGATTCGCCGATTCTCATATGTTTAAATGCGCAAGTGGTAACCAAGCCGCCGCCCTATTTTTCTATGCGAGAACGCAACCGTACCGAGCAAAGTTAACGAGAGTGCGTGTTATAACGGGGGAGAAAAGATTCCAGGCAAAAAGCAAACCGTTATGTATGAACTGGAAAAAGAAAGATCAACACCCAAAGGAAATAAATGATACCCAAAGGAAATAAGTGACACCCGAAGGAAATAGTTCTAAACGTTCAACCTGCTCATGTCTTCAAAGCTGGCACCGGTGCTACTGCTAAAAATGGGCATTCACGTCACCTCCTCCCTTCTAAAATACTTGACCCATTTGCGTCCTTGCGGGCTGTGCCCGTTACTAAGGGAAGGGGTAAAAATAGGAAAAAACGATCCATGCGACACCTATGAGGCGCGTGTGATTCGGCAAACGCACTACTTTACACACGACGTTTGACGCACAACCCCACAGGTGACGGCGCGCCGCATATACGTATGCGCTCACCTTTAGGCGAGGCAGCAGTGCAAGAGAAGGTGGGAAGAGCCCGAAGAGGTGATTGGTAGAGACTGTGACTTAGAGGAAGCATATGTGGGTGTAAGTGAACATTTAGACTCTCTTGGGTATATGCATTTGGTGTACATTTTAGGGGTGTACATTCTAGGGGTATACATCTTGGGGTATACATTTTGGGGGTATACATTTCAGGGGTGCTATCTAATGTCATATCCATTGGCTCGGTGTTTGGGTCACTCTCGCGTGGAGCAAATCGATGAGTGATATGACTGCACACGCAAGAGATTCTATCATAAAGTATATTCTACAAACATCCATGGAAAAACGCTATGAAACCGGGCACGTTGGTGATACCCTGTGCCTTGTTATTTCTGATGACATAATACCACAGGTTTCCCCGAATGTCAATGGGCCCTCTGTGTCAGGTATCGCCGTGTATAACGAGAAGCGTGCCTTCCAGCCATACGGAATAGGAACTGTGGGCCAGACATCATATACTCATCAAACCTATGATCGAATTGATCCTCCATAAGCCATAATTTGCACCCTATGGAGCAGCTCAAGTCTTCCAGTTGATTCCGTGACATGTCCTTAGGTAACTTGACTATATCATAGGCCACCTTGACATCTCGGAAGTCAAGCTGAGCCTCCGAATCCGTACTTTTGAACCCTCCCACTTTATGGAGAAAATAATCCAGTATACTCAAGTCATATGACGATTCTTGTGAATCTCCTACCTGATCCTTTTTGGTATTCCACTTTGCAACAAAGTGGAAGAATGTCTCACTTGTGCTGTTTATGGGATTGATGCCCATGACAGATGTAACCATCCCTTTGAAAAACGAAAGATCCTCCCCGTCTTCCTCTCCTCCTTCTTCCACCGCAGCTGCAACTCGCACTTCTTCCTGGCTACCATTCTTTTCTTGAGGAAGTTGATCTCTTCCTTTCCTCACCTCTCCTTTGATCTCAGCCGCCATCGAATACGGTATAATAACCCAGTATGCCTTCGTGAGCTTTAGACTATCATAGGCATTTGATATCTCCTTACAACATTGTCGCACATTCTCCACAGTTCCTGTTATGGTCAGCATCCTCAGTGGGATGTTCGGGGTATGTCTTGATGAACGCACTTGACATATGTTGAGTATTTTCTTCTCTCGCAACATCTTCTGCCAAACTTTAGAGTACACAAGCACCTTAAACACCACCTTTTTCTCTTCTTGAATCTTCATGTGATCTGCATAACTCCTAAAGATATCCGTATATGTGGAATTAAGCACAGAAGCCGTATCTGAAAGCTTGCCGGCAACTTTACCATTGCAAGTCGTTGAGCTGTGAACATGTTTGCTCCAAGAAATACTCTTTGGCCCAGAGGCTCTAGGGATGGCACGTCCAACACCTATTGCGAAACCATACGTCACATGCTGTGACAGCGATACCTGACGGCTCACACACGAAATTGGCCTCATGAATGTGCAAATGCAAGACACCCACAAAAGGTGTTCTGTGTACCTTTGAATCTCTTGCAACCATCATAACTTCACTTGAAGGCATCAAGCATCATCTTTCTTTATCTACGTCATGTTACCCGGATGAAGCTATTGAAAGGGAGAAGCATATAGATGCATTTTTCAGTAACTGCACGACTTGCCGATATGAGTCAACGGGCCGATAAGGGACACTCTGCAGGATCAGTTGATACTGGAGAAACACACAACGGGATGATATTGTGGGCATTGCGTGTTTGGAGCCGGTTTTCACTATAGGTCATTAGAAGAGGAGTAGAGCAAGAAGGCAGTCTGTATTTTCTGTGTTCTCTGGTCAAAATACAGCGATGAAACTAACGTCAAGGTTGCCATACTCGGCCCAGCACTGCCTTCGGCATCTTAGTGTAAAAGGAAGTTGTGCTATCAGATACTATGTTCGTCAAGCATCACCTTCAGTGGCCAGTAAATCAGCACAAGAAACAAAGGCTTCCATACTAAGTCGTTTCCCAGACCTCGCTGAAAATGACCTGCTGGATTCCACGGGGCGTCCCGACTATGTGAAGCTTATCTTGACATCCAGAGTGTACGATGTCATTGACGAATCGCCCATCTCCCATGCGGTGTCTCTGTCGCAGAAGACAGGTTCCAATGTCATTCTAAAAAGGGAAGATTTACTTCCTGTGTTCAGTTTCAAACTTAGAGGAGCATATAACATGATTGCACATCTTTCGCCAGAAAAGCGTGCCAAGGGTGTCATCGCCTGCTCTGCTGGTAACCATGCCCAAGGTGTGGCTTTCTCTGCAAGGCACTTGGGCATTCCAGCCACTATCGTGATGCCTGTAGCAACCCCATCTATCAAGTATCAAAATGTAGCTAGGCTGGGTTCCCAAGTTGTGCTACATGGCCAGGACTTTGAAGGCGCAAAAGCGGAGTGTGAGAGGCTCTCTGTTGAGAACGATTACGTCAACATCCCCCCATTTGACCATCCGTATGTTATTGCCGGTCAGGGAACCATTGCAATGGAATTGCTGAGGCAGATAAACGCCAACAAGATAAAGGCTGTGTTCTGTGCTGTCGGTGGTGGTGGATTGATCTCCGGCGTGGGTGCCTATCTCAAACGTTTGGCTCCACACATCAAAATCATTGGTGTTGAAACATTTGATGCAGATGATCTCCGGCAGAGTTTGGAACAGGGGTCGCGTGTTGAGCTTGAAAAGGTTGGAATTTTCGCAGATGGAACGGCTGTTAAACTTATAGGTGAAGAGACATTTGAGGCATGCAAAGAGGTTGTGGACGAAGTTGTTCTGGTGTCTACCGATGAGATCTGTGCGGCCATTAAGGACGTTTTTGAGGACACAAGATCCATTGTTGAGCCATCCGGAGCAATGACTGTGGCAGGAGTGAAAAAATATATCTCCGAGCACCCAGAAGAGGACCATTCCAACTCCACTTATGTTCCTGTGTTATCGGGAGCCAATATGAACTTTGACAGGTTGAGGTTCGTATCAGAGAGAGCTGTGCTTGGTGAAGGTAAAGAAGTTTTCATGTGCGTTCAGATCCCAGATGTTCCAGGCACGTTTGCCAAACTACAGGCCATTATCCACCCCAGGTCGGTGACTGAGTTCGCGTACCGTTTTGACGGTGAGGATGATGGGATTGCCAACATTTACGCGTCTTTCAGCGTCAACGACAGAGATAGAGAGGTTGCACAGGTGCTTGCAGAATGCGACAAGGCAGGTTTCCCTGCTCTGGACCTTTCCGACAATGAGTTTGCCAAAACACACGGTAGATATTTGGTTGGTGGGGCCGCCAACGTTGAGAACGAGAGGGTGTTTTCATTTGAGTTTCCTGAGAGACCAGGCGCGCTGACGGCATTTCTGGCTGGTATCAAAAGCAACTGGAATCTTACACTTTTCCACTACAGAAATCACGGACAGGACATTGGAAGGGTGCTGGCAGGAATCTCTGTACCACCAGCAGATAATGACAAGTTTGATTCATTTCTGAAGAATCTCTCGTATAAATACAGCGAGGAATCTGACAATGTTGTGTATCAAAAGTTTCTGCTGAAAAAGGCTAATTAAGGTCAGCACTGGCATGATTAACCAGCTGTATTTTATTAGAGGTAATATCATGGATTTTACATATCTCACACAGCAAACGTAGAAAAGCTTTATTCTTGTAACAGGGACAACGTTGAGAAATGTCCCCTGATTTTGTAGGAAAACAGCCACTAAAAAGTACAGAGAAATGCACAAACAAACAAAGTTGGGAACAAAAGGCAGACAAATAAAACAACCAAGTTAAAACTGATCAACAATCCAGCGGCACACCTAGTCAAAGACAAGACGGGATTGAGAGAAGGAGCTCTAGGTGTAGCAGGAATGGTGAGTGGCGCGTAATTCCATTACAGGCTTCTCTATATAAATCCTCGAGCAGTACAAATCTAAAAGAAACAACAAGCCATGTGCCTTTCCTTCATATATCAATCAAAGAAGGACCATCACCATTCTGTCTCTGCTGTTGCTGAGGTGGATAGGTAGCTTGATTTCCGAATCCAAAGCCAGTGTGCGATGGAATAATACCCGTACTAGCAACACCTGTGTACTGAGCCCCAAAGAATGGGTTCTGACTGTTAGTCTCCTGTCTGTAGCCAGTACCTGATGAGTTGATGAATGTTCCAGTCTTTGTGTGCTGAGCCGGAATACGAGTAGCACCAACATTTCCAAATGTGTCGATGCCTGGGCCTGATGCAAGCAGAGCATTGAGCTCAGAATGCTGTTCAGTCATACGACGGGATCCAGTTAGAGTGGGCTTTACAGGTTGCTGCTGCTGCTGCTGCTGCTGCTGATGTTGTTGTGGCTCTGGCTGTTCGGCGAGCTGACTCAAAGTTGGATAGTTACTCTGTTGTTGCTGCTGTGGCTGAGCACCAAATGCAAAGGGGTTGTTGCTACCAGTCTGTAGAGGCTGCATTGTCTGCTGTTGCTGTAACTGTTGAAAGTATGCCTGTTGCTGCTGTTGCTGCTGTTGCTGCTGTTGCTGGAGAAGGTACTGCTGCTGCAAGTAAGCCTGTTGTTGTTGCTGCTCCCATTGCTGTTGCTGAAGAGCTGCTGTTGCTGCTGCATTGGGGTCATACCCTGTATTGTAGGCATTTTGAAGGTAGCCTGTGTTCATAGAAGAGTTCTGGTAGATCGGGTTCCCAAACATATCGTAGCCAATAATAGGGAGGCCCTGGCTTTGAACAAGGTATCCATACTGGGGCTGTGTAGAGTCGTCGAGATCCAAGAGATTCTGCTGGTTCTGTGCCTTTCTCCTCTCTTCCTCCTCGACACTAAGCTTCAAGGCCCTCTGAAGACTATCGTCAGAGTTTGAGTTGAGTTTGCGTCTCCTTTCCTCCTCTTCTGCAGTGAGTCTTGAGGCCTCGAGCGCACGCTGTAAGTCTTCATCAAACTCTGGTTCGTCCGCTCCACGGCGGGGGTGGCCCCTATGGTGTCTTCCTCTTCTCTCTCTGGCAGCCTCACGCTCTGCCCGCAGACGGTCGTCGTCTCTGAGCAGCTGTGTGAGTTCCTTGGCTTTCACTCTTATAATTGCACCTTGGTCATGGCCAGTATCATCTGCAAATTGAAACTCCCTCAGAGTTTTAACCACATACAGGTTATCCTTTGCCCATAGGACAACACTCTCTGAACCAAACCTCACCAAATAGTCTAATAGGGTCAAGGACTTTGCCACATGGCGCCAATTCTTTCCCTTATCATTGAGTCTTCTGTCCACCATCTCTATGATTTCCAAAAACTCTGCATTCTCAAAAGTGTGTTCTGCCACCTCTGCCATCTCTTCTGTTGATGGGCCGTATGGTTCGTTTGAGGTTGCATTTCTTACCAGCACTTGTGCTGAAGAGTAGCCATTGGCCACATTCTTGATACTACGAACAAGTGCTTTGGACATGGCAGATTTTTCTGTGTATCAGATGTCCGGCAGTTCCTCTATTGGTAATAATGACGGTGAAACAACGGAGATCGTCTCACAAGTTGGTCTGAAATATGACTGTGAACGACTGATGATGAGTCAAGTCTCTACTGAAACGGAATCGTAGCCAAAGAGCACAAGAGTATGAAGAGTCCAAGTCTGTAAACGATCGCTATCCTCTAAAGGTGTCACTGTAGCCACGATTGAAGTACGCACAGGTAAACACAGGTGTTCAATGGCTTCTCTCTCAAAGCTGCGATCCGGAACAACGTGTCTGCTTTAAATCGCTCCCTTATGTATGAAGAAGGAGGAATCAATATCTATCCATACCGATGGATGAAGTAAACGGATAAAGTAAAAAGGTCTTTATAAGTATAACAAAACAAAAAAAAGATAACCCTTGTCCTTTTGAATGCAATTCTTCTTACCCTCCTCCTCTGCTTCTCCGTTCAGCGGTCATTTCATCCACTCTTCCATATAACGGCTACCCTCCTCCTTCCCCCCTCTCCTCCACTCAATGCAGCACTGCATAAGTTAGGGGGCTCTGCTCTTCCGAGGATCCCCAGTGTCTGCAGCAAAGAATAGGCAAACGGCCTACGGGATGGGTCGTGGGGGCAGCAGCGGGTGATGGCTCGTTCCCCAAACGGAATAGGTGGCTACAGTGGCATATTTAATAGATGGGGAACATGGCAATAAGAGGGTACTTGGTGGGTGCTTAGTGGGTGCTTAGTGAGTGCTTGGATTTATTATAGCCCACCATTGGAGGAAGTAGCAGTGAAGGAAGTAGTGGAGCAGGTGAGAGAAGAAAGTTGCATAGAGGTTGCACTTCTACTCTTTGGTGTGCACAGATATGTTCATACATATGCATGCCAGCTTCATTTTCGTGAGAACCAGTTAAGCGGTGGTGTTACGTATACTTGAGTATTTTATCTTAGTTGTACTATTAGCGAATGAGCCCAAATAGCATGGAGGCTAAACACAATTATAAAATGTCAAGAAGCTGTGCCTTGATTTTATTGGAATCATTACAGTTGATTTAATTCTAATAATGATTCTGATCTTAATGTTGCTGTCCTAGATGGTGGTGTTTTCATATTATCGTGCTAGTGGTGCTTTCGTAACTATCCTGAATATTTTACACCTCAACCACTTCCGGTACCTCCATTCCATTGTTGTCATTTCGTACTGCACCATCGCTCTCAGGATCTAGTGATTCATCCCTTTGCAATCCGTCACCACCTGCAACAGAATCCACAAACCTAATATTGTTTGAATCACACCCAGGGCAGTTGTGCAGTACATCGTGCACAAACACATCGCAGTCAATACAGAAGTCATTACGACAGCTGAGACACCTATACCTTGAGCTTGTAATGAATTCCTTCTTCTTTTTGTTCTCAGCCTTGTTTTTGTCGCTGAGCTTAACCCCTGGTGGAAACTTGGTTTGACACCCAAAACAGAACAAAGTCTCGTATGACTCCATCACAGGCACCTCCTTGAACAGGCGAAGTGGGAAAAGATGGTGGTAGGACCGGGCAAGGTGCGTGGATAAAATCAACATCAGGTTGCAGCACGGGCACACTGTAGGCAACAGACATACTTTGGCCTTACAGCTGGGGCATATGAAACCACCATACACAAGCTTGGAGTGACAACTACAAAATGTCGGCGAGTTATCTGATACTCTTGAAGGGAACCCCATTTTCACCAGCGTGAACCCAGAAGCTCTGGTCTCCGATGCAGCATTGACAGCCAACGGGGTGACAGCCTCCATAAATAGTTCCTTGTAGTGTGTTTCGTTCAAAATAATTCCATACGCAGTTTCATCTCCAAAGTTTGTGCGTTTGCATAGCTCGTTGCAGATGGCCACCCTTGCTGTGAGACCTATGACTCGCACACGGATCTTTTCCTTCACCAGCGAGTTGATTGTTTTGTGAATATCACCAGGGTCCGATGAGAAAAGAGCACCAAACAGCACTAGCACCTCCCTCGTGCAATGCGAAGCAACGTGTAATAATAAACCTCTTGCCATCTCCAGTGCATTCTGTAATGAGGGATCTCCCTTGGGTTCCAGTCTGCGTATTGCTCGCAATGCTTCGATATGATCATGTGGGTTACCACTCACTTCACTCACAACCACTGCCAGGCCATTCCTCATGGCTACTATTCCCAGTTGTGAGATTGGGTTCTGGTCAAAAAAATCATTGACAAAGTCAATGGCATATGAAATTGTAAGAGAAGCTCTATTTGGCCTGAGATCTTTCTCGGCCATTGCATCTGACATGTCCAATACCAAGATTAGCGTTCTAATGATCCCTCGCTGGAATGGTGTGACGTTCTTCAGAAACCTCTTCTTGTGAGCCTCAACCAACCCACTCACAATCCCCTCTAAACTTCCAGCCTCATCTTCTTGCACGATATCCCAACTGCGCTGGTATTCATCCTCCCATGAGTAACCGCCACTTTGACCCTTCAATGCCGCTGGTGCTCTTTTGGCCGTTGAAGCCGTTCCTGTCTTTCGCCTGGTTCGTTCAGAGATACCCGTTTGCTCTGGAGAGGCGGGAGCAGAGTCTCTCACAATAAATTCATCATCTGATTCATCCATTTTGCGCCTCGAACTTATTGTGCATCTACAAATGTTTGGATGTGTTTATCCTTTTACAATTTCCACCGATGCTTTTGGGTGTGAAAGTTATGCTTTTGAGTGAGAAATATCTCGCTGGATATGCATACCCTTCTAGATGCACGAGATGAGATGAGCGCGCCCAGGTGTCACCAAATGCAGATAAAGAATAATAGGACAATCAAGGTGGGGCAGAAGGAGTAGTATCAAAAAAAATAACGGGGTTATATTTACTGGTTAGAGGTTCTAAACATAGCAATTCTATTATAAACACATATCGAGCAAATCGTCACTTTTGTTTTTGAACTGGCTTCACCCAGATCATACATACTTAGCCTACGCATGCGCGAGCGTCTCTTGTCATGACTGGTCGGTGTAGGAGCTCTTAAGCTGTTGTAGAATAAATGCCAGGGTCTCAAAATCAGAGTCATTTGCCTCGTCCTTTGAACCCTTCCATAACTTGGAGCTGGTTGTCAATATTATATTTTTGTTTGTCAGTTGCGCAAATAGCTGACCCACCTGTGATGCAAAGACAGAGTTCTTTAGGTTGGTTGAATCGCCTGTAAGGCACACCGGTACTATAGAGTCGTCGTTGCCATGTAACGATAACCTCTCAACCTGGGGAACTTGTACATCAAAAGTGGTATCCATCTCTCCGTTCGTTGCAACCTGTATGATTATCTTATCCTCAAATTCTGTTATCACCGTCGATACCTCCACCCCTCTGAACGTTTCACTTGAGGTTCTCAATCCCTTGCTGAATGTGCTCATCTCTGTGATGTTTTTCTCTGTGATGTTTTCGCAACCAAACTATTAGAGAAATTCTCCGGCAATACCAACAAAAAAACTCGCAAAACTTCCCATATGTCTCTTGGTCTTTATTGCTTCCCTGTGTCTCTTCAGTTAACCGTGGATATCCCATTACATGTATTCCTCTTCCGCGTACTTACATACTGACTATCTCATCGCATGCAGGTCAACTCCGCTTAGCAGTTGCTTGACTATGCAGTGCCTTCTACCAGCCTCTTGGACTGGGCATTGGCCTATAGACCAGCAACGTATAACAGTGTATATAATATTTACCTGAGGGTTGATGTAGAATATTTGGAGGTTGTAATCTTTTGGCATATAGTTGGGGAGTTGGTCGGGGAGAAAGCAGTACGGTCCCATATACATCTGCTATATATCTGCTCACACATGCATGCCATGGAAGAACACATACCCTTGGGCAACACCTTCACCGTATCTACTTTTGCAACACGTTCAGGACAGCAGCATGACCATCTGGTACCGGAGGTGGGCCAACGACGAGTATCTGATGCTGCTCGTGGCTCAAGGTTGGTGGCTGGCTTATATACTATCACTTCCACCATCCTCTCTACGCTGTTCCTCTCCGTGCTTATGGCTTTGGCATTGATTTCCTATTACTTGAGAAAAGTGGCGCAGAGTAACAGTGACAAGCCTACGCATCAAGTGACAGAGAAAGCATATCCTGATGTTGTCAAACTAGCAAAAACAAGAGACCTGAGGTATTATCTCAACGTCAACTCGCTGGAGTTACTAGAGTACAGGTTCTTTACCAAGGATGGTTTCCAGCTACTCCTCCAAAGGATAGTGAGCACACACGAAACAGAAAAGGTACGATCTTCAAGACCGCCTATACTTTTATTGCATGGACTATTACAGTCTTCAGGTTCGTTCTGCACCTCAGGAAGGAAGAGCATAGCATACTTCCTGCATTGCAACGGATTTGACGTGTGGTTGGGCAACAACAGGTGCGGATTTGATCCCAAACATCGGGTTTACTCCCCTAGTGATCCCAGGATGTGGGAGTGGGACATCAAGGAAATGGCGAATTTTGATCTTGTTGGAATGGTGGATGAAATCCTAAAGGTTTCCAAGTACGATAAAGTCTCGCTGGTGTGTCATTCTCAGGGTACTACCCAAGGGTTCATGGCGCTTGCCAACAAATACTCATACCTCATGAACTCTAAGGTGAATTGCTTTGTAGCTTTGGCACCTGCGGTTTATGGTGGCCCACTTCTTGATGAGAAGGCTTTCATCAAGTTTATCAATTTTCTTCCTGCTCCAATGTACAATGTCTTCTTTGGAGTTAACTCCTTTATGCCTGTTATGATGCATTTCCGTAACCTCATATTCAGATTTGATATATTCGGGCTGTTGAGTTATGCCATGTTCAGCTATCTATTTGGATGGAACGACGATTTATGGGACCCCACCATCAGGTCCCAGCACTTTTTGTTTTCCCCTATATACGTAAGCTCACAGCTGATGAAGTGGTGGTTGAGTTCGCAAGGATTTGTTAATAGCAAGTCGATATTGGAGCACAGAGAAGAATGGTTTGACGGTGAAACTCCTCCCATTATGCTCTTCGTGGCTGGGAAAGACCGTCTCGTTGACGGCAAGAAACTCATATCCCATATGAGAGAGTATGAGCCGCATCTCAATAGGTTAGATGTTAGAGAGATACCAGAGTATTCACATTTAGACGTTTTATGGGCTGATGATGTTCTGGAAAAGATAGGCACGCCCATGTTGAGCTTCTTACAAAGTATACAGCCATAGAAGCTAGATTCTTATGTAGAAACAATTCCCACATATATGTACCATTACAATACAAACCATTTCGACACTGACATCAGCCTTTATATTGTTAGCGATATCAATAAGATTAAGAATAGGGTAAATTCAAGCCTTCGTCTGGCTCTTTGCGTGCTGGTTACCCGGTAGTAACTCATCCCACCCCACCTCAACTTGCAGGCCTCATCTTTACCGTAATGAGCATGCGTGGTGTCAATTTTAACATTTATAATTGAAAAGTACAATTACAACTTGAGGAGTGTGCGAGGGAGCGGCAATTCGCATTTAGTTTCGTATATAATACTAAATATGGCAAAGATCAACCAGCCTTCGTCTCAAATCAAACTGACCAATGTGTCTTTGGTGAGGATGAAGAAGGGAAAAAAGAGGTTTGAGATTGCATGCTATCAGAATAAAGTGCAGGACTGGAGATCAAATGTGTAAGTGTCATATAAACCATATGAATATTGTGTTACGTCGAGAGAGAGAGATGGAATGCTAACTAACCCTTTTTGTTCAGTGAAAAAGATATAGATGAAGTGTTGCAGATTCCACAGGTGTTTCTGAATGTCTCCAAGGGACAGGTGGCCCCTACAGATGATCTTCAGAGCTGTTTTGGAACGACGAATGTGGATGAAATTATAATGGAGATACTCAATAAGGGAGAGATCCAGCTGAGTGAAAAGGAGAGAAGTTTAAAGTCGTCTCAAACGGCTGCTGAAATTGTCCAGATCATCAGTGCTAAATGTATAAACCCAAAGACTAAAAAAAGGTACCCTCCTACAATGATCACCAAAGCGCTTTCAGAACTCAAGTTCAATATGGGCACTTCCAACAAATCAGCTAAGATCCAGGCGCTGGATGGAATTCGTCTACTTGTTGCCAAACAGATCATCCCCATTGCGAGAGCCAAGATGAAGGTGAAGATCACCATAGACACAAGAGTTGCCAAGAAGTTGCTCAATAAGGGAGGCTCTGAAAAGGAGCAGGGCGAGAGTAAACTGAAACAAATGCTGAGCGAGATTGAGTCCGAGGAAACAAATAGCGATGTCTGGGAGTGTGTGGCCTTTATCGACCCGGTGAGTTATAGGGATATCGTTGAGATTGTATCGGGGAAGGACACCAAGGATAAAAAGGGACAGGTTGAGGTGCTGGATATGGCCGTTGTGGAGGAGACGGAAAGTAATAATAATTTGTAGAACTGCTATTTATAGATGAAAAATATATTCTCTGGATGATTTATCGCCACCTTTTAAAAAATGAACAACTTCTATAGCAACGGTACTCATGCAGAAAAAAATGTCGAGTGGTGTAACAAGCACAATTAACTATATTGACATTGTTTTACCAAACGCCACACTGATCAACAGAGAAGCGTTTAAGAAGGTAATAAATCCCCACACCAACACTGCCAGAGTAGCAACCACAGGCCCATTGCTCATATCAGTGTACGCCTCTGTATCGTCTCTAGCCTCAACATCTGCTTGTGTGCCCATAAGATGCACTGTCTCTATACTTGTGTCTGGGGTATTTATGATATCCTGTAGCTCTATTGGCTCCCCAGTTTGGTCGGGATGAGTTGGTTTTGGCTTCAAAGACACCTTCATGATCTCCTTGCTACATGTGAAATACACCAGAGGGGCAGATACAATCGGCAACAAGAGTGAAAGAATCACCTGTGAAGCATTCAAAGCGCCTGATAAACCGCTACGGCCACTAACCAACACAAGTACAAGGCATGGCGTAATTGCAACTGCTCTGGTGAGCAGGCGACGCAGAGCTGGCGGGAGGGTCCACCTCAAGAACCCTTCGCTGACCATTTGGCCGGCAAGCGTACAAACCACGCCGGCACTCTGGCCAGAGCATAGGAGGGCCAGGGCAAACACGGTGCCAGCGCCTTTAGAGAGGTGGGAAGAGAGCAAGTCATAGATCGAAAAGAGATCAGCTCCATGTATGCCATCGTCGTCATTTGCGTTGGCAAGTGTTGAGCCAGCAACAATAAGGATTGCCGCATTGACGAAAAGAGCAACGGTGAACAATGAAATGACCAACTCTGCTATGGTGAACGACATGGCGTCGTTAATTGCCTCCAAAGACGGGCGGTAAGATGGGGCGTCCTGGTCTTCTACTTCTGCTACACAGAGGCCAATGCCTTCAGCATCAGCGGTTTTCTTGGGTAGAGGAGGTACATAATGGCCATGTTTCTGATCAAAGTCCCTCAGTCTCGACTGCACGAGACCAGATCCAAGGTATAAGGAGTGGGGCATAACGGTTGCTCCCAGGATGGCCAAGCTGAGATAGAGGCCCTCGCCTTCTATCACTTCTGGGGAAGGGAAAAACCCTTCCATTACTTCATGGAAGTCTGTTGTTGGCGCGACATTTTGCAGTTCAACTGCAAAGCACACCACCGTGGCAATCACAAGCAAACTCACAAAACCTTCAAATATGCGCACTATGAACAACGGGCCGTTGGGGCGGTACGCCATCAGAACTATGAGAACGTCAATTATTGTAAGGATGACACCAAAAATGAGGGGAACCCCAAACAGGATATTGAGGGAAATTGCAGTTCCTACCACTTCTGCGAGGTCTGTTGCTATGATGGCAATCTCCGCGAGGATATACATTGTGATGTTGAGCTTTCTAGGCAGGTGCTCTCTGCAGTTCTGAGCAAGATCCATGCCAGTGACAGAGCCCAGCTTGGCGCACAAGCTCTGTAGGAACACAGCCAGAACGTTGGCCAGCAACACCGAAAAGAGAAGCTTGTATTTATGGGAGGCCCCGGCCGCAACGGCAGTGGAGTAGTTGCCGGGGTCCATGTATGCCACTGACACCATAATACCAGGGCCCACATACCTCATGTACTTCCTAAGTATAGCCACGCCGGAACGGTAGAAGGATAATTTTCCAGAGCTCAATTTAGTCCTACTCCCGGGACCAATTGATGACTCTGTGCTATAGGTGGGGTGCAAGGTGGCAGAGTCTCTTCGCTGCGCAGACGACAGCCGTGTAGGCACTGCGGTGTTCTCACCAGGTGCTCTAAAAGTTGCGCTGTTTGTTGATGTCGTCCTAGAATGTGTTTTATGTAAGTCATCGTAGAATGCATCCTGGTTGATATCGTTCAACAGAGACCTGATGGGGGACGATGTTCCCACGTTGGCAAAATTCATGTCTATATGTTGGTTTTTGTATGAAAATATATGCTGATATGGATATGCTGGGAAATACCGGAATGACTGTTGTTATGGAGTCTCTCGTGTTTTTTATGGCGTGTGTATATGTGTGTATAGTTGATGATCTCGCCAAATCAACATGTATGCTCTTTTATTGGCTTTGTGAAATGGGATATGGCTGGTAGGTTTGTCAGCGGTTCTATCAGACTTGGGCAACAAAATCTTGTGAAGCACAATGTTGTGATGTATATTGTACACTTTTATGCGTAGGCTACAAGGATTAACGAATGAAGGCAGTCTATCAACAGCTGCTGAAGTGTGTGTATATTTAACTAGACACAGTTGGGCAACGATAGCACGCTAAACAAATAAAATATGCAAAACAATCCAATGAAATAATTCAACTGAGAATATAACTCTAGATTGCGTATTCTCTTTCCTTCAGCTCCAGAAGGATATCTTTCACTACGTGTGCTCTATAAACAACACCTCAGCTGGAATGCTACGTACGTTACGGCGCCTGCCTTACAGCGAGCTAATGGTGATGCGTGCGGTACTGCGTGCATATCAACGTGTCTGGCTATGTGAGGGCACAAAAAGGGTGACAAGATGACACCACGCATCCCGGGCTGGGATTGCTATTTAGTAGGGCGTAAGTTGCTAGCACTAACGGCGTTCCACCCAGCCATCTCCAGCACGCAGGCACCCCGGGTCGCACGAACCATCGAGCCGCTGTAAGCTGTGGCCAGCAGTGAGAGGTCCGAGGAGATCTACTGCAAACGGGCTTCCTGCGCGGTACGGGTAGGAGATTCCCCGGAGAAGTGAGGATAAGCCAAAACCAGCAGGCAAGCAGAACTGTAAGCAAGCAGAACTGTAAGCAATCAAAACTGAGAGGTAATCAAAACTAAGAGGCGACCCAGATAAACCAAATTGAGGTAATCTGTTCGGTACATGGGTTGGTACGCAGGCGCTTTGGGTCTTTGCCTCTGCCTCTGCCTCTGCCTCTGCCTCTGCCTCTGCCTCTGCCTCTTGGGTATTCACTTACATGGACAAAGAGCGCAGCACCGATACGGGACAAGAGCAGCTTACTGGATATCTCTGTGGTTATTTCGATACCAAATAGATACAGGAAATGAGAGATAAGTATATTGAGATGTGAAGAGGTGAGTAGTTACTCTCTTGCTACGTAGGCTTTCTCTTTTTCTTTTTTTTTGAAATTTGCCCAAGGATGTTAGCCTGTCTTAAGGTTATGTTTACATGCTTGATAGGATATGCTTTTTGAAGGCGGTGTTGTATCTCTGGTTATAGAGATATCAATCAGCTCTGCATGTTGTAGGAGTGGGTACTGGTGAACATGCTGAATATTAATGCCTCGACACTTCAAAAATAACAAAACAACAATATACATATACCGTGTATATCCGCTCGCTCCTTCCTTATATCTGTATGGGTGTGGTGTATATAAGGTTACCATTGGCAATGCTGCACATGCAATACTAGCAAATAGAGACGGCAGTGGCCTCGCAGTAGAGCGATGGGAAGGTGACTGCGATACTCAAGTTTTTTTCACCAAATTGTTTCTTTTGCTACAGAGTCGATTGACGAGGCCCGCTATAAGTATACGACGATGTAGGTAAATATTTGTATGCAACCACAGCAATATTCTTATCAGTGATTGTCCAAAAATGGTGGACTATAAAGCCAAATTCGTTCTGGCGCCTATGGTGAGGATAGGAGAGCTCCCGACCCGTCTCGTAGCACTCAAATATGGTGCTGACCTGGTGTGGGGCCCGGAGATCATTGACAAAAAGATTCTGCAATGTGTGAGAACAGACAATAAGGAGCTGGGCACTGTCGATTTCCTCTCTAAAACAGGCAATACCAAAGTGCCGGGAGTGACAAATCTGGTCTTCCGTACCTTCCCACCTCTGGAAAGCAACAGACTCATCTTCCAGATGGGAACCGCTAATTCAGACCTGGCAGTGCAGGCTGCAAAGGTGATCATCAAGGATGTCTCCGGTATAGATATCAACGCAGGTTGCCCTAAACACTTCTCTGTACATTCAGGGATGGGGGCAGCGTTGCTATCAACCCCTGATCTACTCGAGGAGATTTTGAAGAAACTGGTGCAAGAAGTGGGCACTCCAAACAATAAGCCCATTAGCGTGAAGATCAGACTACTTGAGGACAAGGATGCAACTCTCAAGTTGGTTTCAAGGCTGTTGAAAACAGGAATTGCAAATCTCTCAGTGCATTGTAGGACACGGAACATGAGAAATAGAGAGGACCCGATTAGATCATATCTGTCGGATATAGCACAGCTCTGCAGGGAGCACAACGTCACCTTCATAATTAACGGAGGCATCACTACATATCAACAATATCGCGAGTTGCAGTCTGAGTTTGGTGAGGATGTGGGATGTATGATTGCCTCTGGCGCTGAACTCAACCCCACGTGTTTTTCGCAAACCCCCCTTCCATGGTGGGAAGTGTGTAGAGAGTTTATGTCGTTTGCAGACAAGTTCAACAACTGGAAGGGAAACTCAAAGTACTGTTTGACCAGATTGATCCCAGCTGCAGAGAGCTCAACAACAAAAAAGATATACGAACTGGTTGCTCAGGCCAAAGAACATGAGAACATTATGGACGTGGTGATGAACCAAATAGACGACAAGGGCAAACTGAAGGGTTTCACTGAGAAAAGGGTTGAGAAAAAAGTTGATAATAAAGCACCAGTGAAGAAGAACACTGACAATAATGAGGAACACAACAAAAGCATTAAAAACGACCCTCCGATTGGAGTGGCAGTGAAGAGGGTTTATGAAGAAATGGCACATGAGATTCATCTCCCAGCTAACGAGGACAAGAGGCTCAAGATATGACTAATACTTGCAGTTTCTTATGTTTCCATTTGTTTTTTTTATCAAATGGGGTATACTTTCGGCGCTCAATACAGGTACATATTAATAGACGTAATTCATCATTATCATTTTAGTTTTACATATGTACAGTTTCATGCGTTATTCAACGCCTCCACCAAACCCAACGGGTTGGGATTTCGTATTAGCAGGCAATACTCCTAAGAATTTGTAGATGGAGCCCATTTCGTTAGCACCTTTTCCCACAAGTCTTTTGTATGACTTAACAATTTTCTCCACCTCCTTTTCATTACCTTTGTTCACATGCACCAGTTGGTCTGTCCTGAAACCTAATCCCATCTCATGTAGCCAATCACCCTGTTCAACAGGCCCAAATGAACGGCACCCATTCTCCTCCACTAAGATTGCAATATTCTGGAAATCTACATCCGCAGAAAGATCAACTTTACCCGGAAGGATGAAAGGAGATACAATCTTATGATCTTTAATTCCGCGCACAGAGTTTATAGGGACAGTATCCTTTGGACCATAGTCCACGATCAATGCTGCTCCACTGCTACCGTCATCATGGTTTACAAGCTGTGCGATTCTCTTGGCATATGAATATGATTCAGGACATATCTCTATGCGAGAATCCAGGGGGAGATTGCTGAAACGAGGAGTAGCAGCTGGAAGAGCTGATGAGGGAGTTTTGTGAGGGCTCAACACCATGTGGAACAGAGGGGTTTCCTCCGTTGAAGATTTGTTGCCCTTGGCTTTTATTATAGTCTGAGAGGGTAATGACAGGGTTGATGCAGATGATTCGAGATTTCTTGGGGAGGCAACTTCCACGAGATACTCCCTCCACCCTTCTTTTGTCTTTCCAAACTGCAATACAGGTAATGCATCAAAGAACTCATGGGCAATAACGTAGTTGGTGTACTCGGGGCCATCCACAATATCCAATTCCGTGTCCAACCACTTGACACTGTTACCCCATACACTCTTTGAACTCACCAATCCTGCTGCCTCCTCTGATGCTTGTCCTGACTGTAGGTCCACAAACTTGCTTTCCCTGCCGCATAGCAGTTTCCTCTGCTCGTTTCTCAATACATTTGAGGCCTCGATCAGCAGGATTTCAACGCAACTACCTGATAGGGCGGCCTTGTTGCCAAGCCTGTTGAAAGTCCTCATCACATCATGAATCAGCGTACCCCTTCCAGGTCCGAACTCAATGAAACGTATGTTTTTGGGTCTGCCCTGTGCCATCCATGTGGCATAGAACCAAATACCCATCATTTCACCAAACGTCTGAGAGATTTCTGGAGACGTGACGAAATCACCGGAAGCACCAAGAGGGTCTCTCGTTGTGTAGTAGCCATACTCAGGATGTGTTAGACATTGCTTCATATATGCTGTGAGAGGAATCGGCCCTGTGGCATTGATAGCCTCAGTCAATATGGCCCCCAGATTATCCAGGCGCCCGGGTTCTGCCTCTGTAGATGAATACCTATAGTGCATGGTCCCCAGCAGCGACCTGTGTGGTACTGCACTGATACCATAGGCAGAACTCCTCAAAGGCACTCGTGCCCTACTGATACCCCTCAACATTGGTCAAGTTCTTCTGTCTATCGTTTGAAATTGAACTCCACAAACTTTATCGTATCCTCTCAAAAATGCTGATCCCGCCCTATAAGCTGAAGTATTTTAATATAGTAGTGTGCATATCACATCGCATTGGGTTCTCACCTCACACACGACTAACATTGGTGTTCTCCCCTGGCACCTTATTGTATCACCCCAAATAGGAAATACATCTCTTGCATGAGATGCGGAGACACTGCATGCCGTGGGACAGATAAGAGACAGTTGAGGTGTTGATTAGTTGCAATTACCTGTAGGCGATCTTGTAGGTAATCAAAATGGGCTGTTTTAACGTGAATGACAAACATGTGGTGGCTTGGGAATTTGTAGAAACATGATACTACTTAAGCCTGGATATGCCTCCAACGGATGAGGATAGGGCTTCCGCTCTGACCTCACATTTGTCTATCTTCTGAGAGAATGTCAATGGTAACCAGGTGTCAAAAATGGCAGCAGCTCTTTCGGCTCACTTTTCGATTGTCAATTTCAAACAGCCTCTAGCCACTCCGTTGAGTATGCTCGGAAGGAGTCATCAGTTGATAAAACTACCCAATGGTATTATCACTCTGCTCATATCAGATCCTGCAGCAAAACATTCCAGCGCTGCCCTTTGCTTAGCGTCTGGTTCCCACAATGACCCAGATGAAATTCCTGGGCTGGCTCATTTTTGTGAGCATATGCTTTTCATGGGCACAAGTTCATATCCAGACCCCACAGCTTACCATGAACTTGTAAACTCATTGTGTGGTAAAGGCAATGCGCTCACAACAGGGGAGCAGACTTGTTTCTATTTTCAAGTACCTGTGTCCGTCAATATCAGAAACCGAGACTCAGATTTGCTCAATCCAAATAACCACCAAACCGATAATCACTCATTAGCTGAGTCATCTTTTGACAAAATATTGAGACTCTTCTCTTCATTCTTTAAAGATCCTCTTTTTGCCGAGTCGGCTATTCACAAAGAGGTAAATGCAATCGACAATGAACACTCCAAAAATATGATGACTCCTCAAAAAATAGCTTACCATGGTTTGCGTCTTCTGTCATGTGCTGAACACCCCTTTCACAGGTTTGCCACGGGTAACATGACGACTCTGACCGAAGGTGTTCGAGGGAGAAGGCCACGTCTGCGGTCTGAACTGATAAAGTACTATGCAACGGAATTTTCATCTCATAAAATGACTCTTGTGCTCCAAGGACCTGAACCAATAAGTATGCTTAGAAAATTAGCCTATACACATTTTAGTGATATTCCAAATAACACTGAAAACAGGAGAGGAACGAATGACAGCATCAACTCGCTACATCCTGGGATACCTCTCAAGGAAATATCGGTGCTGTATGATTCTTGGAGGTCAAAATACAAGTGCGATGTTTTTGAAAAGGATAACATTAACCGAGCCATTCTGATCAAGACCAGTGTCTCCTCTCCTCTTGTACGTATAAGTTTTCCTGTTACTTATCGGCCCGGAAACCACAAGCATAGGTTATTGAGGAGGGCCTGGGCTGTACTTTTCGGTGGTGAGATGGAAGGGAGTATATGCGCCAATTACAAAAATCTAGGATATATTACTTCTCTTCGAGCTATGGTACTTACCCTTTCTCAAGGCAATGATGCACTCACCTTGGAGCTTCAGTTGACCCATACGGGTGCCAGAAATATAGATAACATTGTAGAGATTCTTCTTGCTTATGTCGATACCATTACTCTTCAAAACATCAGCACCCTCGCTGCTTGGCTTTCTGAATCCGTATCTATTGATCTTCTCGGTTTCCTACATGGGGATGTACATCAGTCACCAATGGATGAATCACTTGCCTTTGCCAGAGTTCTACAATCCCATATGCATTCAACCAGACCAGAGTGGATACTTAAAGGAGACGGGAGCTGGTCAGATTGCGATAATTACAGAGGCGGTTTTGCTGAATCCGAGGAGGCTCGCCAATGGTGGGAGGAACAAGCAAAAGTTTTCTTGCGATTTGTAAATGGAACTACGAGTCTCAACAACATATTGATGGTGTTTCTGGCCGAAGAGAGAACTCTTAAAGCTTTGAACTGTGTGAGAGGTGATTCAAAGTTCCATCTGGATGAGTATTTCGAATTTGGTTACAAGATATTCAGATTGAATATAGAAAGAAACTCCTTTAGAATGGGTGAAATTACCAAGAGTCTATCTCTGCCTCCCCTTAATCATTTTCTGCCGAGAATTGCTCTCAACCAATCTGTTCTCCTGGGGTCTCTGGAGAAGACAATGAAGCTTTCACTCTCTTCTAGCTCATTAACTTCACCTCGCACAGATTTGGAGCATCCCAGAATGCCCCCAGTGCTGGTTTGTTATAATATTGCCTGTCAGCTTTGGCTCAAGCCAGAATATGATATCGCATCTCAATCCCGCTGTCTGGTGTCATTCGACATCATCAACCAGAATATGGCTTCTTCTCCCAACAATACAATCCTCAACGAGATGGTGTGTGAGTTGTTGACTTGTAAGCTGGAAAACACTTTATATTTTGCAGAAATCTTAGGTTTTGTATGGAGTATAAAGCCGTCCACTAGAGGAGACAACAGAATTTGTGTGCATGTTTCTGGGTATACCACGTGCATTGAAAAGGTATTGAAGGTTATAGTTTCAGAATTTAAGAAGCTGACAGGGGATTTCAAAAGATATATAAGTTACAATGATTTGAGCTCGAGTCGTACTCATATTCGGGCGAGATATGAGTCATTGACACAGCAGCCATCTCTCGTTGTTGCAATGGCAGGAATGGTAATGCTATTGGAGGAAAATGTATGGTCCATAGAACATAGATTGGATGCTCTTGAAGAGTTGGATGCAGATCAAATCGAACGCTACTTATACCAGTGGAGTACTTCCCCAACCTATTTAACCATGCTAGTCCAGGGTGATATGGGCAAAAAGGCTGTTGTTAAGCTTTCATCAGTCATCTGTGATGCGTTCCAAAGCGATATTCGTACTATACCTGTACATTTCACTGATCCTTCATCGTACCTGCTGCCACTAGGTTCTTCTTATATTTGTGAGGCAGATGCCACTGAAGACGATCCCACAAATGGTATCGTCTACTACCTACAAACCTGTGTTAAAGGTGATTCCGCGGCGGTTTCTCTCTCCCGATTTGCCGCCTACATGATGTCGACTATGCTTATTCCAAATCTGAGGACTAGGCTACAGCTTGGATACGTTGTTCTTGGTGGGCTGAGATTGATGAGAGAGACCGTAGGTCTTCATATTTCTATTATGAGTAGTAGCTGTTCACCCAGCATGTTGGAGTCGCACATTGAAGCTTTCCTACTCAAGTGGCTAGTGAGTCTATCGTCCATATCGGAGTCGGAATTTAAAACAAAATATCTGAATGTGTTTATTGCAAGTACCGTAAGTAACAGTCCTAACTTGGATTCTGCTAGTTCCTCAGTCAGTTTCACAATCAACCCTGCTGAGAATGGCAATCAAATGAACTCTGCTTCAATCAATGAGCATAGCCGACTGTGGGAGGAGATAGCTTCACATAGCTATGGCTTTGCAGGAGGGACTAATGATAGCAGAGGTATAAATTATCTGAGATCTCTTAGCAAAAACACTTTTTTACAATTCCTCGAAAAGGTTGTCTCTCCACACTCGAGATATAGAGCTAAACTTTGTGTTATGGTGAAGACAAAACTATCAAAAGATGAAGCCCAGAGGGAGACATTGGTGTCTCAACTCCAGATGTTCCTCCGCATGAAGGGTTTCAATATTAACAGATCTCAGCTCTCTGAGATTGTTTCTGCCTCTCATGGAAGCCAGGTTGTCTTATTCAAGGGCCTTTTCAAACATTTTGCAGCCCGGGGTGCCAGGTTTAAACTTTGTACTACAATTCTCAATGAGGTGTTAAAGAACTTGACTACAGCAAGTAAAGCAGGAGTGAAGATGTCAGCGGTAAGTGTTACCACCTCTTCTCCTCCTTCCAAGATGGAAAATACCAAAATTGAAGATTTTGACAAGTTTCATAGTGGGATTACTGTCGTTGTTCCTGACAAACATATGGAGGATACGTTGAGACACTTTTTAGCATAGAAAGCACAATGCCTACCATGTTTTTTTTGCCACTCCAGAGTCGTATATAGATTAACGAAAAGAGTTTTAAGATAACTACCTGAACATCCACCCATCTCCACCGCCTTGTCTTCTCCATTGATCACTTGGTAGAGTATCTGTATCTTCCTTGTACAATCTGAACGCTTCTCTTATATGCTCAGGAAGAAGAGGCTCCTTTTCGGAAGGGATCGCCACCTTGAAACTCTCCGCCGTCGGGTCTTCATATTTCTGTCTACCGTCGGTTCTCATTTTCTTCCTTTGCTGCTCGTCATTTTCTGCCAATGTCCTTTTGGTTTCCAGCTGCCTAAGTACTTCGGCCCGGGCCTTGCGCTTCTGAACCTGCTTGGCCTTTTCGATGATCTCACCAACAAAATACTTTGAAAGACCTGCAAGCACAACAGCAACTCCATTATTAACACTCTGTCCAAGAACAGCATTAGCTACTCTTTTTATGCCTCCTTTGTTAAGATTCGTTCTACGGTAAAACTCATACCTCGTCATTTGGTCGTCATCAAATGCGTCAAGTAAAATTTTCTGTTGCTGTCTAGTGGCCAAGTTAACATTAAGCTCGCCATCCTCAAATTCACTTTCGTCATCTGCCTCGCTTTGATCTTCCTCGTCATCTTCCTCGTCATCTTCTTCCTCTTGATTTTCCTCTTGATTTTCCTCCTCTCTATGGTGGTTTGCCTCCCCCTTTTGTCTATGATTATACTTTTTCTTCAACTGTCTCAGTTTTTTCTTGGCCTTTGCAATCTCGGTAAAACCAACCACATCTTGTCGTAAAAACTCTAAGGCTTGTACCACATCCTTAGGATATTCTGCAGAGTATTGCTGTTCCTCTACATCTTCAATTTCTATTGGTGGGGCGGCCGATGCCGCAAGCGACGGCACAGGCTGATGTTTTGTTGCTGTGGATTGCTCTGGTATGGATGTGAAGGGGAGTTGATGTACTGCTGGAGTACTCACTACCGGAGTGGCTGAAGCAGACGAGCCTGCCACGGGGGTGTTGACTAATGAAGAGTTCACCGCAACACCTTCTGTAACATCAGGTGCTGAAGGTGGTTGATTAATTGAAGTTGTTGCATCTTGTCGTATATCTGTGTGAAGCGAGGAGGCATGTGTTTTACCTTCGGTACCACTCTCACCCAGAGTGTTTCCCACCTCAGCAATTAACTCCTCGTCCTCTTGTATTTGGACATCAGCCTTCTTGTCCAAGACTTCCAGAGGCTCCAATGATCCCTGTAATTCTAATTCTTCAGCTCCTTCCACATCCAACGTCATATCCACGTCCAGATTCTCTATCTCCACCTCTTCATCCACATCGTCTATATGGGGTACATCTATGTTCTCCATGACACTGGCACTGATGACACTCTCACAACAATCACTAAGTTGTATCCCGCAATACTTCAACCGGTATCAAAGTGTCTCTAGATGTGTGATTATAGTTCCGGTTAACGCCACAAATTCATCTACACTATCTTGAACTGTTTCTCCGCTCACTAACATATGTATGGACTGCCTAAATTATGGCAGCAGGGTATATATCTCTGGTGATACACACACGACTCTTAAACTGGGAACCATCCATAATAGCTATAGTAGCCATAGTAGCCAGCCATACTATACATCAAGATCAATCGCAATACTATAAAAATATGCTATTTGCCTATTCCCCAGAGTATATATAACGGTAATAGAATGTATTTAAATAATAACTACTCTTTATTTTACAGAAACACCGATATTCTTCATTTTTATCATCATTAGCCGTGTAATCCCTTCTATTGTACAAATCTACTTTCTTAGTTGCTCATTCCTCCTCAGAGCTCTCATCAGATCCACTGTCATCATCAGAACTCTCATTACCTCCAACGGTGGTGTTTGCACTGGCAGGCTGCTCAAACTGTTCGAGTCTCTTTTTGATATCCTCGATCTGGCGTTTTTGCTCAGCCTCGGTCAAATTCTTTGTCTTTCTAGGCCTCCCATTACCAGCCTTGCTCTGCCTCACCTTGGGCTTATCCTTTCTCACCACGAAGTTGAACAGCTTGGTGAGCGTGTTGGTGTCGAGCTGGTCCATATCAAGCTCGATCTCCTCCTGGCCATTCTTCTGCATGTCTGGTAAGCTCTCACTAATAATGGAGATGACAGTTTGCAATTTCTTCTCTGGCAATTCAGCAATCTTCTCAGACAACTCCTTCTTCATATCGTATGTGATATGCGCTGGGTAAATGCTGCCATTTCTCTTCTTCTTCTTGTTCTTTGGTTTGCCACGCTTGGCACTCTTCTTCTTAACCCTCCTCTCCATGGCCTCATTTCTCACCTTTTCATACAACTCAGCCTTCATCTTCACCAGATCATCTCTCATTCTAGAGATCTGAGCCTCAAGATACTCAATGGCAGGGTTGGTCAACTGGGCAGGGTCTATTTCAACCTCACCAACCTCTTCTTCCTCTTCCTCATCGTCGTCATCCTCAGATTCAGACACAGAAGGTGGCGTTGGAGGAGCAACTGGTCTGTCTTCCCATCTCTTGTCAAAGATTGACTCAAGACGGTGCCCCATCATGTTAACAGGAGTGCCCTCTGGATTGAAAGTGTAACAGTTCTTGAAGACCAACCTCACGTCACTTTCAAACTCATCTCCATTCTCGTACTCGTTGTTCAACAACTTTGACTGCACAGTTCCCAAGTCCATTGGTTGTTCAATCACGTCAAAGTACGTTGGGCAGTCCAACGCTACTGGATCCACGGGGGTCAAAAATGGGAATGAAAACGACTCATACTTCTTTGATGTCAGCTCCTTAATCACCTGCTGGCAGAATCTGAGCTCTGCAGCAAACTTCTTCTTTCTTGGACGGGTGTCATACGGCATATCCTTTGGCTTTGGTGGATGGATTTCCCTCTTTGGACGTCCATCCGCCATGCTCTCTCTCCTTATGGTTGGCACATCTACAGCTTTGCGCCTGCCACCTTTTGCAGCAGGAATGGCACTCTCAGGTAGCTCCTTTGGTGGCATGTTGAGCATATGCTTCTCAAAGGATGCCTGAATATTACGAGCCATCTGCGAGATAGCATTGTCAACACCGTTGAACTTCAAACAGTTTGCAACCATGAGGTTGAAGTCTTCAGTTACCTGTTCGGGAGACTCATAAGCATCCACAGATAGCTTTCTCTCAATAGTGGAGAGGTCCATAGGACGTGTGATGTAGTTGTAGTAGAGGGGGATGTTTAGTTTCACTGTGTCAACAGGCACCAAAAATGGGCCCGCATCCTTCAACCTCTTCACAGCCTTGATTGTTGTCATAGCATGCTTGTTTTGGTGTTTGGGCATTGGGTGTTCAGGCAAATTGTTCATATCTGGTTCGGGTGGCGGCGCTGGAGCCGGCTCCAATGGCGCAAGAGGTGCGGAAGCCACTGCCGTTGCTTCCGTTGATTGAGATTCAGTTACCCCCGAGATTAACTCGCTTGCAGGCTTCTCATCAACAACGGGAGCAACATCGACGATGGGTGCAGCTGATGCACTCTCAGCTTCGGTGCTTACATTGGCCTCCACCACACCCTCCATCAGTTCCTCTTTCACCTCCTCGCCAGACTCCACCAAGGGTGCCCCTGGTGCCTCTGTCTTCGGCCTCTTTGCCTCACGCTCCTCCTCAGCAGACTCGGTATCAATATCATGTTTACCATTGGCCTCGATTGGGTCAGCACTGGAGCTTTCCTCAGGTTTTGGGGTGGGCAATGACTGTTCAGTAACAGAGACATCCTTATCGGAAATTATAGGGGCTGGCTCTGTCACAGCAACATCCCTAATCTCTGGCTGTTCGACAGACATCATGTGTATGTGTATGTTTTTTGGGGTTGGTGCAGAAATGCCTGGGTATATATGTACAAATCAATGCTAATGGCAATGGATGAATATTCCAAAGACCAACAGATATTATAATATTATAATATTATTATATAATATAATAAGTATAGATGTATATAAGTATATCTTGTAGTTACCTGCAGGTTGGACGTGCACTAACCAGTACACAATTTTCAACCAATCAGAGCACGCACGAGACAAAAACATAAAATCGCGGGTGACGCGGGGATGTACGGGAGGTGGCCGTGTTTATATACAGGAGAAAAAATTGGCGCCGAAAGCGCCACCCATCGGCATACGTAGCGACGTACATGACACTTACGCAGGAAATTGAAAAAAATGTCCTCATGTGCAGCCACGCACCAGCCCCGTATGGTCGTGTGATTATGGCATTTCCCTAGCATTCTATGCACAATCCACTTGTTACCCGCAATATCCGGGAGCGGAAGAGACGTGGGCAATCAGTGAAAGAGGAGGCTACTGCTCCTACTGCTCTTCCTCCTCCTCTCCCTCTGCTCCTCCACTCCTTCTTTGCTGTTGCTCTCCGGCATCGCTCTCTCTCTCTCTCTCTCTGCTTCACCGACTTATATAGGGGTACGTGGCAGTAAACAACACGCGTCAGATGAAAGGACATGGGGAAAAAAAGTGCATGGAGCACAGCACGGGAGGAAGACGGAAGGCCGGCAATCGCCTTAACCGAATTGGCGAATAAATAGGAGATAGGGGATTTATGGAGTCCTGGGGACAAATAATATTTTACGTTTATTTTTTTATCATTGTCCCATTTTGTTATATATTTTTTCATTGCCCTCCCATTCATATAATATCCCTCTATTTATTTTTGCCCTGCCTGGTTTTGTGAACTCGCGCACCCCCTGAAACTCCTACCTAATAGATATTCGCCATTGTTTGTTTTTCTTATCTATCGTCAGCTGGGGCCCCCGTTTGGCCTCTTGGACCTAACATATGCCTTTACCCTTTCTGGCAATTTTCCTCTTGCCTCCTTCTATATTGGCAACCACTCTTGCAGGTTGGCTACACGTGAAGACTTATTGAGGCGTACACGTATAAATATCATGCTTACGCGGACACCTGCAGGCATCCTTACGTGTGTACACGTTGGTTGCCCTGCCACCATCTGGCATAGATAAGCAGAAGGTAGAGTCGGAAACAGATTGGCTTGCTGGCGAAGACCGCAGTAGTCGTGCGCTAAATGGAGATAAGGGCATCTCTGATAAGCTGATGAGATGAGCGTGCTTGACGCCTGATGATGCGGCGGTATGTGGGGCAGCTAGCAGAATATAAAAGAGAAAGAGGATAATTCATGCATGACAGCAACGACAGTGCTTTGAGAGGATGAAATAAAATAGGAAAATAGGGATACAAAGTGACTATGGTTATAGCTCCCACAACTGAAACAGCGTATATTTGTCATAAATATTGGTTGATGGCATCATTCGGTGGCTCCATATCCCTTCAGTTCAATGGCTAAGGTGTATACCTCGACTACGATGGTCTCCTAACCCATGCACCGGGAACCCTCATGTTCATCTCTCCGAACAAAAAGTTGGAAAATGTGGGCTCCTGTCCGAATATGATGCTTTGGAAATCAGGGCTTTTTTCAATTTGGTCAATCTCCTTCTTTTTGAGATATCCACCGCCGACGATCGTGGGGACTGGCCTCCACACAATGATGTCACCCACCTTTCTACGTCTCTTCTGCACTCCGCTACTGCTGCTGACGCTGGATTTGCTTGACCTTCCCCAAAATTCGCTGGAATCAACTCTTGACACCTTCCGCGAGATATGATCATCATACCTACTCCATTCTTCACTCAGAACGCCTAATAGGTGATCGCTCAACCTCTTTGGTGTCTCCTCAGAAATCTTTCCAGCTCTCACATCTTTCACCACCAGGATCCCTTTGGACATCTCGAGCAGCCGCTTTTGAGTCGAGAGGCTGTAACTCTCTGCCTTTGTGTAAGGTTTCTCTTTCCTTCTTCTAACCATCGGTTCTGACGACGTCGCAGTTGGTATGGAGCTTGGTGTTATTGGCACCGTTGGTGCAAGTATGGAGGAACTAATCTTTTCCTTGGGGTTCGACTCTAAGGGAGACACCTTTTCTACATTTTCTACCCTTACAATCTCAAAGGGTGATATGTTTTCATTTTCGGAGCTGCTAACCTTGTAATCATGTTGGTACACCGGGTCATGTAGGTCGGTTTGTTGTGTGTTCTTCTGGAGCAATGAGAGTGTGGACATACTACTGCTATGTTCTTGAGAGCAAGAAATTGTATATGGATCCTCAAACAAGTTGTTCCATGGAATCTCTTGATATAATTCCTGCACTGAAGATCGAAATGGTAGTGTTTGACAATCAAGTGGTCTCTCACTGGCTTGGAGCGTCTGATATTGAGCCTGCAAGGTGTCAAATGCTTCGTCATTGGCTGCGCTATTGAATGCAGTACAAGATTGTGATAGGTTTGCAATCGCAATGCATATCTCGCAACCACAATTAAGAATACTGCCCCCTTCAATACCCACTCCTGTTACCGCACCATTGCCACTAGTTGGCCGAGATGGTTGTCTTTGCTGAAAGTAGTCTGTTGCTTGTTGATATGTATTACAGATGGAGTCGTTCGACTCTTCTTCGGGTGGATTCATAGTGACAAATAGCCATGAACTGAATAGAGAGACATTGGTTGCAGTATTGTCTAAGTCGGAAGCTACAAATGGCTCTCATATGTATTTAAGTTGGTATATTGGAAATTTGATATATATATATATGGTGCCTCATTACATAGGTAAAAATATATAAAAACTCCATTATATATACAGATGCAACTTAAATGTGCTAAACTGCAAAGGGGTGAATTGTGTTTTGGAAATGACCAAAAGAATTAGCAGAAGGGGAAAAAAACAAGAAAACTCTCCATTGTTCATGATATTCTATTCTGTATCCTCACACAGCAGTGAAAACTTGTGAACGTAATAATGCTATATGCAAAGTAATGTAGAGCATAGTATAAGGTGACTGCGGATTCCAAATTCGGCGTAATAAACAAGAGAACAAGAGCCAGTACTTCCTTAATGAAGCTGGAAAGTTTTTAAAATGACTGTACGGGAATCACTTACACAGAAGTAAACCTGATTTGGCCTCTTCGTAGGCCTGTCTCGCATATTCCAATGCTAAATCAAGTTCCATATCACGTAAATGCTGAACCGCGTGGCCTCTAAGCAATAACGACCCTATCACCTTGTTGGCGACAGAGTTGGGGACCAGTGCATTTGTGAGTGGGCCCTTTCTTCTTGCGCCTGTTTTGCGTACTATCTCGGAAAGGCATTCCGTCATGTATAACAGATTATGAGTTGTTTGTAACCTCTTGGCCATATCCACTCTGAGGGCTGGGAGCTTGGGGTCGGATGGGAGCCCCAGCGCTGCCTGGAGCTGTGTTGTAACTAATTCTAAGATATCGTTCATTGCTGAATCTATGGATTGCTCATGTCTTTCAAAATCCACAAGTCGCAAATGTACTGAGTCCGAATTAAGAAATGACGTTGTGTATTTGTTTTTTGCAGATGGGTCATTGTTATTTTCGATTGCGGACCAATTGGAACGGTGGTGAATTACAAAACTTAGGGCGGCTTCATTTGAAGTATCCTTTGCGTCATCCTCTCTCAAAAGCACTTCGGCAAGGTCACTAATGTTCACCATTCCCGATTCTTTTACGTAAAGATCCTCTTTGACTATGCGGGTGGAAACGCTGAAGTTTACCAAACCGGATGTTTGTTCAAAAAACGGAGCAAAATACTCTTGCAGCACGGATTCTAATTGACGGTTCAGTTGAGACGTTTCCTTTTTGTCGAGAAACGTGAATAAAAGACGGATATCCCTTGAATACGGTATTTCCTCCTCCTCTGTAGAGTAGGATATAAAGTAAGTATCATCTACTGGAGATACAACCACCATGTAGTGATCAACATAGTACTTTTCAATCTCTTGGGCAAAAAGGTGGTAGAGAATTGTCTGTGCACCAAAGAATGGAATATCGTTGCTAGCCACTGAGCTCAGCTTGAAAAACAGCTCTGCATATCTTCTTTCAGGATCAATGTATATGGCATCATCATCTCCAATCACCAGCTTCAAACACACAGCGTGCTGGTCAAACGGTACAGTGGAATTCTCGATAAAAGGTGGTTTCCAATATCTGATATCCGCCCCCCACTTCAAAATCCTCTCCTCCCGAGATTTAGAAAGCTCCGCCTCAACCTGAATGCCTACAGCCTCTGCAACATCGGGTAATCGTAAATCGTCTGAGTAGATATAGACAGGCACCGTCACTATCACATCTTCGAGTGGGTGCTGGCTATAGTAATCCACGATCCCCACAGGTATCTTTGAGGTGAAAATGGGTCCAATTCTGTTCCAGAAAAAAATAATACACAGTATCAACACTGAGGGAGTGATGACTGACCAAAAAAAACCGCGAGTTTTACCACTCAATGGAGCCTTTTGCCGCGGGTTGGCATCCTCTTTCTTCTGCGCATCTTTCTTCTGCACATCTTTCTTCTGCACACCTTCCTTGACAGTATTCACCAATGGGATGTTTTCATCTTGATCCATATCCACAGAATGCCTCTCAGCGCCATCCATGATTTCTCTATATAGCAGGTGAATAATGCGAGCCTGCCTATCAAGCTACGGCCAAAGGTACATCCCAACCGCAAAAACTTTATTTATACACTGATCCACTCCAGCAGAGTATTTCAACCCCCACATTTTCAAGGCGATGAGGAGTCGTGTCGGACAAGCAAAATATATATTTTTCACCAGTACTGCATGGAATTAGGCGATGGAGCGGGGAATCATGGCAAGAGCAGTTTGGTATTTCTCCTTCATAGCGAAACAGAAGGAGTGGATGGAGTAGTTATTAAAGTTTGCTGAGTTACATCATCATCGCCATGTCTCTCCAACCCACGCCTGAGACTGTGGCGGAAAAGACACTGCAATTTCATAGCGTGCCTGATCCTCAGATACGTGAAGAGCAGTATGTCCACCAAGTATATAATGACATAGCGTCACATTTTTCTCAAACACGATACAAGCCATGGCCCATTGTTGAGAAGTTCTTGAACTCTCGTAAGGATTACGCTTTAGGAGTTGATGTGGGGTGCGGTAATGGGAAGTACCTCTCTGTCAACAAAAAGTTGACTCTGGTGGGTTCAGACAGGTCAAAAGGATTGGTAGAATGTGCTAGACGGAATATAAGAGAAGCAGAGGGCACATTGGCAGATTGTATTCTTGCTGACGGCCTAAGTCTGCCTCATGCTTCGCTGGAGTTTGACTTTGCAATAAGCATCGCTGTTGTACATCACTTCTCAACTAGGGAAAGGAGGGTGAGCGCTGTCAAGGAGATTTTAAGAGTGCTGAGGAAAGGATCAGAAGCACTGATATACTGTTGGGCTCTGGAGCAGGAACACAGTAGACGAGGTTGGAAGGAGGGTATGGATCAAGACATACTTGTGCCATGGGTTTTACAGAAAAAGGGAAAGAAAGGAGAACAGACAGAGGCGCCACAGGGAGGGCCACCGGATACAAAGATGAGGTATTACCATCTTTATAAGAAAGGAGAATTGGCCGAGGATGTTTTGCAGGCTGGTGGAAGCATAGTGGAAGAGGGTTACGAGAAAGATAATTGGTGGGTTATAGCTAGGAAGGTTTAGATAAAGGCTTGTTGACATTGATGGATCAAACATAGTGTATTGAATCACTCACCTAGTTTTTGATCATTACATTATATGTAAAAAGAGATGCTATCGCCAAATGTAGAAGCATATATATATATATATATTGGAAAAACATAAGAAATGGAGCATTCTAACCAACCTCCTCTCTCTTTTCCATGTTAACGCATGCTATGCCCCCGTGGATAAATTGGAATATCTGCTAGATATAAACATGCGAAACGCATGTGCGTAAGAAAGAAATATATACATATATTTATATAGGAAGAAAACATGACATCACTCAAAGGCATCCAAACCATCTCTATATACGATCATTAATCATAACCCCATTAATACGATTGGAAAGCAGGGCTTGTGCCGTTTCCACTGCTTCCACCGCTTTGATTCATCGTAGCAAACCTTCTCTCGTATTTACCCTTTCTCATCACCTGCTTAAGGGCAACGGAGTCTAACGGCTCTAACAGCTCAAAAGAACATAGTAGTTCTTCACTGACCGACATCACAGCACCCCAGTTATCGAACTCACCACAGTAATTAGGAGCACTGAAAACCGTCACCAGGCTCCTATCGTTAAAAAATTCATAACCATCCTCAACCACCATATGTGCTCTGACAACAAGGTCAAATTGGAACTTGTTGAGGAACTTGTTGATTGCAATCTTATTAAAACAGTAAGACACCCCTCGTTCATTGTCTTCCCACTCGTTGGCGGTATCTGCTGGGTCAGACCACAGGAGATCGTTCAAGAGTCCGAAATCAGGCACATCAGTGGGCCGCTGGATTCTCCTTATTTCATCCATGGAGTTGAGCACGGGAGAGAGACCTCCATGCACGCAAAATATCTTGGATGCCACAACGGCCGTAATCGGCAAAGTATTAAATGTGTCGATAAATAATTTCCATGTTTTCAAGTTTGTCCTTCTCTTGCACTCATCATAAAACCCATATGCCCTTGTCACGGCTGCACACTCGTGGTTACCACGCAGGAGGAAGAAATTCTCTGGATACTTTATCTTGTAACAGAGCAGAAGAAGGATTGTCTCTAATGACTGCTTACCTCTGTCCACGTAGTCACCCAAAAATAGGTAGTTGGCAGCTGGTGGGAAGCCACACTTTGTGAAGATTCTAATGAGATCGTTATACTGTCCATGCACATCACCAACAATCTTCACAGGAGGGGACAGCTCCAAGAGGGGTGGCTGGGACAGGAATATCTCCCTTGCTGTACTACAGATAATTGCAACTTCAGAGTTCTTCAAACATAGATTCTTTGTACGCTTACCCGAATAGCCAGCATCGAGAAGTCTCTGTATCACATCTTCAATGTTAAGCTCCGCGTTTTTGTTTGCCATGCCTGCTGACGAATGGGGGATAGCACGCCCATTTACTCCCAAGGGTGAGACGGTGTCGTCTCCCGTAACATTTTGCAGCGCCAAATCTGTGTCTTCTGTAGTTGGGGTATTTACATAGCTGCTGCTATAACTGCTGTTATTCCCTGATGGGGAAATCATTGGTGAAGTTGGGAAACTATCCTTCTTAAACGAGCCCACTGTTGGTGTATTATGTGCCGAGGGAACGGGAGAGGTGTGTATACGGCTAAGGTCTAATGAAAGCCCATTTCCCTTACTGATTGCGCTGCTTGATAGATTGACGTTGTTTGCTGTGTTATCGTTCGTTATGGAGTCTGTGTTGCTGATGTCATGAAGATTGCTTATGTTGGTACTGACGCCACCCAGGGTGTTAAGTGTAGTTGTGCTCCGTTCCGTCTTGAGGATAGGCACCTTTGGCTCAAGCTGAACCATCGACGGGGGCAAATCAAAATTCTGCACTTGTATGTTGGGAATCCCTAGACTAGGAGATGGCGGGCTTCCTTTGTGAGTGGTGTGGTGTCCGGCACCGTCTTTGTGGGTGCCATTATAATTGTAACTGCTGCTGCCAAAGTTGTTACCGTTGTCAACTGATAAGGCATCAAATTGCTGGCCTAAATTGGTTATACGATCAAGGTACTCTCCTCCACTCACGCTTTTAGAAGACGAGCGCCGGCTGAGTATGGGAACATCAGAGCCACCACCGCTGTGTGAAGTTTTGAAACTCGATGAATCGTTGTTACTCTTCCTACTCCGAATACTCCTTCCGGACTTTACCGATGTTGAGGTATCCGACCTTGTGAATGGCACCGTATTGGGCTTTGACGATTGATTGCCCATGGTGTATATGAGGAGGTATAATCAAATCAAGCTTGTGGAGATTGGTAAAATCGGTCAGTCGTGGTTGGGGGTGGGGGATGTGTATGTTTAAACGATGAATAAGCAGAGATGACTAGAGCGTATGAAACAAGTGGCAATAACGCTAAGCACCTCTCTCTTGGTTGTGTGAAAAATACAAATAGCAGCCGAATAACTGCCCTGACAACAAGTGAAAGTGGTTATCGATATCGGTGCAAACGGGAGGGGTATATATAGATTCAGTAGACGGCTCTACAATCAAGTTATCTCTAAAGCGAACTGCCAGGGAGGAGGAGAACACGGGAGCGGACTAAACCCAAAAAATGAATTCAAAAAAAAGCTCTCTCTCCAAAACTGGAATGTGCTATGGTATGTTCACCTTGGAATGAAAAGGACAATGACTTCAACCCAAAAAGGCAAATGTTCAGCTGCAAATTAAAGGAGAAGAGCGCCCAATGCTCTCTCGTACACTGCGCTTGTCCTTAGATTGCCATCCTTCGTATATGTGTGCCTCTCCTCCCTTTCGTTACAAGCCCGGAGTGCGCATGCCCAAAATAGGGTAACGCCCGCCTCATCCAGCCGAGCTCCAGACCCTACGGCTGAGGGATGCCAAAGGGCGGAGGAGAGGGGAGGAGAGCACAGCATCTTGAACGCTAGGAAGCGAGCACCATCAAGCAATGGCCATTAAGCAAGGGCCATCAAGCGAGGACTAACAAGCGAGAGCCAAAAAGGGTGTGGGGAGCAAGGATGTTAAACATGGGTATTACAGGTTACAAATATAGGGCAAGAAAAAGGGAGGAAAAAGTAAACCTTCTACGGATACAGATCTTGGTGTAGATTTTAATGCAGATTCGTTTGATATTTTTTTTTTGTTTTACGCTGGCTTCTGCTTTGGCAAAGCGTCACCTCCCTTTCTTCACTTAACCTGAAAGGTTCAACAAAGTGCCCATGTACAGTAAGTACACTCTTACCAGCCTGCATCTGTATATCTATCTGCCTGTGTGTGTTCCCTGTATGCCCTCTGGGCCTTATCGTGCGCAGAGCACACAGCACACCTATCCCACGGCCCTTCCAAAGGCAAGCAAGCAAGCCCCTTCGCAGCCATCATGTACGGAAGGCCGCCAGCGGTGTGTAGGGTTGACTTTTCAGCCGCCAGAAGGGGTGACGGAACGCTCTGCCAGGGAAGCAACTTGTAAGAGCAAGCAGTCCATGGCAAGCAGTGTAAAGCAGATAAGCTAATCAGGATGCATGCAAGGTAAAATAGGCTCGCAGACAGCTTTGCTAGCCTGCTGCGTGCCAGGCTATATGAGTGAGGCTTAGTAGGGCAGAGAGCCATGCCGCCGTGCGGTGGCCCAGGGAGTCTGTCTACATTGGGTCATAGATGCTACATATTTATAAGTATGTATGACTTAGTAAGTATATGTTGCTGAGCATATGGAGTAAGCAAATGTATATACAAAAGTATAACATTGTGTATATAATATTGTGTGCATAGATTGTCTTTTATATATTTATTCTCCTACTCCCCTTTACCGTGAGAAAAGGTATCAAGATTGCCAATAATTAATTTTCATTTCACTCATAATATAAAATATTGATAAACATCTTCTACCTAGATTGTAAAAAAAAATTGCAATACCCGTTTTTTATAAAGTAGAGAGAGTCTTTCAACGACCAACTCTCCTTCAAGCACGGCAAGCGAGACGGATCAAACGCAGAAACAACCAAAAGCTGCATCAAGAGAAGGACAATCCGAAAACCCTCAAGCCTCTTCATTGGTCTTGGCTGTGATTTCAGCCTGCTTCACTAGATTGTCTGGTGCATCCATAACAGGAAGCATCACCTCTATCATTCTAATCTTGGAATTGTCATTAAACGATTCATCTTGGAACAACTGCTCAGCGTCTGTTGTTGAAGCAATCTGCAAGTTTTCATACTCTGTGGCACCAAACAACTCCAGCAGCTTGTCGTGGTTCCAAAGCTGGATCTCGTTGTATGCAGCAGTTGGACCGTGGATCAGTTTCTCAATGGTGTAACCCTTGTTGTTGAGAATGAACAGGTATGGCTTCAGATTCCAACGAGCCATTGTGGAAATCTCCTGGGCCGTCAACTGCAAAGATCCATCACCCACAAATAGGATCACTCTCTTCGAAGGGTCCAACTCCTCTGCTGCCATGGCGGCACCGAGAGTTGCACCAACGGTGAAACCAATAGAACCCCATAGCACTTGGGAAATACCAACTGTATCCTTGGGGAAGTGGGTCTGCACAATACCAAATGCAGATGTTCCTGTCTCAGTGATAACGATATCACCCTCACGGAACCATGTGGAGAGTCTTGTCCATAGCCAATGCTGGGTAAGCTCGGGGGGGTTGGCAGGGTTGAATGTCAACTGTTTGTACAAGGTTGGAGACTGAGGAACAGAGACTGGGTTCTTTTTGTACTCTGCAAGTATAGATGGGTCTTCGTTCACTATCTTGACTAGCCTATCGAGCAAGAACTTCATCTGAACACCTGGGAATGTGGCTCTTCTAATCTTTGTGTGGTCAGAGTGCAACTCAATGACATTTTTTGTAGAGTAGAAATAAGAGAAAGAACCGGTATTGAAGTCAGACAAAAGACCACCGATAGATAACACTAGATCAGCGCTTTCCACAGCCTCCTTGACATCGGGTTGGGAAAGAGAACCGACATAAACACCACCGAATCTTGGATGGCTCTCATCAACACCACCTTTACCCATTGGGGTTGTGAATACTGGGAACTGTGTCAGATCCACCAGGAGTTTGGCTTCGCTCTTCACATCATGTCTGGAGGCACAGGCATCAACTAGGATTACAGGGTTCTTTGCCACACTCATCATTTGGATGATATTCTCCAGGACTTCGTCTTCGGTTTCCTTGTCGTTGGGCTTGAGTGACAAATCAAGTGGGGTTGACAAAAGATGAGTTGGAATGGTCATATCAACAAAGTTGGTTGGGATAGCAAGATAAACTGGACGCTTGGATACAATGGCAGCCCTAATACAGCGATCAACCTCACTTGCAGCAGTGGTGATATCGTTGATACGGCCCGTGGTGATTGAGATATCACGCGACATCTTGGCAAATACACCGAAATCACCGTCACCAAGGGTGTGGTGAAGAAGCAAGTGCTTCTGTGTGGATGCAACGGAAGGAACACCAACAATGTGAAGCAAACCAACGTGCTCTGCATAGGCACCTGCAACACCGTTCAATGCAGACAACTCACCAACACCAAAGGTGGTTACCAAACAGGCCAGACCCTTGATACGAGAGTAACCATCAGCAGCATAAGCCGCGTTCAGTTCATTGGCATTACCAGCCCATCTCAAACCAGGCACCTCGTAGATGTGATCCAGGAGGGCAAGGTTGAAGTCGCCGGGAAGACCAAAGATGGTGTCAACGTTCAATTGGTGCAATCTCTCAAAGACATAACGACCGAGGGAGATCTCTGGCAGCGTATCATCTCCAAATGTGTAGGCGGTTGCGGAAACACGTCTCTTCTTAGGCACAGGTGGTGCCAAGTAGGGGAGAGGAGCCATTGTTTAAGGGATGGTGTGATCGGTTGTGGGGAATAGAACCAAAGGCACGGAGTTTGTATGTACAGCAGCGGCCGGATACTTTTCAATACGCTTGCAAGTACAATTGCAATTCAATTGAGTTGTTGCTATGGTTAAGATATATAACCAGAATGGTTTTTCAAAGGTTTCCACCCAGGATCAGAAGCAGCTTGATTTGCTTAAATAGCCTTGCACTCCGTCAAGGGGCTGCCTTGGCCACAAAGGCTGCAGCACACTCATCTCACCTTCCTTTTTCGTGCAGCTGCTTTGACTACTGTCAAAGCATTGCTGCAGCAAGCCTGCCAAGGTGGTGTGAGTCCTGTGCGAGATTCTCCCAAGATCATGCAAAAGTGGGACAGATCCTGTTGGTGCAGGGAGATACTTAGGTGTGATGAGGGATCTTTGGCTCTCTCTCTAAACCTCAGCTACCGCATTTGGCCTGAGACCTGCACTCGGAGTGAGCAATCCGGCCACTCTATGTAGGTTGTTGTATGACCGCTGCAGGCACTGCTTGTAAGGTCCGACGTGGGACAATAGAAGGAAGGCACTCCGTGCTACTGTTAGCAGCCCACTCATCCCACGCCCATCGACCCATTCTCGCGAGGCATAGTTGAATAATTAATGAGAACGATTAAATTTTCTTGCGTGACATAAATGGATTCCGGAAAAACTACGTGAGACTATTTGTCGGTTGTAACCGTTTTATTATCGGCATTTGCATTTCGGTCTTCTGTGTCCCCGAAAGGGAGCGTGACGTTGTCCTCGGTGGTGAACGTTTGCGAATCGTCTAAGGTGAATGAAGCCTACAGCAGTGTATAGCATACTGCCTCTTCCACTTCTCCCAGTGCGCCTCATAGCGGCTGTAGCCGGGGACCGCCACCAGCACTGCGTCAGGTCTGGCTTGGTTTCCCTGCATGTATGTACCCTCCCTCCCTCCGTGCTTGCTTAGTATGCTTGCTTAATACCAATAAATACCGAACCCGGGAACAACCTCGAAATCGAATATGCGTGACATGACGGGTAAACTTCTCGAGTTAATCCGGCTTGCAGCATCCACACTCATCTATTTTTGTTTAGTGTCACTCAATGGTAGAGATTCAATTCACGAACAACCTCAAAATCGAAAACATACATAACATTAAGTATGTATGACTTTTCAAGTTAATCCGGCGTGCAGCATCCTAATAAGCTTGCAGACACCACCCTTTATCTATGATCTTATCGTATAGTCAGAACCTTCTGAGGCCCTATGAATCTACCTGATGCAATCCTCTCTCTCCCTCGTTCCCTTATTTGGCTCAATCTTTTCATAACCCACTGGAGTTGTGTTTCAGTTCATTCATCCTATACCACGTTGAGTCCTTCCAGTGTTACATTCTGTTGGTACACACCAGCTTCAAGAGCGTGCTTTGTGGGTTAACACCGCTACACATTTAAGGCCTGATTGATGACGTAACATTCGTCTGTTAGGTAATCTCTCTTTGAGTTAGGCTGCCATTGCTTCTACCGCTGTTCTGCGCCTACAATGTGGGCCTGTTTCGTTGTGCATCCGAGAAAAACTATCGAGCGATCCTATCTAAATTCTTTTATTCAACAGTCCCAGAAATATAGATACCTTATTATGCTCAATTCTCACTATACCTCCTTGAGAACATCTTCCTTTGTCACAGGTGTCACACGTAAGGGCATACCGCCAACCAGCCTCATCATCGTTAACGGAAACTATTGCCTCTCCTAGGGAGATCGATTACTGCTTGCCTCCGTCCTAACTGGCCTTCGCCGTGAGTTCTCCTATCAAAAACAGAATGAACCTTTTACCGGCTGCCGCGCAACTGGAATACCCCCCTGGCTTGCATAATATCACTGCCAGATCTCTCATTAGCTAAGCGAGCTTTGTAGCCTCTGCGACAGCTGCCGTTAGGGGCGAAGAGTTTACTCCCACGAAGATGCATTAACTCTTCGGGAACGCAAATGGCCGATAGGCCTGACGCTCGTACATCCGCGATGGTGATTTCTATGCATGCAAGAACGTGTGAGTGCACGACTCTTGGGAAGATAGTGAAACGACATTATATAGCAGGGCCACCCTCTTTTATAGACGACGTGAGTAGTATATACAAAATTACAACTTTGATACAAGGAAGCCAAGAGGCTAGACGAAAAAAAATAGCACAAACTTGAGTAGAAGTATAAACAACTCAGGATGGAAATCTTCCCCAATCTGAGCAATTCTGCTCCTAATAATAACCACAAGAGGAGGATATATGACAACAACCAAAACCTCATCTCCATTGCTGGCAACAAACGCAGCAAAAATGGTGAGAGTAATCATTTTTACGGTGGTGATGACAATGCTGCTTTTGGTGCACTAGCAGGTCACGATTGTCGTCACCACCGGGTCCCTGAGGAGTCCTCATTTACACACTCCTCCATTCCCATGAGAGCTAAGCCGGCTGCTCTCCTTAGAACTACAACTCCTTCAGTCATCTCCCCAGCTGCTGCCACCTCCACTCTCAACGTTGAGATAGTCAGTATCGATGAGTTCCAACGTGCCGCTAAAACGCTTCAGATTGCGTTCCAAAACGATGACTTCTTCAAGTACCTTACTGCCCCTATGGGAGCAGCAAGAGCACAGATTGAAGGCGCGTTTTTCGAGGCTTCTGTTTATTCAGCCATCTTGGATGGTATTGTTGTTGCCGTCAGAGACGTCGAAGGTGAGAAGCTTGACAAAGACTGTCCTTTCCTTGCTGTTGCTTGTTTCATGAAACCTGAGGAGATTGACAGTGACGACGAAGATGAAGATGAAGATGAAGAGGAGGACCCTATGGCCTACTACTACCGCTCTGGTTATACCAAGTTTGCTTGGCTCGCCAACAAGGAGTGTAAGCAGCGTGTCTTTGATGAGCAGTTTCCACTTTTGGAGTCTCTCAAGAAACAGGCACTTGCTCCTTACGGTGGTGGGCCAGAGGCTTGGTATCTTGCCGATATCGGTACTACCCCTAAGGCAAGGGGTAAGGGATGTGCTAGAATGTTGCTCGATTATATGTATGAGCATCATATCGACGTTCCAAGGGCCGACAAGGCGGGATATCTTTGCTATCTGGAGTCTTCCCATCCTAGAAATAGGCAGATCTACGAGAAACTCGGCTTTAGCTATCTCAAAACCATCACCGTTGCCACGGTTTTCTGTGACGATAACACCGTACAGGCCAACGGTGCCCTCCAAACCACTTGCACCTGTGGTTCGGAGTCTAATGTTTACGATACTAGCATGAGCACTGGCATGATTATCGCAGGTCGAAGGGTTTCGCCCCCATCTAGATGCCAGGGTAAACCTTTGACTATGGATTTGATGGTTAGAGGGGTACATGGTAGCCCAATTGGAGAAATGTAAGCATAACTCACCAGCTTGGTACACCTCTGGTGTTCCAAGTAGTGTATCCATGTCATAGATCATGGCTACAAAAGGTGATTTATTGCTGGTAAGTATGAACATTGCATGCACAGGGAGGCATTTTTGTAAAAAAAATTTACTCTTTCTCACTGTCTACTTTTTTGTGCTGCTTTTTCCTCCACTTGCCTTTTCTCCGACCCGGCCGCCCGTAACCCCATTTTTATCATAGTTTTTATATTTTTTGTATCCCCATCAATCCGCTGCATTTGATTTTGGTTCCCTTTCTTGCTTTTCGTGGCATTAGGACAGCTTCTGGAAAGCAAGAGCAGGAAAGGGTCATTGCATAAGTTTATTGGTTTTTTATATTTGTTTTATATTTTTTGATATCTTTCTTATATTGGGCTACGAGGTTTCTTAATACCGACTCTCTGGTTCGGGTTTTATCTATAGGTATAACTATATTTACTTTACTCTGATATTCATGTTCAACTTAAAACAGTAGGAAAGAGAATGTTCACGGCCAAGAGCTGATTAGTATGTTAATGTGCTGCCTCTGTGCCGCTGCGTCACCATCAACGGTTCAGGATATACGATGCAGGCTTCGGGAATTACGGGAATCGGCTCTTGTACAGCCCTCCCGGTCCAATTTTGGCATAAATCCGCTTTTGACACCTCCGCGAAACACCCGCGGTCTTTGACCATCGCGGAGCCTATTGTCTACGAATAACAATGTTTGGTCAAAGGCCAACATGTGTTTACCCCCTCCAGTGTCGCTCACGCCAAGAGAAACCATAGGCGTCGGGAATCCATTTCCGCAAGCCCTCGTGTCCACTGTTGCCCATCCCCCCACAGAAACTCACAGCAATCTCCTCATTCCCCATAAACGCAAAAGGCATGGTTAGTGACATAATAACAGTTCAAGTGTGGAAGAAGGCACATTGCACTTTTCCCAAACCTCACTATGAGGAGCCTTAGCTTCGTACATGCAGGTCGAAGAGAGTATCATATGCATGACTGCGTTGGGGCCGCCAGAAAACAGTGTGCGGCATCGAATTATGGTAGGGAGCACAGGCAGGAGCATCCGCGATTCACAATCCAACCTGTGCTACAGCGTGATGGGGCAGGCAAGCGTGGGATTGAGGGTATGATGTAATGAAGAAACGCGGCGGTAGAGACCGGAGAAATATAGGTTCCCCATTACCACATAATCAGCCCAACTTTATGCATCCCCCGCCTATTGATGAAAGTCGTCGCTATCCAAGTTGCGGGTGGGGCATATGGAGTGAGCAGTGTTCTCTCTTGATGGTTTCTCTACCCGCAACAGGGGAGAGCATTCACCTCCAAGAGTTGCCAAGCTCAAGTGTAGCAATAACAAACACAGCGTCGACGACCAATAACAGGGATTGCCGCGCCTTATTACTCTCAGCGTCTTGGCTTCTTGCCTTTTTGCGCCGATAAATATTACTCATGCAGTACAACGACAATTGCCCAGCGATGCTCGTTCTTGGCTTTCCATGTAATAAATCACCATGTAATAGAGTGAGTGCTCCAAGGGCCACTACAGTGTGCTCGGCGTTTTTCCACTTTGCATAGCGTCCACGCATGCCACTCATCGACAAAGCGTTTGTTTGTTCCCCAGCTTACGGAGTGACAACGTCGGGATGCCGTCTAATCAATCAGTATATCCTCACCTCTCGCCAACCGTAGCCAAGCCACATCTCCTCTCACTCCTCATCTGCCAATCAGGCATCTCATCGAGTGCCTCCGCCATGTTTTATCTGCTGATAGGCGTCCCTGCGAAAATGTCCTCATGACTCCTGCACTACCCTATCTGGAAGGCATTTGTGCCTTATACTGGACGTGCAGAGATAAGGAAAAATGGAGGGAAAATGTTTTTGAAATTTCTTTTTCTGCCCGACAAGGTATAATGGCAGGCGAGAGAGGCTTATTAGATCTGGTTTGTTAGAGACAAAAGCCAGGAAACGGGCGCTCATACCAAGTTTAGATGGGTGCCAGATAGTGTGCTTTCTTCTGTATATATATATTTAGGTATATATAGGTGGTGAGTTACCACTGCGCCATTTTTTCCTGCCTTGGTCGTGGTTTGTGTAGTAGCAGTCATAGCTGTCAATACTGGTGATAACTTTGCGGTGTTTTCTCTTGTTCTCTCATCATGGAAAAGTACACCGATAAATACCACCCGGACTTCGTCCCTGGGACGTACTCCATCTATTCGTCCACGATCAGTGGTCTTGGTGAAGCGAGGGATGATTCTCAACTCAAAACTAGGGGCGATATCATACTCCTCCCTCAGCCAACAGACTCTCCTAATGACCCTCTGAACTGGTCGGTGACGAGAAAGGGCTTGCACTTTCTACTCCTCACATTCATCACAGCTTTCACCGCTGCCATTTCTAACGATGCCGGAGCCTCTCAGGACTCGCTCAACGAGATTTACGACATCTCCTATAACGCTATGAACACAGGTGCTGGTGTCCTGTTCCTGGCTATCGGCTACGGAACCTGGTTCATGGCTCCCTTTTCATCTCTTTATGGACGTAGAATCACATACATCATCTGTTTGCTCTGCGGTCTGGGAGGTTCCATTTGGTTTGGTGCTGCAAGAAGAACTTCCGACACTATTTGGTCACAGTTGTTTGTTGGCGCGTCTGAATGCTGTGCTGAGGCCCAGGTGCAGCTGTCGCTTTCTGACATTTTCTTCCAGCATCAGCTAGGTTCCGTCCTGACCGTTTATATCTTGGCTACATCCATTGGTACCTACCTCGGTCCTCTTATCGCCGGTTTCATTGATCAATACCAGAGTTTTAGATGGGTTGGTTGGTGGGGTGCCATCATTTCTGGTGGTTCCCTTATCGTCTTCTTGTTGTGTTGTGAGGAAACTGCTTTCGATTACAACCGTTACAAGGCCACCTACGACGGAAAATCACAGTTCAAGCGCAGCTTCCACCAGGAGCTTGAGGGTATGGAGGTCGATGAGATCAAAGCGGGTGACAACTCTGATGATGTTGTTATGATCGCAAGCAAGTCTGACTCTTATAATAACGAGAGAGAAATGGGTGTTGTTGGTGATGACGCTGCTGCTCATGAGAAGATGTACTCTTACTGGCATAACATGAAGCTCATCACTCCCAGTCCAAATCTTAAGGGCTGGGGTATCAAGCAATACTTCCAGTTGCTTTACCGTAACCTTAGGGTTTTCACATTCCCTCCAGTGATTCTCTCAGGTATCATGTGGGGTTCTCAGGATGCATTTTTGTCTTTCTACCTCACCACTGAAGATAATGACTACTACGGTCCCCCTTGGAACTACTCCAATGCAGGTGTCGCTATTATGAACGTTCCTTGTTTGATCGGTGCCTTTGTAGGCTGTTTGTACGCTGGCTCTGCCCTTGACTATTTCTGTCTCTGGATGGCTCGTCGTAATGGGGGTATTGTAGAGGCCGAATATCGTTTGTACTTTGCTTTCCTTGCTGGTATCGTTTGTCCTATTGGTCTCCTCATGTTCGGCATTGGAACTCATAGGGATTTGGACTGGAGAATTATGTATGTTGGGTTGGGTTTTATTGGATTCGGTTGGGGTTGTTCTGGTGACATTGCCATGTCCTACCTTATGGACTCGTATCCAGAGATGGTTCTGGAAGGTATGGTTGGTGTTTCTGTTATCAACAACTCTCTCGGTGCCATTTTCACATTCCTGTGTTCTGACTGGTTGGCTGCATCCGGAAACGAGAATACTTACATCGCCCTGGCTGTCATCAACTTTTTCGTGATGTTCCTTGCGCTTCCCTTCATCATTTGGGGTAAGGAAATGAGAAGACATACCAAGGCATACTATGTCAAGTTCATCGAGCTCAGAGACGGTGTTTGAGCGATGCTTTTCGAGTTTCTAGCTCCGATTTTATTGCATGGCGTTGAATGAGTTTGTATATTTTATTTTTGTTTTATGTCGTTTCAGTTTTTTTTCATTTAAGTCACCCAAGAAAATATAGATCTACATTATTTATAATCGAGACAGACTTTCATGATAATATAGTCATCCCAGGCGCAGCAAAGGTGTACAATTTGCTCAACAGGCAGTTGAGTAAATTTAAGGATTTGGTTTTCTTGGATCATATGTTTTTTTTACCGCTGAGCCGGCTGTTATTTGAAATTTTCCTCTCGTCTGATACTATAGTAAGAGGTGTGCCATAAAATACTTCATCTCATCTCACTATGTACACCTGGCCCCACATAATCTCGCATGGAGTAACCCTTTGCGTCATCAGCCTATACTTCAGACAAAGAAGAGAAGAGGAGAGGAGAGGAGGGGAGAAGAGAAGCTTTCTGCGAGCAATCATGACGTAACTAAAAAGATACAAGGGAGATATGATAGATTCGGTGTCTCATTATTTGCTATCTTTAGAACCTAACCATCCCTGCGCTAAAGGGAATCCCAGCTCCGTCATCTCCCAGTCGCTATGCCGTACCATGCTGTGGTATCGCGGCAAACCTGCATAGAGCAAAGAAGGCGATCCGCGATTGGAGGTGAAGCGATGTGGAAGGCCTGTGGGGTGCTTTAAGATGTGTGCATTGATGTAATGCGTAGGCCAAGCACCCTAACGGATGTTGTAACCGACAATAGACCCAGATTAGGTGGGGTGGTTTTGAGTGTTTTTGTTTCTTTATTTCGACTAATTTATCCCTGCTATTAAAGGGATCTCTAACCCTGCGTCATTCTTTATAGTTGCACATCAACCCCGTTCAGTCATATCCTTGTCATTGGATTTTTTCGGATACGTCTACGGAAAATCATCGCAATGAGTGAAGAACATACTGTTGTGATCATTGGAGCTGGGATCTCTGGTCTGAAGGCCGGGATAGATCTCCATGCGGCTGGTATAGACACAGTGATCCTCGAAGCCAGGGATAGGTTAGGTGGAAGACTTCAAACGCTACCTGAAGGATATGATCTTGGTGCAAGTTGGTTCCATGACTGTCTCACAAATCCTCTCTTTGACAAATATTGTGTTAATCCAAAGGACGACAAAAAAATTGACTTTTATTTCGATGATGGGAAAGAGGAGTCGTATTGCAAATCAAAAGAAGGCGTGGTGGATGCAAACAGCCGATTTGAACCCATATACAAAGAGATCCAGGATTACATCAGAGTAAAGTACTCAACAGAGGAAAACGTGCCTGATTTATCATTGCACAATGCCACAAGAGACTATGTGTATAGCAAGCGCAAGCTCTTCACTCCAGAACAGCTGCGTTATGCTCCAACGCTGATCAGATATTTCGAGTTATGGATGGGTATTTCGTGGGACATGATGTCTGCCAAGGAGCTTTTTGGGGAGGACTCAGCTCATCTTGGAAGAAATGCTTTCAATCTCTCTGGCTATGAACGTTTATACAATTATGAGCTGGAATCGTACCCACAATGGAGAGAAAGAATAAGGACTAATTCTCCAGTGGGAGCAATATCGTACGATGAGATAACCAAGAAAGTTACAGTAACTACCACGTCAGGCAAAATATTCAAATGTAGCCATGTGATTGTAACAGCTCCTTTAAGTATTCTCAAACTCGGATATGGGGCCAGAGGTGCCATTGAGTGGAGTCCTTCGCTCCCTGTACCACTGTTGAACTCACTATCCGGGGTCACATTTGGCGCTCTTGGTAAAGTATTCATGAGATTTGATGAAGTGTTCTGGCCTACGGATGTGGATCGGTTCTATTTTTACGCCGAACCTGATGCAGAACTCACTAGATGTTGTGAGGAAGGAAGAAAACCCGAACATGTTCCAACAATGGACAACGATTATACTTACGGCAACGATGCGATTCCACAGCCTTGGGACTTTCCTATTCTTGTTGTGAATCTTTACAGGGCTACAGGTGAACCGGTGTTGATTGCACTCACTCAAAATCCTCTCACTGAGTGGTTGGAGGCTAAGCCATCGCGTGTTTGGCCATTCTTGAAGCCCATGATTGAAAAGCTTACTGGTAGGCACAATATCGCTAATGTGTGCGAGCCAAAAATTGATATAACTCAGTGGACCCAGGATGAGTATGCCAGAGGTTCATACATGGGTATGGCCGTTGGTGATGATTTGGTTAAGGGCATCACAGCGTTACAGGAAGCAGGTAGCAGTGTCTTTGGAGGAGGCAATGTAGTTGGATTTGCAGGTGAACACACTGTTCTTGAAGGTAATGGATGTGTACATGGTGCATGGATCAGTGGAGCCAGGGAAGCAAAGAAGATTCTAGATGAGATCATGAGAAGGCCAGCTCCTTCAAAGCTGTGAGACTACAATCACCCCCAGTATGTAAATATAATGATATTATATGTGTGCAATGTGTATATATATGACTACTGATAGATAAATCGTTTAATGATTTTGGAACATGCCACTCATACACTATAATCATAGCTGTTTGTCAATTTGGCAAAAAACAGCTTAACAACATCTTATCGTGCGGACACTCTCCCTCTGCGGACTCTATCCTCTTCTTCTCTATACACTTTACCCCGGCAGATGCTCCTCCATCCTCATTGTGGATGATGGGGTACAGTTTCTGTGCTCCCCCATCTCCTTATATTACCCGGATGGCATGCTTCAACGGCTGTCGGCACGACACATCCAGGGCGAGGGAGCAGGAGGTGCGTAATTTATTTGTGAGTTTGTGATTGTACAACGGGCCCATTTCCCTTTGTTGAGATTTGGAGAGTCCTTTTGTATATATTTGCAGCCTGCTTGTTTTTGCGGCATTCATTCCTTTCATTATAATATAATTGCTCCAACACTTCAAAGAAGCGTTAGTTTTGTTTGCTCGTTGCTTTTCGTCTCCTGGTAGATTCCAGTATACCCCAACAATATAAGCAAGCATATTGCAGCGTAAGCCAACATCCACCTCAGCACGAGTGGTTTGATCTCTGCCGAATATTCCTGTTTTGGTATTTAATGTTCATATCTGTGACAACCATATATTCATACACATTCACACAGATCATATATAAGTCATGTCAATAGAAACTGCCGACCGCTCCTCCTCGGTGATGAGGAAGAGAACCCCTGAAGTGTCCACGGATGATCTCCTTAAGCTAACCGCGTTGACAAACTCCTCAGGAGTTGTCAGCAGCAGTAGAGCCGAATCAGAGCGTCTACTGGATCCTGACGACCATTATGAGTCCATGGAAGAACGTCTGTTGGTACGCCTAGACCTCTTCCTCAAGAACTTGGAAACCAGGCTCGATGCTTTCGAGAACTATTTCCAGAGTAGGCAGGAAAATCCAAAGGCTCTTTCCGTTGATGACAGTGAAGATATTTCTCGCATCGAGAACATGTACAACGTTCTCATGTCGATCAAAAACTCCGCTGTTTCTGCTGCCGGCGCTAACCTGGACGCTCTAGGTGCCATTTTCGACGATCATTTTGGCGCACTGCTTTCGCCAAATACTGAGGGTGAAATCCACGGGCGACTATTGACAGGGCTACATTATCTTGATGAGAAATTGACCCAGCTCGAAAAAACCATACATGCTCCTGTCACCCATTCTCGTCTGAGAGATCTCAAGGACACCTTCTATAACTATGAGAAAGCAGTTCTAATCGGAGGGCAACGACTCCTTCATTTCTACGAGCTTCCCTTCCAATGGAGGGAAAACAAGTTTATTGTCTATGGATATCGTTTCAACAGCAACTACTCCCATGCAGCCATGAGTATTTGTCAATGCCACAACGAAACCGCCAATATCTGGACACATCTCTTGGGCTTTTTTATAGTTGCCTACCTCGCTGTATTTCATTATCCAAACACGGATGTTGGTATTAAATACTGGAGTGATTTCAATACTACTGCTGTGATGTACTTGTTCTTCACCGCTGCTGTCAAGTGTCTTATCTCCTCTGTCGTGTGGCACACCTTCAATGGAACCTCAGAGCTCACTATGAGACAAAGATTTGCATGCCTTGACTACACTGGTATCACAGTGCTAATCACTGCTTCTATTATCACAACAGAGCACTCTGCGCTTTTTTACCACCCCATACTTCGTGCAGGTTTTATCACTTTTTCTAGTATTGCCGGTGTTTTTGGTGTATTCTTCACATGGTCTCCCTATTTTGATCGCCCAGAAAGCAGAACTCTGAGAATTCTCTTCTTCGTCTCTCTTTCTGGACTGGGTGTTGCATCTTTCCTTAGTCTTATGTACTTCAAGGGTGCCGTCCATGCCCTCAAATTTTATGCCCCACTCATGCGTAGCTTCGTGTGGTATTTGACCGGTGTTGTGTTCTATGGAATGCTTATTCCGGAGAGATGGCGCAGTGATGTTATTATTGAAGACTACGAACTCACGGAGAACCTCATCAAGGAGTTAGCCGAGGCTGATACCCTGGAACAGTATTTGAATAAGACTCCTGAACATACTGAACACCGTCACTTGTTCTCTTCTCTTTGGTGGGTGGATTATGTGTGCTCCTCCCATAACATCTGGCATGTATTTGTGTTGGGTGGAATTCTTGGACACTACTCAGCCGTCTTGGAGATGTTCTCCAATATTCAGTCCAATCTGTAGAAAGGTCTCTGGTAAATACGTCGGTCAGGTACGTCTAACTGCATATGAGGAAAATAGAAATGTATATTATTTGGTGTGTAAAATTGGTCTACAAAATAAGATTCCATTCGGATTAACCAACTGTAGCACAGTCTGCTTGATTTTGATATACTGATTATAGCATTTCAAATCATGTTTATTAGTCAAATGCGTTCTATCCCCTGTTGGAGTTACTTCCCAGAACTCTCACTGGCCTGGAGGATGCATTTCCCGAATAGTTACCCTCTGAAAATGCCGGTAGGTTAGAGATGCTTCCAAAGTCAGGAACTCTAGTTTTATTACCATTACCTCTACTCTCAACCAGAAGTGGTTGTGTCTCAGCCGCAGGCGCACCATCCTCCTCAATGACATCACCACTCTTCCTTCTACCCAATACAATTACTAACCCGCAAGAGGCAAGAACCACCAACAATATCATTCCCACTAAAACTCCAAGTGCAATAGCAACCATAGGTAGATGCAAGTGGAGAGGATCATTAGGCTGTTTATCGAGCCAAGTGGGGGAAATTGGTTGATCAATGAGGAATATGGCATTCCGTGGAGATCTAGTAGTAAAACCCTTGTGCAGGACTCGAACTTCGCGATCGTTCCCTTCAACTAAACTCAGTATATACTCACCTGGAGCGGTCTCTCTACAACTCAGGTTTGTTCCATTGAGGAGCACAGGGATCTCTTCGTCACATTGCAAAAGCTTCTCTCCGGACTCTCCTGGGAGAATGTGGAGCTTCAAAAACGTATCTATAAAGCGAGGATCGGTCAGCAATGTAATATTCTCCCTAAGTAGGGAGCGCGGCGTTGGTACAATTATGGAAAATGTATCCTCTGCCGAGTTTTCTAAAACGTGGGATAAGTTCATGAGGTGCAGCATCTCGATGAACGCACTGGATCCTGTAGACTCTAAAAGGTTACCCAAGGAGATATCCAGCTCCTCAGGGAATATCACTTCTGGGATAGGATGGGCCACCCCCTGTGCAAAAAGAATATCAGAGTTGTGTTTGACAGGAACGCGTTTGCCGTCAATAGTCATGTAGTTGTCCTTGCCGGTAGAGCCAATGGTTACATTGCTTCCCATTATCGTCTGTAGCTGAGTTGTTCCCTGGAAATCACTGTATAATAGGCCATTCATTATAAGGCCCTGTGCGGTGATGTTGAGAGCCGTAGTATTTTGCTGCAGGTATTTTAGAGTAAGGTCCAGCTTGGCCCAGGAATCAAAGCACGGAAGGAATAGGGTATAGCCAGCGTGATTCTGATGCAAATCCAGCAAATCTAGCCCGTCCAACAACTCCATTGATTTAGCACAATGGAAGAAAGGTCCAACCGCAAGTTCAAGCCGTTGTGGGGGCATGAGTTGGTCGTCTATGAAATATATATATGTGTTTCCAACCTCAAACTTCTCAGCAGAAACAAAGACATGATTGTTTAAAAGGGCTCCACCTGAATCTCCCAGTCTCGATACCTTGAGTTTCTGGCAGCTGCCACCCAGTTTACTTGTGCAATACTTGGAATCAAATAATGCTTCTACTGGAAGATCAACTTTGGAATCTGCAAACTGGTATAAAAGACTGTTCTTATGCACGCCTGAATAGGTCTCTGCGATGTCGTGGAGGTTCTCCGTCATCATATTCTTCTGAGATGAATCACCACTCGAAGGATACACGAAAATCGTTTGATCACTAACTGTATCATCGATCAACGCACCAAGAGCACGGAAGTCTAAATCATCAACAAAATCTGTCTCATTAAGGCCATAGAGATATTTCCTGGGCGTAAACTCAACTAGAGGGTCTGAGTAGATTGGCTCTCTGAACAAATGAATCACACCATCAGCGAACAAAATGTTCGAGACATCCGCTTTGATATTATTGATACTAATAGATGACCCATTTAATCTGCTCTCAACGGTGACTGGGGTGCCAGCCAAATTTTTGAGCTTGGCCCTTCCAGGGCTCTTGTCGTCGCTTCTTATGTTTCCCCCGACGTATCCTCCGACAAAATGGCTGTCCAAGAGCAAGGATCTGTCACTACCTCCGAATCCTGATAATAAATATGACAGCTCAACATCATTAATTTCAAGGCCTGAATCCACCACAATAAACCCCGTGTTGTTGTATAGATGTGAGCAGTGTTGGCTGATGAGGGAGCTAGTTGTTGCGATAGCTGTGTTGTTGTTTGTTGTGAAAAACTCGCATAGTGATATACGAGACGGTACAAAGTCAGTTATACCATGTATGACACAGTTCTGTGATTCTGCCTCGAGGTCAGCCTCGACAACTTGAACTCCATCGATCTGGAAGCCATTCCCATCGTTGACCAACAGAATGGGACTGCGTAAGTCTTGTCTGTCTGTATGCGGTATATGAGCGGACTCCATAATCTCTGCTCCAACAATATCTGAGGAAAAGACAGGGACATTGATAATGTAGTTGTTTATTTCCTCCTCTGCGAAAATCCTGAAAGGTGCTGATCCAAACGCGGAGTTGACAGGTGCGGCAAGAGACACATCTTGCAGTTGATTCAAGTATACTATAAGCCCACTCCGTTGTACACTTCTCACAAACTTGCTGAACTGAACGTCAGCCGAAATCACATCCACTATTGTTGTAGTTGGGGGTTTGTTGCCGTAATCATCGTTCGAAGGTATCACAAGAGTTACAGGTTGTGAGTCTGCTGCAGTGCCAACGTCAAATCGTGCGAACGCAATCAAGACAAGTAGAAGCTGGAGATGTACCGTGCAGCTCCAATTCAACATTCTAGATTATACTAGACTGGTCCCTATTTCGGGGAAAAGATGTTTGCTTTAATGAAATTATTTTTTCAAAATTGTTTTTACAGTGTATATAGGAGCTCTCTTGGACATGCTGTTTTTGTATGTTATCTCGATCGCATTGCTGTGCATGGACCCTTATTGTTTAGGACTGGCACCCACACTCATCGCCCCATGCATTAGCTAGGAGCAGCAGCATGTCACCATCGCGGAGGCTCCTGCTCGTGGCTCCTACCTTCGAAACTCTCTGTGTGCATGGCTCAAGATTATCTAATCTATGTATACCACATCTACTGTCGGCTATTTTGCATATGCCAAAGAATCGAATGCACAAAATATATATAGATATACCAATCTCTGAACAACCTCGCCACATAGAAGAATCCTCTCCAATTGATCCTTAGAAAGAGTCAGGGGAAATATTTCAGCAAATAGGCCATGTCAGATATTCCAGAACAGCCTGCAGTGGCGTCAGAACAGCAGCCTACCGAAACACCTGTGGCGGATACCTCTTCAAGAGATGAGGCTGAACTGGAGGCACTCAAGCACAAGATGGCGGAGATGGAGGCAGAAGCTGCTAAACTAAGAGAATTACAAGCACAGCAACATGGTGAACAGCCAGAAATTGACGAAAAGGAGGCTGTGGATTCTCGCAGTGTGTATGTGGGTAATGTTGACTATGGCTCCCAGCCCGAAGAGTTGCAGAAACACTTCCAGAGTTGCGGCAGCATCAATAGAGTCACAATTCTCATGGACAAATTTACTGGAAATCCAAAGGGATTCGCTTATATAGAATTTGCTGACGCTTCTTTTGTACCTCAGGCCTTGGTGTTGAATGACTCACTTTTCAGAGGGAGAAATCTCAAGGTTACTCCAAAGCGTACAAACGTACCGGGATTCAATCGGGGAAGAGGTAGAGGAAGAGGTAGGGGCGGGAGAGGTAGAGGTTTCAGGGGGTTCAGGGGAAGAGGAAGATTTACTCCCTACTAAGGTCCACATGCAAGTTATGTGAGTGGTGGTGTTCAATATCTTATGTTTTCGTGGGGTGATTGTCAAGGCAATGAACAATGGTGTGGCTCTTGTGGAAGCTTTCTTCTCTACCGCAATTGACTGTCTTTCGCCTTTCAATTATAGAGTACTGTCTCCTGCTGATAATAAATATGATTGGAGAAGAACTTCAATGGTAGGAGTGATCTCCAGCGAGTAAAATTCCTCACCATTTAAAATGGTAATGAAAATATTATTAGGATGTAGATAATATCAAATCAATAATGAAGATTTATATGAAATACAAAATTATATGACCGCATATATTCTTGAAAGAAATTATTGGAAAGAAACTTTTCTATTTTTGAAAAGAGCTCAATTCTTTCAAAAGATATTCTATAAAATGGTACTAAATCGTGCCATTCCCTTCCTCCGAAAAACTACTTTGTCTATGAAGTTTTTTTCCATTTTGGATTAATTGTCCTATATTCCTAACGCTGAAATTGGCTTTTTGAATTCCAGCTAATATTATTCTTCATAATAACCAAACTGACAAGTAGATGAAAGAAAGGCCTCATGGTAGAGATGGATTCAGATCAAACTAGAACGCTTTAGAAAAAAAGAGAGAAAAACTGCAAAAAAAAGTCAAATAATCCCCAGGAAAATCAAAAAGAGATAAGTCGAGCAGGAGAGGAATAAATGCTAAAAAGAGAGATATTAGAAGCTATCTGAAAAATCGCCGTTAAAGTATGGATGGACATATAGGGAGTGGTGAAAGTCAGCAGTGTAAACGAAACCATTGCTAAGAAACTAGAGTGAACAATATAAAAACATACCTAATTGCATCATGAAACTTTCGTTATCCATATTATCTCTGTATATTTCCGTATTATATACTACTCTCTTATGGACAGATATCCAGTTCTCCTGCAGTGGCTGATCTTTCTTGACAGTTATATATATTTGTCACTCAGTACCGGTGTCAAAGTTAAGGCGTTTAGAAGCAACAAAATTGGGTTCTAAACAACGAATTTCCCGACTTCCAATCGAGAAAATCTCTTGCTGCTGATCATATATAACGGGGCTATGTGTTTCTTGTTAAGGCGTAAAGTATCATTGAATTTCAACTTCCAATAGGAGACTGGAGCTACAAATCCATTCAGGAATGACAATTTTCATGTTTTTAACGTGTCCTATTTTCTCTCAAGTGGAATGGGGATTGCTATTTCAATAGCTTAGATATTTCCTTACCCTGCTTAGGTTTTGCAATATAAATCCTCGGTAGAGGCTAGCTGATTTGTCAACTCAACTATAAGCACATTTCAAGCATATATCAATTCAATATCCAAACTTATCTCAATTTGGAACAGCTGACTAGCCTATTTGATTACAGATCAAAAAGCAGTGAATGAACCCCGTAGACCAACGTGATGTGGGCCTGATCAAGTCCTGATCTGATTATCAGTTAGTTGACTATTTCAAAGAAGAATTGGTAGTCTCCATAGATGACAGCATCCTGTACGTATATTTGAATATACCTCTAAACCGCTACGTAGAAGATCTAGTATCATCATCAAGGGTGATAATAAGAGTAGAACCCGGAACCCTAGAATGAGAAAACTGCAAATAGACTTGTTTGAGCATCGGTCAAGTGTATTTATTAGCAATCGCTACCGCATTTGCAGCATTAATTAATAGTACATCAAGAAACTCTGGATTAAAAAACATATTATATTCTCTTTTGCTATGTAATAGTTCAAATCATTGAGAGTGATTGAATCATAATTCTGTTACCACTAGTATTATTGTTGCTACTAATATAAGATTAGACACAAATGAGCTGAGCAATAACCCACCTAATAAGTATCATCGAATGCAATATCTAAACTAGCATTTGATAATACAACCCCTGATAATCATCCTATAGTAAATAAGAATTAGAATGCAAATGTATTATATACTTGTGTAATTGTCTTCGAATATATTTGTATAATTGTATACTTACAGGTTAATAGTCTATCATTTATTATTTATTAGCAGCGCGTTACAGCGACAACGACTAAATCCCATGTCTGAGTAGAATAATTAGTTTCACAGACAGACCATCTCCTCTCAGCTTCTTAAGCATCTTATGTATATGCTGTCTTAATCCTCTGTAGAACTATAATGCATAGACAGAACAGTGCTGAATAAAGCCCACAATTATTGATATTAGATCCCTCTTTATCATAAAAGAACAGAAATCACAAGTCTTATTTTGCATGATTATCCTAGGCGGCTTGAAGGTTGATTTCACAAATGGAATTCTCTGGAATAATTGTTGCTTGTATTTTCCCACTACCATACAATTTCCTTTTGTATTGCTAAAAAGGGCCATGCACCAATAAATCACTACGTAAAGGAGCCCGCAGTGACTTTCATTTGGGACTGAAAACTCTTCTCATTGTCATATATTCTCCTTTGAAGTTCTATCTCTCTCTCTGAATGCTTTGTGTTTCATTCGTTAGTTAGTTACTTTCAGATGCTAGTATATCTTTATAAAGTTTCTCAAAGTACATAGTGAAGTAAGTTCACGTAGCATTCGCAATGGCATATGTTTGAAGTTTTAGATGCCTGATTCCGAGATCGACATACGGTCTTTTCAAACTAGCTACTCTCTAAAGTTTCTGTGTGAGAGAAGAGTTTGAAATGTCATGTGTGTACGATTCTTCCATCTTTCTTTGTTAACTGCTTGGGTCAGTCAATTTATGGGTTGTTTAGTTGTCAGCTTCTCCTTGATTCGTGTAGCAGACATTTCTAAATTACTAGGTGAAAATCTGTCCTCCCGTAAACATCATTTGCAATCATTCAGATGTGACACTACTTATCGTAATTGTTACACAAATCTCACTACAATATAGTGAGTTTAGCATTTCATTCGGTCAACATAACAAGAGTATATATAATGTGTGTTAACTATCATATAAAGCCCCGACAGCAATCTGCCATTAAGATATTTTATTTATCAAAGATTGACGACTTGAAAATATAAAAATAAAAGTTGGCGTCTCGTCAATAGGAGTATACTATTAAAGAACAGGGAAGCCCAAGGCTTTTATGGTAAGTACACCATGGACCAAGGGGACTTTGATACTCTGGTTTCAATATCTACAAATAAGCTCACTAGACAACCTTTCCTACATGAGCTCAAGAAATCACCAGCAGTCCCAACAGTTTTACAGCGACAAACTCATCTGTCTTCAGGGGTGGTTAACCAAGCAACTCCTCACGCAAATACTCGGGCATCCAGCCAGGGCCACCAGCTCTCAACTCCTCAGCTTCGACGCCCAAAAGACATCCCAAAAACATATAAAAATAGCAGATCAACCTCCACAGGCGCGAGCTGAAAAGTCCTCTGAAAAGGCGGCCAATGCGAGGACACTCAGTTCTTTAGAGAACCGTGGCTGGAAGAGAGATTAGAAGAGAAGAATCTACATCGTCTGAGTCATCAGATGGTGGGCTTAAAGGCAGTCGCAGTGTTCATGCTCGTAATAGCAATAACAACAACAACAACGTATAAACGTCCCAAAACTGCGACAGGAAAGTGCGGCTTCCTTACTGTCTGTCTCAACATCGGTGATAAGAGGTTTGCCTCAGTGCCATCGTCATCTCCAAAGGATAATCAGTCACGTATTGTTCAAACAGAAAATGGTGTGAAGGGTTCGAAAGGGGCCGTAGTGGAAGTGGATACCAACCACAAAGAGAGCTCAGCAGTAAAGGAAGCTCATAAGAGTGGCAAGAAACACTCACTCTTCAGCGGGTTAGAGATGACAGACCTCAGTTCCTCTTCAGTGACAAATGTTTCAAAAGGTGACGGTGCACCCAGGCAGCAACCGAATAGCGTGTTCTACATGGAGAGTTCGCCCTCACCTGCCGATCCAGAGGGTTGGCAGGTGGTAATGGAACCTATCCGCATGATTCTGAGGTCCAAGCCACACAAAGATATCTTGGGCAACGGCATCATAATATCCCGTGAAGACAAGCAAATGGGTCCAAGGGTGCAGGGTTTGGAAATCAAATTTCAACTCAAGGGTCAGCCACACGGGAAACACGAACAGCTGCCAAGGCCTTACGCGCCAATTGCGAGCACCCTAACTCCCCTTTGTCACATGTTAACCCTCAAGTGCATAGTTCACAACAACAACATCAAACAGCACCACCATCATCATAATCAGGGGGTACAGGGCCAGCATCATCACAATGAATTACAACCCAACATGCATGACCAATCTCATCAATTGGCTTCCCTGTGCAAGCAATTATATAAATGATCTAACGCTATACTGTGATTAAAAAAAGTTAAATGCTCACGATTGCCGATTGTGACAATGTTAATATACATTTCATGAACCAGGTAAATCACCGTACTTCAGCTGTGGGTGGGTTTAGTATTTATGTAGCAAATGCCGCGAATGTCTCTTTGAATAACAGCATATGTCTATGTCTATTCCTGCTTTATCAGCTACTCACTTTATGTAGACGAGAATAGTTTTTATAGTGCGATAGGCAGACACATAGGGCAGAGTGATTCATTCATAGCAAATATAATTAATTAATTTATAGTTCCAGACGAGTAACCGACTGTATTAGAAAGCTACAGGGTAAAGAGTAAAACAATTATACAATTCAAGTTTCCCGCCGTGTTCTGTAATCGAGATCGGAATCACTCATTTCATTTCACAGCTCCTGTTGAATACTAAATGGGCGTCTTTCCCGTTTTGATTCTTGTCTGTTTTACTTGGATGGGATACGGTGAGGGACTATAAACAGCGGTAACTCCTCCTGTATTGTGTTATTTATTTATTGATCAGATACAGAACTTGTCCAGTTATTACACAGGAATTCATGAGCTATTGATTCGAACTCTCAAATATGTTATAGAGAACCGAGTGTATGTGAATTTCGTTTATCTGTTCAGTGTCATTCATTAGCTAAAAGCTGAATACAGTGTGTAAGTAAGTATAAGTAGGCTTCCGAATCCCTTCTATCTGTTGCACCCATTTAGTAATGAGTTTCAATAGACTTGAAATAAGGTCAAACTACTCTTCTCATCTAATCAGGGCTCCATCACTCTGCAACAAGATATGGAATTGTCCTGAATCCATATAGCCTAATCTCTGCTATAGAATATTGTGGAAATTACCATATCATCGTGCCTTCATTACCATGTATCAACACAGGGTGCATCCACTTATGCTGTATTAATGTACTAATCACCGTCTTGAGTAGTAGGGGGATATACAGGAGGAAAGGCTAAAAATCTCTACCATGATATAGTTTCCACTCTATGTTTAACCTACTTCATTTTGTTAGACTTTTTATTTTATGGACACGATAAATGAGAGTGTAACCGACAATTTGCAGTAAGTTTAAAGATTTTCCAGAAAGTTCAAGGGATCAAAAGATATCTTTTGACTATATTTAATCTCTTTGAAAAGCTGCGTTAAGATGTTAAAGACCGGTCATTGCAAAAATATAGAGCGACAATCAGTAAGCCTCAATCTGCAGAACCAATCAGTCGTTGCCCCCAAGTTCGATGAATAATCACCACAGGCAAAATCTATAACACCGCTACGAGTTGCATTCTGTAGAGAAAGTGGGAGAAGAAATGCTTTTCACACCGGGAAATGATGTATAAAATTTGCATGCTGTCCTGGTGATGAGTGCTACCCAATTCAATTAAGTGGATAGGAAAACAATTTCAACTAGTTGCTTACGAAGCCCCCTTCGTAGACATCAGCTATTTGCACAACCACTCACTCTTCCCTTAACCTTTTGTCTGGCTATGGCAGAGGAAATAACTGTTTGAGAAGGAGATGATGTATGCAACAAACATCCTGACATATATCAGAATGTTTATTAAGTCTTTCTTCTACCCGCCAGTCATAGCTAAAGGTTATTATTTGTTAACAGGAAGATAAGAGCTTGATCAGTTGATGTAGCTGTTTCTTAGAAGTTTGCAAAATTGAGTATTCTTCTTGCTGTGAGAAGGTGATTTGCATCGTGTAGATTTTTTTAAGTGTAACTTATTGACTCTCAGCCCTGACTTGTTTGGAATATTATGATCAACCCGATATAATAGGAGATTACCATGTTTACCATAGCAACATCCTTCTTTTTGGATTAGACAGAAGGAGAAAAGAATACACATGAGAGCAAATCACTGGCTACTCGACAATGTTGCTTTATTCCCCGCTCTACTCCTGAATATCAAAGCTCTATCTAAAAGCGACAGTCAAGTCAATCATTGCATTATAAAGTAAATCATGATTTAGAATACCTGAATTGTTCTCATAGGAAATGAGTATATTCCGAGAGGGGATATATATATCGTACGAAGTACTCTTCTGATTTAATCATTGGATATTTTCTCAGTAATAAGCAATAAATAGGAAGCACGCACCGGAGATTATCTTACTCTTTCAATATTTTATTGGGATTTGAACTCTGAAATTCTGCATCTGGAGTATGCCTTGACAGAGAATGTCTAGAAATTAGAGTTTGTAAGCTACTAGGATTATAGTAAGTCCAAGTATTTGTTGTTTCTAGGTGCAACGGATAGAAAGCTCTGCTTTACAAATGGGACAGTAGCAGCCGTCCCAATAAGGTATACTACTACCCTTGGCAGAAACAAAAAAGATGCAGCGCTACAGCTAGGAAGATAAAGGATGGATCCGGTGAATAAGTAAATAACTCCACGGTGTGCAATACAGTTCCAAACACCAGTTGTGAATCTTATTGTGCGTCAGTTTTGACTGATTATTTCAATAATGTTGAAGTCCCCTAACTAACTATCTTTACTTTCAATATATTAGCAATAAATAGCAAGGGAGAACAAACAATGCGAGTTTGGACTGGGAGTTAGGGAAAGATCCAAGATTGAACATCTGGCTAATATTTGTTTGTATCGGAAGTTTGTGGCTTCATCATTCAGTGAAGAAAGGAATTAACAGTGGCTCATGATCACTAATAATTAATTAAGCGAATTTCAGAGTTGTGTACACAACTATAGAGTGGTCCTTAAAGTGCTCTCCCCTCTAATTCGCTCTTATTGAAGAAGCAGAGGTTATGTCGTAGATGAACCTGTTGGGGTTTAATTAATCATTTCAATAACAACACAACAAATAGATAGCGACAGTTTTTTTAACAGCTCGACTCGACAAATCAGAGAAGAATCAACGAATGAGCATCAATGGTAGAGGAAAATGAGACTGTGGGTTAGTAGTTAAAACATACTGAGGCTAAATTGAAATAATTGTATCTCAGCCACTGAGATAAGTTCAGCAATTGAAGTCTGCATTTCTCCGATCCCTCTCGGTGAGCAACATAGAAGCAACCTACCTTTAGGATTGCGTTTTAAGTAACTTATCACTATTTATTATTCATACACAGTAAAAGTGCTCAAATATTCAATATACATATTATATATTTGCGGTCGATCTATTTTACAGTATAGTTTGATCTCATTGACATCAATCTATTGAGACCGATATAGTTAGTACTTTCTATTTTAAATGCCCTTCAAAGGATTTTTCTATACTTTTGCTTTGCGTTCTCTATTTCAGGCTACTATTTAGGGACAGATATGGAGAAGGGCTAGTGTTATTTGCGAAAATATATCCTAGAATTCTTGATTTTTTGACTTTGTTCATGCTCACAATTTATCTATTATTTATTACTTGAAGTAACCCTTTTCCAATAAGTCTTTGGATTTCACTCACTCCTTCCTCCGTCGTTTTTCATTATTACATAGGTTGAATAGAGTGTATAATAAATTTATCATCATTGTAGTTGATACCTCTATAAATTTTATAGAGAGAAATTTTATTTTTGCTTTTCCTATTTTCATCAGCCTTGGCATTGCCCCTACTGTGACCCTGACTAAGTTCAAGATGAGTGGGTTTCCGGAAGATGCCATCGCCCTAACAGGAGATTGTTTCCGATATCCGGTCGTGAAGTCTCGCATTCTGAGCATACATACATGCAGGAGAGAAAATATAGGGTGTGCGTACCCCGAGGTGGCTTCAGTGCCAGTTTGGAAATTAGTTATTAGCTATAATCTGAACAGAGTTGCCATGTTTTAGGGTTATATACATTGGTTGCCAATCGTGTCGTATATATAGGAAGGCAATTTGGAGGTGATGCCAAAAATAAAGAGAGTCCGCACTGGATGTTGGACCTGTAAGGAGAGGTGAGTCGCCAAAAGTCAACTGTCTTATGCAGGGCAACGGAAGTAACACTAACCTATTTCTGTGTGTAGGCGAAGGAAATGTGACGAACTGAAACCATTTTGTAAGTAACTCACAGATGATCTAATTGGCTGTACTTGCAATTAGCTGACCATTAATTCGCTTAGGCAACAATTGCATCAGTTCTGGGAGAAGATGTCAGGGTTACGGCATTAAGCTCTCCTTTGATGTAGACGATAGCCGAAACACCGCAGAATCGAGCACCAATTCACGAGGAGAAGTGAAATATGGGTTTAGGGGGCGCCCAAGATTGAAGGAAAGTCTCGCAGCAAGGGAGACTATTATGCAGATAGAGCCTGTACGAGCCAGAATCCCCGCAAATGTGTTGCAAAACACCTCTGGCACTGTTGTTGCTCAGGCATTCAATGAGAATGGCTCACATTCCATCGTGACCACGGGATTCGCAGATGTCAGAGATAGCCAAATGCCTTCGAAATCTTTATCTGCGCAACAGTTGTTATCATTGGATATCGGCAAGCCAGGTGACAATTCAGCAGATCCGTTTCAATTGCAAACTGCACTCTATGATGGGCTGGACTATCTGCTGAGTCAGGAAAATGCCCAGGTCATCAATGATATCATGGGCAGCTTTGATCCGAAGAAAAGTATAAGTACCTCTGGCCTATCTCCTGGACTAGAATTTCTTAGAAATGACGTCGAACAAAAGGTAAATGATGCCGACAAAGGATCCCAACTCAATGAGGAGATTGTCCATTTCATTGATAATACAGAGCTGTACCCTTCGTCATCTGCACTCACTTCAACATCGTATGCAGATGAGAGCATGATGTTGAAGCATTTTTTCAACAAGTTGCTGCCCCTTCTGGACTCTCACCCCAACTCGCCCTGGCCAGAACTGGCCCTCAAGTACTGTGATACAGAGATTGCAAGAAGTTGTTTCATTTCTCTTTCGTGTATGCACTTGTACGAGAGTCGGGGGGGAAATGACTTTTATAAGAAGGGAATGCTTCACATAAATAACACGATGCAGTATCTGATGAAATATGTGAGCCAGAACTCGCACGCTCCAGCACCAGGTGATAAATCAGAGCAAGATGAAGGGGGTGGAATCAGCGTCGAATCCATTGTTATCAACCTGAAGCGTGACAACGAACAGAAGAAACAGTCAAGCTTTTTTGTTATTCTCCTGCTTATTTACGTGCATCTTCTATTCGGTGTCCTTGAGAGTGGGCGTTCGGCGCTTTCGAGAATATTTTTAAAGCTCTTTGCCAGTATAACCGAAGACAAGACTTTCAATATGGTATTAAAACGTATAGACCAGTCTCAGACACTTATTTGTGTTTTGTCTTGGTTTGATACTATCACTGCTGTAGTGTCGCCTGATTGTCGACTGCCATATTGCAACCCACATTGGTACGGTACCAAACATGACTTCATATCAACTGCGAAGATGAACGGATGTCCAGGAGAGATATTTCGCTGTATTGCAGATGTGTGCAAGCTAAGGAGAACTCTGAAATACAATGAAGTAAAGCCCGACAAGTTGGAGGAAGAGTTTGATCGGATTAAATTTAAAGTTGTGAACTATCGAGACTATGTTCCATTTGAGATGAATGATCAGCTGTCTGGATTCAACTATGCTTACGATATGAGACTAAGAGGTGCGCAGTGCTGGTCACTGGCAACTCTCACCAAACTCCTGGATGTGTGCAAACCAGCTGATTTCGGACAACTAATTCAGCAAAACATCAGCGAGTTTATTTTTGTCTATGATACTATGGCTCCTACCTCTCCCATAGTGACGCAGATGGTGTGGCCGGTCTTCATCCTGGGCTGTCACTGTACACGAGATGAAGATAGGGTGCAATTTCGCAAGTATATGGACACCTTATATAGTACGGTGCAGATGGGCACTGTGGCAACGATGCGTAAAATAGTGGAAGAAATATGGATGACAGGTAAAACGTCAGAGGATATATTACAAGGCAGGGAATGGCTGGAGGCTGGTATTGATTACCTGCCGCTGTAAATGTGAGATAGACATCTACTTATATACATACATTTATACATACATTTAGCCAGATTGAAAAAACAAGTCATATATGAAGTCATTGCATTATTCAGAAATACCTAATACCAGAAACTCTACTAATCAACTAGAACAGTTCCACCTCCTTACAGCTTCTGCATAGCAGCAACATCGGTAGACTGAACATGGTCCTCATCCTCCTCAATACGGCCCTGGAGATCATCGAGAGAGACCTTCTCGTCCTCAATGACAAGGTTGATCTGCAGCTTCTTGATACCGAAACCAACTGGGATCCACTGGTGAGCACCCCAGACGAGACCGTCAATCTCAACAGCCTTCACATTAGCAAGGAGCTCCTCAAGGTCAGTCTCGTCATCCCATGGCTTGACGTCAAGGGTGACAATAGACTTAGCAGCTGGCTTTGGACCCTTAGCAGCCTTCTTGGCAGCGTACTCAGCGAGTCTCTGCTGCTTGAGCTTCTCAGCCTCCTCATCAACTTCTTCGTCATCGGAACCAAAGAGATCGACATCGTCGTCATCCTCCTCAGCGGCAGCAGCAGCTGAAGCAGCTGGGGCCTTAGCAGCTGGAAGAGACTCGAACTCCTCAGAGAAGGAAGCAATGTGGTTAAACCATCTAGCAAAGTGTGGGAACTGCTGCTGGGCAGCCTTGTAGACGGCAACATCAGCCTGGGAAGGAGCAGTACTGTAATTGAGTGACTGTTAGTAAATTGCACGATGGTGAGAGGGAGAGCGAGCAAAGGGTTCCTTCTGATCATAGTCAAATCACCTGAGTTTCCTCACTTGTTGCTGTAGGGATCAGTAGTTTGGTGTTGATACTCATACAATGGGTCTTGAGGCCATCTCATAAACACGGACCAAAGAAAATGTTCATCACGATAAGCAAAGGAGAATTGATCTGAAAAGAGGGCTGAAAAACCTTAGTGAGCACCGGTAATGCTCCCGCAGATTGTCCATGGGTGCCAAAGCTCGCGCCTTGACTATATACATAATCTACATACCCTTCAATGTATGACTTGTCAGCCAAAGAGGCGTTCAAAGAAGACAAAGTCTCAATCTTGGAGAAGTCTGTGAAAGACATTGTGTTATTATATTATGGAATTGGTGAGTGGAGGTGGTAACGACAAAGCTCAAAAAAATACAATCCCCGTTTTAAAAAAGATCAAAGGAGCAAATATCAAGTGCTCGCCGACATCCTTCCTCTGCGCAGCAGCTCACTGGTGCGTACACGTTGGTGAAAATTTTTAGAGTGAACGCAGGGCTTCTAACATTCCTCCATCTATGCATGGGACGTACATAGTTGGATGAGGGCTTCAAGCAGAGCTCATGGAGGTGTACGTCTCAGATCAAAGAGAGTGAGACGCCTATGGGTGATGCGATTGTGGGAGAGTACGACAGAGTATGGCAGGATAGCAGTATGGCAGTATGGAAGATTATGTCAGTCAGAGGTAAGAGTAGAATTGCTTGTGCGTGTCCCAATCTCTATCTCCCGGTGAGCGAGCCAGCTAGTCCACTATTGCTCGTGGTCTCATTCTGCACCTCTGTAGTGCGCGGCAAGCATAGTTGTTAGACGGTGAGGACGGAATGGGATAACGAATGGAGCGCACACGCTATTGTCTGTATAACGCGGACTAGGTGGATAATAGCAACCACACTGAGCAATACATGGCGCATCAGATAGAGAAGCAGACAGATAGGCACACCAAGGGCGGTCGATTGTTTTTCAAACTGTGCTGTGAAGTTTAATAAATACCGTTATCGTTTGATTTTTATTTCCGCTGCTATTGTACAATGGCACCCCTGGAACGCCCGCTATTTCCTCAGGCGCTCACGTCTTCTTTCCAGTCGCGGTTGCGAAATGAGAACACGTCCCTCTTCATACCTGCTGTTCCATCTAGAACGGCAAAGAGAAATGCCACAGCGGTGAATTATGCCGAACTGGATGAATATTTTGTTGATGACGATGAAGGTGACCAAAGCTTTGATGACGATGACGACGATAGGCCACGCAGAAGGGCACAACCACTGGCAGTGAGAAGTTCAGCACAGGGTGGTGCTACCATAGATTTATCCCATTTCCAAGGTAAACCAGCCTTGAAGACCAATACATTGAATTTCAGCGAAGCCGAAGTTAGGTATAATGCCTCTCTTCCAGAAATCCTAGTGCCAATAAAGATCAATCTGGAACATAGTGGCAACAGAATCAATGATGGCTTCATGTGGAATCTGAACGAAAGCCTTATCACACCCGAGCTATTTGCTGCTAATTTTTGTACAGATCTAGAACTTCCCAGCAATTACATGCAACAGGTAGCACAGTCAATTAGGTCACAGGTCGAAGAGTATCAGTCGTTCGCTGCTCTTCAACTTCCAAAGGAGGGTGATGGTTTACATGTGATATTCCACTTGTCAGTGAATCTCGACAAACAGTTATATGAGGATAAGGTAGAGTGGGATTTGCTGGACAATTCCATTACTCCAGAGGAATTTGCTACGTCTGTGGTTGCAGATCTAGGTCTGGCACTAGAATTCAAGCCTGCCATTGCCCAGGCCCTGCACGAGGAGATCCTCAAATCTAGAAAGGAATTCCTAGAAAATCCACAACTAATTTTGTACCAGTTGCAAGATATTCCCAAGCAGAACCAAGTGTACAGAAGTGCCCCAACAGAGTTGATGTACGAGAACCAGGGACTGAGATATGATGCGAAAGACCTCGGCAAGGATTGGAGTCCTACTGTTGAGACCCTGTCACAATGGGAGATTGAAAAGAGAGAGATTGAGAGAGAGAGAAATATCAGAAGACTCAAACGTGAGAGTATGAGGGTTGGTGAAGAGGTCGTTGTAACTTCAAAGAGACGTTCCTACAGGAGAAGGTACGATGAGTTGGAGGGTACGATGAAACCCGTCTGAATGGTGGCAAGAAAAAAAGATATGTGTATTATAATATGGTATTAGATGCCTTAAATTATTTACGAGGTATTGGCATATATTGACTACAAGAATTGTAACTCATATGTAAATATACATTTTCATGATAACCTTTCACTAAATATATTCAACTATGTGTAACGCGTAGTGTCCATACCGAGCTTGTACATGTTAGAGCGCCGCGCGTGCGTCTGCTCTTTTGGGGTGTATGTTTATACCAAGAGATGAGGAGGTGAAAAAGAATACAAATGCTATGTAGGGGAAACAAACTTTGTGCTTCGAACCATATTTGGTAGTATCTTTCGCATACGTGATGAGTTCTGCGGAGACACCTGAACAACATAAAGATCCGTTTGACCTTGTGACGGACTATTTGTTTGCCAGATCATCATTCGATCTAAGCATAAGCAAGGAACGGTTCAACACAATTTTACAGAGGACGCCAGCCAAGCAACACCCAGAGTTGGCAAAGAAAATCTACGACGCTTTACTACTGCAGAAGCGAGATTCTCTAAGACTGTCTGCGCGTTCTTTACAATCTGCGGTTCCACAAAGGGATTGGGCCGCTGAGGTTGCTGCCGAGCACTCTGTATCGTCCAATACCTTGGAGAAGCTGGTTTCACAGATGGAAGCTCTCAGTGGCTCTCTACAACAGGAAATTGACTCACTCGAAAAGCAGTCTGAGCAAGAATTATCAGAAATTCAAAAGATAGTCGATTCCCTCAATGACTTGAGATACGGCAACATAAATTTTTTCTCCTCGGTAGACGAAGTGTGCAAGTCCCTACAGGAGTTTGAGGAGCAGCTTCTCACATCTGTTGGTAAATTGCACCAGGAGGAAGATGACGAGACATAATCACACGATCAAGCCCATGGACTACCCTGGTATCATGTTGTATTAATGGAATCAAATTGATTTCTCAAGGATGTACTGATGGATCAAGCTCGGCGACGTCATATATCGACTCCCCACACCACTTCCAGGCCTCAAACTTCCAGTTCAATGGAATATTATTGTGCACACAGTAGCCACTACCACTGTTGCTATTTATACAACCTGTGAGTGGGGCATCCTTAAGATATATGAGTCTTCCAACTCTCGAATGTACTAGTGCCATGCCACACATGGTGCAAGGTTCATGTGTTGTATACACATGCTGTCCAAGACAAAGGTAGCTTGTCGGATCTGATTTATCACCCTTGGATTCCACTAATCTCCGCTCTTTCTCTTTTGCAGCCACTTTCTTGATACAGGCCATCACGCTATGGTTGAGAGGGTCCCCAGACCTACCATCGGCTGTGACCACCACAATTTCATCGGTGATTGGGTTCACCATCATGGTGACGATTGGATACTATTTTGTGTAATATTAGTGTGCTGATACTTAAATAGATATTTGTTAATGGAAGACTTACCTTTGCATTGCTAGAATTTGCTTTTGCGCATAGTAGTGAAAGATATGCCTTCTCCTTTTCGATGTCTAACCTCACCTCATTCATTTCTTGAATGAACGGATTGCCCTTCCATATTATAGGCCAGTACGCATTTGACCACTCAACAGAAAGTTCTTTATCTCCTGGGGTAGTGGAGGGCACCCTTTGAATGTACAGATCAAGGATGAGAGAGTCCCCTTGATACGTAAGGATCTCTCTTATCACTTGCTGGCTTTGTTCACACTCGGTACTGCATACTAGAGTCAGCAACCTTGTCTCTTCGATTACAGTGCCTTCCACGTCCTGCCGCTGCTTTTTCACCTTCACAAACCTCTTCAAATGATGCAGATCTATTGGGTCGTCGGGCAAATCACGCAGGCACTTTATTGCCATAGAAGACAGCCTGGGGTCAATCTCCGCTACCCAGGCATCACAAAGCTTGAGCACTCGACCTGTATCACTTGGTCGGATCAGTTCAAAACAGCCATCTATTATACCCCTCTCATAATCAATTTTGTGTGATGACTTTGTTTTAGGTGCCATCCTAACGATGTGTGATCCAACAAGAAACCCACGCCTGTCTGTTTTTTATACTCCATTCTACAAGCACTGATGTTTTATCTTGGAGGGCCAATTTTTCACCTCATCGCCCTATGCGCATCGCCCTGTGCGCATCGCGTCCAGACACATCGCGTCCGGCTACATGCGATAAGCAACTTAGTGTAAACAGAAAAAGTGGACAAGTGGAGAAGTGGGGATAGGATAAAAATACCTCAAGCTCTACAACGCACCCCACATCTCAAATGCTGAATCTTGGTGCGTTCATTGCCCACAATGGCATAGAAGTTCCCACTTTAGAACATTTGCAGCTCGTGGCCGGTCCGCCTGCACAAGAACTTTATGCACTGTTTGAGGATCTCAAGATTGTGCCTAATGAAGAGGTAGATAAGGGTTTCGAGAGAATAGTCCCTCCACAGTATATACGGCAACAAGATATTTCATACAATGAGACAATTGACCAGGTAATTGCAATTTTGAAGTCACGAAATGATCGTGATGGTGTGTTACAGATGGGGTACCAAGATGGCAAGCACAACGTATCCTCAGAGTTTTTCTGTGGTGCAGTCAATTTCCATGTATCCTTTCTCAAATCTGCTGTTTTCAGACTGCTTCAACAAACAATTGGGTATCGTTTATTTATGGACTTGATACTTAACTACTCTGGCTTCTTACAAACAGGTGGAAACAACTCATTCAAGCAGGTATTTGGTGCTCTAGCGAAGAGAGTTTATGCCCCACCAAAGGAAAATGACTATGTCACTAAAGATAGGATGATGTACAAGATCCCAATTATGTTCAACAAGCTAGAACCTGTTCCAAACTCTGATTTAGATCTTCTAGCCCTGATGTTTCCAGAGCAGTTTTCTAATTCAGAAAGGATGAACATGCCCAAAAGATTCAGACACCTGCGGAAGATCTGTAAGATCCTTGTAAAAAGACACCGTAAATGCCCTTACAGTTATATCGTAGATCAAATGTGTACCTGTGACTCTCCTTTTGAGAAAAGGTCTTATATTGAGATGGCGTCTAACAGAAAGAAGGTGATAAAATTCGTGCTATGCATATTTAATATGGTGATACCTTCTGAATTGACTGGTACCAAACGCAACAAAGCTATCCTCATGAAGAAGATATCACAGTTCTTATTGGGAAAGAAAAATGAGCGGATCAGTATAAGTTTCTTGATGAAGGATATAACACTAACAGACATATCCTGGTTAGGAAAAAGGCAGAAACTAAACAAGCAGGACTTTGAGAAGCGACAGAAACTTCTTAAGGGATTCCTAGCATGGGTATTCAATCACTTCATATGCAAACTGGTAGGTAGCTTCTTCTATGTGACTGAAGCCTCACAGTCACAGGATCTCCTGTATTATAGACACAGTGTATGGAAACGCATATGCAAGCCTTTCATGGACCGCTATTTTTCGAAATATCTCACTTTGTCTAGCTGTTTCAACCACAAAGACTTTGACATGTCCGAAAACTTTCACGCAAAATTGAGATTTGTTCCCAAAAAACAGGATTTCAGAGCTATATGCACTCCGTGTAAGGGTTCTGCAGAGGAGCGGTTTGCATACAACCATCATATAACACATGAGATTGAACCCACAAAGAATGTGCTCTTATCACTGAGATCTCAGTCAGCGGTCAAGTGTGTTGCTGATATCTTTGAGAGCATAGCAGTATACAGGAGTGAACTTTTGAGAAGGTCAGAAGAGAGAGGATACCGCCAGCTGCCAAAGATATATGCAATGAAGTTCGATGTCCGGTCATGTTATGATACCATTCCGCAGGAAAAGGTAATGGAATGTGCCAAAGAGCTCTTACAGAATGGGGTGTTTGTCAGCCGTCAGCGCTCGTTGCAGCCAGTCCTCAGCAAATCTACTACACCTTCGAGGACTTCCCTTGGTGCTTCATCGCTGAACTCGTTCCTACAACATCGGGACATAGATAAACATAGATCGAACAAGGTGTCTGTAGATAGGGCCTCAACAGAGGTTCTACTTTCTCAGGAAATTCTCGCTATAGTAGAGAGTCAGCTTAAACAGAGCTCTCTCACCACCCGCTCAGCATGCTATACCAGGAAGGATGGAATCTTCCAAGGATTTCCACTCTCGCCTGTTCTCTGCGATATTGTATACGACCAACTTGTGAGAGATCACTTCTCGTTTGTCGATGGACAAAACGGATTGTTGATTCGGGTTGCTGATGACTTTTTATTCTTATCCAGCGATGAGAGATTGACTGCAGAGGCATATTCTAGGATCAATAGAGGATTTTCGAACTATAATGCTTCTATTAACCACGAAAAAACTTTCCAGAACTTTGTGATGCAGAATCAAAAGCTCCAACATCAAGGAGGGAAGTCATCGTCATTGGTGTTCTGTGGCCTAACGGTTAATCTACAAGATCTCTCGGTCACGAAAAAAGCTGAATCATTTCGCATGCAGATGATGCACACTTTGTCATTTGAGACATTATACAAACGGCTGTTGTCTCTTTTGAAGAGCAGGCTACCATATCAGATCTTGAAGCTCTCTCTGCACGAATTCGATCTGATTATAGCAAATGTCTGCCATGCCATTGTGAGTGTACTTCGTATGTTCACTGCCTCTTTCAAAGCTATTGCATCAAATGATACTTTTCGTATTAGGACTTTCGAGGATCAATTTCTCTTCGCCATACCTCAGGTGGTTGGGGCAAATTTTTGGGAGGTCAATGGATCTTACAAACTTTTGAAGGAACAATACAACCATCGTATGAACGCTTCAATTGTTCAAGCAATCACGTCTGAACTATGCAGCTTTCACTTTCAGGGGAAGAGAATCCTGATGATACATAGTTAGAGAATTTTCACGATTCACAATATATATATCTATATAGTTATGCATATCACGTTATTTTATATGGAGTCGATGTATGTATATGAAACCACCCAATCATGCACAAGCAGTTATGCTGCAAACTGACCTTTGAGGTTCTGCTCATCCTTAAGCTTGCGTAACCTTTCCGTTTCCTCTATTCCACCCGATTTCTTTAGCATGTTACCTTCAACGAATGTGCCGAGTTCTTCCTGGAACTGATCTACATGGCTCTGTTTCTTTTTCTCTCTCAGTCTCTCAGCCCTCTCTATGGCCTCAACTCGCAAATCGTGGTTTGGCTGTAGAGCTACAACTTCAGAGAGTACTGCGTTTTTCATATTGTTCAAGCTCTCACCAGGCTCAGGAATAGGAAGCGCCAATTGATGTCTATTCGGGTTCTTGGAGAACTGATCGGCACACTTTTCAACCAAGCTGAAAGTTTCAAATGCCTTTTCAATATCTTCTTTGAGATCATCCACCAACTCTTCTTGCATCTTGAAAAACTTTTGTTCTTCGCACACAACATTGAGTTCATTTTCCCATATCTGTTTCCAATTCTTCTTCTCATTAGAGATAAATAAAGCAATATTTCTAAGCTCTTCCTGCGCTCCTTGAAGCTCTTTAGACACAACCACCAGCTGTCTCTTTGAAGGACGTATCCTCCTTTGGGCAACATCCTTCCTCAGTTCTTCAATCTCGTCTTGCAAGTCGTCCGTTCTCTGAAGCAGCGTCTCCGAATCCCCATTCAACTTGGTCTGACACCTATCCATATAAGCCCTATTCATCGAGCTATCGGAAGTGAGTTTTGAGTCTTTGAATTTCTGCAGCTCCTTCATCATCCCTGTAATCAATTCTGATGCACTTGCACTGTTTGTAGAAGCAATCTGCTTTGCGATACTAAGCTCGTGTCTTATATTTGCCAGCTCCTTATAGTCGGAAGAAGATAACAGAGGGGCAGGATGAGGGGTTGCAGAGGGAGTGTCTGCATTTGTAGATAGTGCTTTCGCGTCAACTTCTTCAACGCTTCTGGAAACCGCAATACTCTCAACGGCAGAGAGTACACTCACCTTTAGCGACTCAATCATCTCCTTCAGAGAGTCTATTTGAGGTTGAACCGAAGAGGTCACTGAATCAGACGAGGAACTACCACCATTAGATTCGGCCTTTGGAGCTGCAGGGCCAACTATGGGTGGATCAGTTGGTTCGTGTAGTGAGAGTACGCTTCCCTCAACAATTTCGTCCATGAACTTCTCTTCAAGCTCGTAAAACACACCTGAATTTTTATCTTTGATGTATATATCTGGGAATGCGTCTCTACCGGGAGAATAGGCAAATGTCTCCACAAAAAGCAATCTCAGCATTGCAGGAGAAACGGGTAATTTTGCCTTGGCTTTCTTGACACGGTCACCCAGTTTCAAAAATACACTCTTCTCTACCTCTTTGTCAGTGTCTGCAGCACCTCTCTCTTGATGGCTTAAGCTTTGCTTGGCACTATTGATGATACTAGCAATTTCACCATCCAAAGGTGGCAATTGGGGAGGTGTTTGTAAGGTTCTGTCTGAAGTAGTTGATTCTTTTGCTAGCGGCGATCGTGGCGTTGAAGGGAAGTTGGGTTCTGTGAGTTTCGCATATTGGTATGCGGAGAATCTCTTAGAAGCACGTCTCCTGAGAGACCCTTCATTCTGTAGCCTTGCAAATGCCTCGCTATTCTGCGAGTCTTGTGATATTCCGATCTCTGCATCTTGAGAAGTCTCTGAGGAACCTTTCTTCTTTGGAGAAGGGGAAGGAGTGACAATGGCACTGGCACCGTCTGCGGGTTGATTTTTACTGCTGCTGCTGCTATTTCGCATAGGCTTAGCAGGTCCAGAGACGGACCTTTGTTGAGAAGCTTTGGAGTTTGCAGCTTGTAGTTGTTGCTGTTGTTGTTGGATATCCTTTACGTCTTCCTGTTTCCTCTTAAGACTCTGTAATAGATTGAGGATGATCTCTCTAATATTCGGCAAAAACTTATCAAGACTCTCTTGAGAGGGCTGATCACTCAATGCCTCTTCTAGGACAACCCTTAGAGACTGTGGTACATCGCCGAGATCGCTCACATCAACACCGGCATTAGAGAAAGCCCTACACATCACCTTGAACTCATTTCCGAGCTGAACGTAAGAGTCCGAAACGTCAGTTTCTGAGGCATTGAGTTTTGCCCACTGTGTCAGACTTTCTAAAAGGTGTTTTGTGGCCAGCAGAAGTCGAGTCACGCTTGACTCAATGGTGCTCATCTAATGAAGTGTTAGTAGGGACTTGCGGATCAGGCGATGGGAAACGCAAGATAGAACAAAAATGCTATGGCTGATTCACCACCAACACAAAATTTTTGATGCCCAAAGTTGCCCATTAGCAGCTAAGTGTTCAAATTGCCGCCTTGTCCTTGGGCAGTTAGGCCACTAGCATCAGGTGTAGATTTATACCACTTACATGTGTTCTCTTGGAAGGAGAGCCTCTTGCGTGGGGAGCGGACATTTCCTCATAAGCTCTAAGCAGTCGGTCACACACAATGCCAACAGCAAAATAAATAGGACAAACAAACCAATTCTGATCGTCAAGTATAATCACACTAGAGTATAATCACACTAGAGTATAATCACACTAGAGCAATAATCTCAGCCATAGCATGCAATACACTCCACCATGCCTTTCTCTCTTCTCTTCTCTCTTAGTATATATGCCATCCCCACCGCATGTTATCAACCACTGTTTACCTGCCCTCTGCATACTATATGGCCTCTGCACTCTATGGCCTCTCCGCTCTATGGCCTCTGCGCTCTATGGCCCCTGTACTCTATGGCTATTGCACACTACGGCCTTACTGCCGCATTCCTCCCCTTGACCTCCACTGCTAACAATACTCATACAGAAGAAGCGCACAGATCACTACCGCACAACTGCCGCACAGATCATCACTGCACAGATCATCACTGCACATGCCCCACCAACTCAATGGATATGGTAGTTATTGTGGTGGAATGGCATCTCGTTGGCACACTATATGATATGCTATGTTATATTATATGCTATATTATATGATATGCTATAGTACACTATGTGATATGATATGTATATTATATTATATGCTATAATGCACTATATGATATGTATAGTATATGATATGCTATAGTACACTATATAATATACTGTAGCACACTGTGTAATACTATGTGCCCTATCCTTTGCAGATACCACATTGCCAGCCCTAATAGTAACGGCTCCACTATGATTATCGTAGGCACCACTGTAAAGCACCACTGTAAAGCACCACTGTATAGTGCAGCTACAGTTACGCGTGCAGACGCGGTGAGATCACATAAGTGGGGAAAACATTAAGGGCAGAGAAAGAAGATTTGGAGTGAGTGAGCATATCGTGAGCGTATTGAGCATATTAAGCATATTGAGCACATTATATAAAAGAGAATATTCTAAATGTTCCACTTTCTAATATCTGTGCAGGAAACGATACACGATTTTTCAACATCCAATGTCCAATGAACGGGTTTGAGATTCCCGACTCAGACGGTGAGCTTGAACTGCTCTCACTGTCTGTTCTTGGGTCACAGGTAAGTTTTACAGCTCCACCGGGTCATATCTACCGACATCCACCTTTTTATATATATTGAGCGACTGACATTTCATAGGACGCTCGCAAAAGTGAAGATCCAGAGCCTGCTCTTGCCACACCACCGACAAAGCCCGTTGTATATTCCTTCAGAAGTCTGCGTAGGAGAACGTTCAGACAGCGACATGTCTTTACAGCAGATCTAGCGGAGTACTTAGGATTGGCAACAATAGAAGAAATTGAACATCTCTACTCCCTGGGGGTTACAGAAGAGGAAATCTTGAGGAAACTCAATAGAGTATATGCCTACAAAAAGGGACACTATGATAACCACAGTGGTAGGCGACACAAGTTTGGGAAAAAGACATTCGAACTATACGTAGAGGACTTCAAGAACTACCAGGGAAAGCATGGAAGTGGCAAGAGTTATTATGAGTCAATTGAAGCTGGGAGTGAAAGAAATGAATTGCCCATTCCTATCCCCCATGTGTCTCTTGCGGAGATCGATAACGCGAAGATTCCTCAAACAAATGTACCTGAGATGCATACTTGTAAAATTCCACTCTCTGAGGGCCACTCGAGAGATCAGGACACTCCCCCAAACACAAGTACAGTTTTACTGCAAAATGATCCCTACGGTCTCGATCCTCTGGTGATTGTTGGTCCCTCAAAGAAATCTGTACATATAGAAAACAACACGGCTAATCCGGACACCGATAGCACCACAATACATCCAGCAGAACCAGTAGCTCCGGCACAAAAGCTATCCCAGAACACATTCACAACAGATAAGGCTGAAGAACCCACAGATATACAACATTCAGAATCAAGCACACAAAGCACAGCTACAGGCTCGCCTTATCTATCACAAGAGATACTAGATATACCGAATGTACAAGCTATTGAAGGGATGGATCCCCTTATTTCCTATTCGCGAGAACATACCCCCGAGACAGAGACGTTTTTTGGTCCCAGACTAAGAAAGAAGAGATTCTCTCAGACACACGTCTACACTGCCGATCTCGCTCAACACCTTGGAATCCTCAATACACGGCAATTAGATTATCTTGGCGACCAAGGGAAAACAGAAGATGAAATCCATAAACTGTTGAATCATCTCTATATTCAGAAGCGCAGACTCTTGATAAGCAAAAACCATCCACTGGGGAATTTCAGAAATGCAAGCTTCTATGACTATCTCAAGAAGCCGAAACAGTCATCGAAAGCTACGCACTATTCTCACACCGGAGATGACGTGATGGATCCTGATCTGCAAAGGTTCATCGAAAAAGACGACACAGATTATGAAATGAGTGACGACGAAGCGTATGCTTCGCAGAGTGACTCATCGCCTTCCCAGCTGCAATCTCAAACTTTTTCTCATCAAAGTGCCATCGATAATAATCACAATGGCTCCTCTTCACCAACACGTATATTTGATGTTGATTCTCAGGAAGATGATATCAGCCAAGGGGATAGCGATGTAGAAAACTCTGCTGATCCTCAATCCTCTTCACAGCTGCACCAGCAATGGGTTATTGGCCAGAAGAAATACAAATCACATAAGAGCACATTAAGAGGAGTACTGCCGTTCTCCTTCACCAAGACTGCTGCTTACCAGTCCTCACTAAGGCGAAGTGCGAAGAAACCTTTGGCAGTTGCTGAAGAGAGACCTGGTTTAGCACAGAAAAAAAAGGGATATGGAAAATCCTCAACCAGAGACGATTTATACACCACATTCATTAACGATGGTGAAGATGATAAAGAGGTTGAAGTGGCAACGTCCTCCCCTCCTTATATCCACGAGGATATTGGGGGAGTGGACCCTGATATCCATGAGGATATTGAGTCCGTGGAAATGATGAATCACCGTCTAGAAGAAGCGTATGGTGATGCATATTCTGATACCTCATCGCTAGCCTCTGGCGTCTCCGATATAGCTGATCATAAAGAACTGGATCCGTTTGAGGTGTATCTCTCAGACTCCGAACATGTGGAGTTGATTGATTTGGGTTCAGTCTCCTCAGACGAAGAGCAACTGAGTATTGAAAATGTTGTGAGGAAGCCTCATCAAAATGTCAGTAAAGCTTTGTATAGACAAGCTGGCTTAGATATGTTCGGTATCGCCGAAGAGGATCTCTCCATTGGTATCGATAGAATGCTGACGGGGTCGACTAGAGTTCCCAAACTCCATCGCAAAACAGATTACGGGTTCAGGAGGGGCCAGAATCGGCAAGCTAGGAGAGATGGTTTTGATTATTTCAATACTGAACGAGCCAGTTATTCTCGAATGTCGTCTTGGTCAAAAAAAAGAGCGTCCAACACAAGGGGATACCATACGCCTGTATACAAGAGGTATAAGAGAATGGGAACACAAAACCAGAGTTACAACACAGTTTCTGGCAACTCAGATGGCAGAGTTGCAACAGTTGAGGGCGGAGGATATCGTTCTACATATACAACCACCTCAGTGGGTCCTGGATCCATTCATAGGCCTGTAGGCCCAGGTCATTGTGAGGTAGATACAGACCGTGAGTTTGACGACAGTCACCTGTCACCGGGAGGAGATATACATGGAGGAGCTATACGTGGTAGCAACGACAAAGCGAAACCACATCCCAAGAAGAAGAGAGTCTTGTTTGCTACAAAGTACGAGGAAAATACATTTATCTACCCCCGTAATCCCAGGATGTATTCTGCACAACTAGAAGTGGATAGTGAGTTGTATCACCGTACACGCGTTGGTATGGATCAATATATGGATAAATGCACCCCTCGTCGTGACTTTGATGAGATTGGTCACCTGTCGACGGATACGCACATAACAGACGAAGATACTGAAGGTAAAAGGGAATCGGATGTTGCAATCACAGCAGAAAAAAAGGTTCCTACAAAGTCTCATTTGCGATTTCTCCCTTTCTATGGATCTTGTTCTCCTTCTTCAGAAGCAGAGCAGTTTCCTGACGCTCAGCAAGAGGTGGGGGAGACGGATGAATCTCATGGTGAGTTTGTGATATCTTTTGCAGATTATTCCTGCTCTCTTACCCTACAAGATGTGATACGAGCCTCTGAGTGTCTCACTAAAATGCTGGCGTTCCTGGAACTCCATCACCATGAAAAGTACATTTCGCAGGTTGTCTTTGCTCTTGGACAATTCGGAGAGTGGCTGTGCCGCTTCCCATCAGGGTCAGGTAAATCAGGCGCTGTTGTGTCATTGCTGATGAGATTTTCCCGTGGTGTTATATCGCTTTCCAAAGCCTCGAGTGAAAATGAGAGATCTCGTTTCCTTCCGGTATTGTCATATGCACTGATGCTGTTGCGCATTAGGAAGCTAAAGATATCGGGAAACAGCCAGCAACCTGAAAGCAAGCGTTTAATACAAGGCCTTGACTCCTCTATGGAGCTGGTTATGGAATCTTTCCTTGGAATATGTTGTGGTGTTGGAGTGAGCAGCTTAGAATCTCTTGGCCGCCAAACGCACACAGCGCATGTTCTCTATAACGATTGCTTCCATTTGTATGCTAGTCTATCCGCTTTTGAGGGAAAGAGATTTGTCAATGCAATGAAGGAGAAGTTTCCCTTGTCGGCTTCACATGACCAAAAGATTGCCACCTTTGCGACTTCAACATCTCTCTTGAAGTTCTTGTGTAGAAAGTGCGATGTCTTTCCCGCCCAATGGGAATTTATTATTCCCGCTCTCGAATCCTTGAGAGGTGCCCAGCTGAAGGTGACTCCATCTCATATTGATGACGTTAGATGCGTCTTTAAGTGTGTACACGAGTTGCTGACACGGTACAAATGGGAGTTCAAAGAGGGAGTCCTTGTTAAACTATACTCCCTTGCAAGTATGCTACACTTTGGGGCTGGAGAAAACACTAGCGGCAACGATCTGATCCTGGGTGTTCCACCTTCTGGTATGGCTGATTCTGATTCTCTCTTAACAATGTACATCAAGCTGCTCCATTTATATTCTCAAAGAGTGAACACTGTCAATTCCACAAGATTGGTTGAAAAGATTACTCCAGTGGGGGCTTTGAACAACAATGATTACCAATCATTGGAAAACAGAGCCAATATACTTCTTGCCATGGCAATTGCGTTTAAACGTGATTTCTCCACTAATTTCCGTCCTCTTCTCGTTGTGACATTGGAATCGACTTCCCTTAAGCACGCCCGGCTGGGAATCAGAATGCTAACTGCTGTGGTTGAAGTATTCTCTCAGCATGTTGGTAAGGTTCCGTATCCTTTATTGCAAACTTTCCTCGCCAAGCTGGTTGAAAATTTCCTCTCATCGCTTACAACCACATCGTCTTCTCCACAGCATTTACTCTCTGGAAGCAATGGACTCAGAGAGTTTGAAACGTTAGTATTAAGATTGCTGGAGTCCGTTCACTCTTGCATGGGCACAGGGGAAGTTGAAGCGATTGAATTTGTGGGGATTTGTGCAGTATTTCTTCAACCTCAGCTGCCATCATCCGTGATAATCTTCTCCGCAACGGTGATTCTACAAGTTTTAACCGACACGCATCAAGGAACAAAAGTGATTGTGGGGATCAGTATGTTAAAATTACTGAGAGATACCCTCCTTCCAGCTGCCAGAAAGATTGTGATGCTCATGTTAGCTAATGAAGACTCCCAAAATACGCAAGACGGTGGGAGTCGTAAGCTACTAAAGACGGGGATGAAACTGTGGGTCTATGTGTCTGCTCTTCTCAAAAAGGACTGGCACTCGCTAATCTATTTTGAGTGGCCATACTTCGGCAATGAGCAATCCAGGAAAGGTAATGAGCTATTTCTATATAGTTGTCTATTGGAGTACGGTGGGAACGTTGCCTTCAACAGTGATGAAGAAACCTTTACGCGTATCCTACTATGTAGCTTGGTTCAAGCAGCTGGCCGGGACAGTTACTGGTACTTGCAGTTGTTCTACCAGGTCAATCCAGAAAACAGCCTCTTCCAGTCTTGTATTCCCATTTCCACCATCTCAGAGTCCCAATTCGAGGCTGTCCGCGTGCAGTTACTGCTGAGTTTTGTGGCTGTTCTGGTTAATTGCCCAGCGCACCTAAGACAGGAAAAAAACAAACCAAACAGCAATTTGTTGCCGTTGCTTATGGCTTCTCTAAGAGAGAACTATGATGTGGAGAAGAAAAGAGCGGTAAACTTTCTGTGGTACAGGCGGTTCGCAACGACTATCGTAAAGTACCTTTCATATAGCTCCACCTCTTGGCAAAGTTCGAACAACGATTTCAACTACCTCAAGAGGGAGTTGGAGATAGCGTCAGTTTCTCCTTCATTTGAAGATGATGGGTTTGACGCCAGGTATGCCTCTTTGAGACATTCAGTATTGGACCTGGTGCCATATTTAACCCAGACACTTATCTCGTCTTGCTATGACCACAACACACAAAAGCTATACGGAAAACTCAAGAAGCAAATCATAGCTGGCATGTATCACACATATGATCAACCTGTATTGAGTGTACAGAACTCTGCCCTCTATCCGCTCTGCTACACAATCATGGTGCACTATGCCGCGGTCTTCTCTGTTCAATACGCATGGCCCCTTTTACAATTTTGGGTGAAATTGCTTGAAGATATAGTGACAAGCAAAGGGACCCTTGCAAGGGCTGACTTTCTGTGTTTGTCAGCTATCTCCTGTGCTCTGATGGCGATCAAGTGTATGGCAAGTACCACAGAGGATGTCTTGACAAGAGAAAGCAGACACGGGAACATATTCGAAGGATACAAATGGAGGTGTGCACGCAGTGGTATGAAGCTGCTGGCTGTTATATACCATCTCTTGTCAGGATACGATGATCAGAAAGATTTTCTTACTCTATTGTGGCCGTACCTGCAACCGACTCTACGGGATGTAAGAACCCCACGTACTGCTATTGATGTGGACTATTATCTCTTTGATCAAATACAGCAGCTAATCAAAACACATAGCAACTCTCTAAACATTGCCCCTCTAAGGGACCCTGTGGCCAAGATGGCCGCTCTGGAGAGTTTTGAAGAATTATTTTTTGGTGATATTGCAGTGGACAATTGCACTATCGAATTTTAACCTGCATAAGAGCATTTTAGGCTCACACACACACACCTGTACAATACAAATAGTTAGAGCATACACTGTATAAGCATTTAATATAAGCATTTAAAATATTATATTCATCAACAGTAATGAAACCACCTTTCCCAACTGGTATTGATGCATACGCACCCCAAGTTCACCTAATATACAATATACACGTTTGCACACCTTCATGCCTGTCTCTCTCTCTGTGCCCTGATAAGCCCATTCTCCGTCTCCAGCTTGTCAACCTGTCTCTTTGCCTCTAGCAAAAGGTTTATTCTCTGCAATAGTAAATCAAATTGCTCGCAAACACGAGCAGTTGGAATTGTTGGCTTAGCTGTTAGAGAGAGCTCGTTCAACACTCCCCCAATACGCACCTGTAGAGCAGGCTTGAAAGAGTTGATCTTGGCGGAACGCATGGCAACACCAGGGGTAATTTTTCCTGGGTGATACTGAAGACCATAGATTTCCTGTTCTTCAGCGCTGAGCTTCTTGAGCTGGGTCTCTGTGTTGGAAGGCGGATGGGCAGCTGCAGCCTTTTTGTGCACAGGCCCTGTGGCTGGCTTCTCAGACACGTCTGTTGCAGCAGCGGTGGCATCGGTAGCGGCGGCAACGGTGGCACTCTTGTTGTCTTGCTTTTCAGCTTTATCGCCTTTGCCTGGTTTTTCGGGCTTCTCCGTCTTGACAGGGGTGAGGCCAGCCTTATCCTGAGCCCTTGCGGTTTGTTCACGCGAGCTCTGGGGAGAGCTGGTGGGCCCGGGAGTCTCCTTTCTCTTCTTCTTATCTGTGAGCATTAGAGCATTATACAGCTGAGTAAGACCTTGTGAGGTAAGATACTGGGCTATAGAACCAGTAGCTTGAGGCGAGTCGAGCAGTTGGAGCAATGAGGCTCTTTCTGTGAGAATACGCTTGGCAGCAAGCTCAAACTTTCTAGCTTCAATCACAAGTGATTCCTCCTCTGCGATCTCCGTTGGCGTTCTGTGCAACAATCTCTCAAGGTATTGTTTTCTGTCAACTTCTCTTGTTTTGTTAAACGCCTTTAAACCTTCCAATAGTGCTTTAGTCTTGTCATCCTTGAAGGAATCCTTATACTTGTGTGATATCAATTTCCCACTAACAGTGTAGAACCGTTCTTTGAGGTCTTCCATCAACCTGCTTTGCGCACCACCAGCACTTTCTTCTTCTTCTTCTTCTTCTTTGTTCTCAGTTGAATCATTGTTGGACTCATTTGTGGATTGTTGCTCTTCTTTGTCCAGTTTCTCTTTCTGCTCTGCACTCTCATTTACCCTCTCTTCCTTCTCTTCTTCCCGGGTGAACTCGTAAGCATCGTGTATGACCGGCCATATCAAATCATATGAAGAGCATAAATCAAACAGATACGAAGTCTCTTCAAAAGTCCAGGCGTCTTTGGTCTTCTCCTCATCGGTTAGCAGACTATCATATTCCTCTCTGGTCAGCTCAGGTATACTGAGTTTCTGGTTGAACTTTTCAAAGGCATATGGCTTGCCTTTCAACATCTCAGCAGACCCTCTTATCCAATGGTGAAGCTCAAGTCCATCAGTTCTGCTCTCATTCTGAAAGCTCTGCCATTCCCACGGAGTGGGTTTGCTGATAGCATTTAGCCTTTCTTTGAACTTGAGACTCTTCTCCACAAATACAGGCGGGGTATTCTGACCAATAAGGTTAAACAGCTCTCGTGACATATCTAAAAGTGAGTGTTAGCAACAATGCTCAGCGATCACCGCAGGTATGTCTGGTTTTGTTCACCGCAGGGTACTTCTGGTTTTGTTCACCGCAGGGTACTTCTGGTTTTGTTCACTTACGCTTGTGTCTCTTTTTGGGGCCTGGCTTACCAGGAGCAGCCCTCTTCTTGGGCTGGATGGGTGCCTTCTCCTGAATATTCAGCACATCCAAAATATCAGACGCCATTATGTTTATGTCGGAATGGATATTCTGGTTCACACTATCTATTATACATTGAATAGAGATTTATTTTACTTGTTCAATGTATATCATGCACCGTCTTTCTTCTCAAGCATGGCCCTTCACATGGCCCATCCGTCCTGGATGTTTCCCTACAGCCTCTGGGGGAGGTGAGGAAGTTAGGTGGCTTGAGCCTTGCACGTTAAGCATATGTTTATGCTGGGGCGCATCAACTAAGGGGGCAAGAGGCAAGAGGGCAGTTTTGTATTGGGAAAATAATCTAAGGGGAATGTAAGGGGTATAAAGACATGTGGAAAACTGATTTTGGAGAGATTGTTTGATTTTATTGTCTTGTGACAGGAATCTATGAGGATATAGAAAAAATTGTTTACAATACTCAGAAAAGGACATCCCCAATGTTTCCTGTTAATTCTGTGATTGAGGTAACTGCTATTTCAATCCGGAACAATATATAATATCATATATGTTGTTCCAATCATGACGCTGTGACAGAATAAAATATAAATATTGTAGTGTGTGGGTGTATGGGTGTTAGCGCAATACATCTCAAGGTTTTTATATATATAAGAAACTATGCCATTACACATCTCTTTAGATAACACTGGCCATACATGCTTGTGCCGTGCATAACATATGCCTGCCTTGCAATATTTCACCTCCTTACATCACACCCAGATGCTATTCGTGAACATGGTATTATCTTATCTCCTTTCCCATTCACACCAGCTTTTTCGAGAATTGCTTGTCACTATAGACTGAATGAAAACACTCCTGTCAATGCCCCTTTCTTAAATATTCCACTCGAAAATTCTTTAACTTTCGCAAAGAACATAGCAGTTACCTTCTTAATTGAGTTGGTCACTTAATAGGAGGAGTGCTTACCAGAGCACGAGTGTCCCTACCGCATTCAGCCTTCTCGCAGGGAGCCTTTTCGCAGGGAGCCTTTTCGCAGGGAGCCTCTTCGCAGTAAGCCTCCTCCTCTAACAGCGCACTACTAGATTGTAAGGCTTAATGCCCTCTTCCCTTTCTCCTGCGTGCGCCCTTTACTATGGATAGGAGCCACAGAGGGTAGAAGGTAAGGGAAGGGAGGGAGAGTCGATCACTACCGGCCAGCCAGATATCCAACTATATTGGGGTGTAGGACGGCGATGGTTTGCAGAGATATTTCGCTTCCTTCTCTGTGAGCACATTCAACTTGTCGGTTGTTATTTGTTTGCCTCGGGACAGATATAATGGATACGGATTGAGACCCAGAATGTTGTCATCTAATAGTGGAATCAGAAAGACAAAGATCAGACCTCCAAAGAAGGTGAGTAGTAGTAGCAAGGGGAGACGCAAATAGAGAAGGATAGCAGCCTTATAATGAGGCATTACACTAGCTAGAGTACCTAAACTTTTTAATTGAGCGTTTATAAACTAACCTAGTGCATCAGATCATCTCCAATGAAATCGACTTTGAAAAGTCGTGGGGTATTCTGGCCGGGGCTATAGATAAGATCGAGCATAAGAATGCGTCACACCTATCGTTCGAAGAGCTCTACAGAACAGCATATAACCTCGTGCTACGAAAGCATGGCAAACAGCTGTATGAAAATGTCAAAGCATCAGTTAGAGATTATCTTTTAAGCGATGTCAGATCGAGGCTGGTGCAATCATTGCCTTCGACAGGACAGAGGGCAATAAGCGGCCCGCAATTCCTCCATGAACTCAGCAAAGAGTGGGAAAGCCATCTGCTTGCAATGCGGATGATAAGTGATGTGCTGATGTATCTGGATAGGGTGTACACCAAGGAATTCCATTTGCCACTCATATATGACGCTGGCCTCAACTTGTTCAGAGACTATGTGGTGAAGCACAACGACAACGAGATTGGATCTCAGGTCATCTCCACTCTCATCAGTGAGATCAATAGGAATCGCCATGGCGAGGTTGTTGACAAGTTTTTGATAAAGGCAATCGTGTATATGCTTGAGTCACTTTCAGAGGATGTGGCCGTGGTGCCTACCGATGCCACCGGTTCGTACGGAGAAAACTATTTCATGCGTTATTTTGAGCCTGCCCTTTCCGAGTCTTCCAAAGAATACTTCGAGGCAGCAGCCGCAGAATTGCTATCCCAGCAGAGTGGCACAGTATACTTATCGGCAGTTTCACAGATGGTGAAAGACGAAGAGTCCCGTATGCTCCTTTATTTGACTGATGCTACGTACCCCAAGAGTATTGAGCTTATGGATACAGTGATGATTGCAGCTAATATCGAGCAGGTGATGATGCTTGAAAATGATGGATTGAGGGTATGGATTGCAAATGATAACTACACCACTCTCTCCCTACTGTTCAGGTTGATATCACGTGTGGATACAGAGCATACGCGGCTCCGGTTGTTGCTGAAGGATATAATTCTCGCCAATGGAGAGGAGCTGAATACGAGGACCAAGGAGGCATTAGCTCCCAGAGCTGTTATGGAGAAGCCAGGCTCTGAGAGTTCCATGGCTGCTCAACAGAAAAAAAGTGGCGCACGTGAGAACCTTACCCAATTTGCCATTCGTTGGATCCAGAATATCCTGGAGCTGAAAAACAAGTACAATGCCATTCTCAAAGGCCCATTTGAAGGAAACCCGGGAATTGCAAAGACAATAGAGACCTCCTTTGCGGATTTTCTCAACATCAACAATAAGATTCCGGAGTATCTTTCGTTATTCATCGACGAGAATGTCAAGAGAGCATTGAAAGATAAATCACAAGAGGAATGCGATCAAACTCTCGATGAATGTATCACGATCTTTCGCTTCATCAGAGACAAGGATCTGTTTGAGAAGTACTACAAAAACCATCTTGCCAAGCGTCTGCTACAACAGAAGTCTGTCTCCAATGATTTAGAGCGCAGTATGATAACGAAGATAAGAGAGGAGTTGGGATCCTCGTTCACATCTAAGCTGGAAGGAATGTTCCGTGATGTGAAGCTTTCGAAGGATGTGACGCGTGATTTCCAGGAGGTTATTGCGCAGGACGAGCACACTCTACGGTCTCTCAATGGAGGCAAGCGTGTTGATATAGAGGTGAATGTGTTGACCACGACATTCTGGCCGATGAGTATCAACAGATCAATAGATGTAAACCATCCGGCTCCTCTGCTGCAGTTGAAGCAGCGGTTCGAAGAGTTTTATGCTATTCGTCATACAGGGCGGATCTTGGCATGGGCTCCGAATTTTGGATCTGTGGATATGAGAGTGGCATTCCCGAAAAAGACGTATGAGGTGAATATGCCTACGTACTGTGCCATCATCGTTCTTTCTTTATTCACCGATGACTGGCGTGCTGAGTACACTTTTGAGCAGATCCTGAGTATAACACAAATCCCAAAGGGCGACCTCGTGCGACACCTGCAGTCGATTGCAGTTGCGCCGAGATCCCGGTTATTGATCAAGAAGCCAATGTCTAAGGATATCAGTCCCTCAGACATCTTTTGCATGAACGATAAGTTCCATTCGCCTTCTGTAAAGGTGAAGATATTGACCGTTTCATCAGTCAACAAGGTTGAAGACGATGTAGAGAGGTCAGAGACAATCGAATCTGTGGAGAAGTCTCGCAAACACGAGACGGATGCTGCTATTGTGCGTATAATGAAGGCTAGGAAGGTGTTGTCACACAATGAACTGATGGCAGATACCATCAAGCAGTTGAGCAACAGATTCAAACCGCCTCCATCGTTGATCAAGCAGCGCATTGAGGCGCTGATCGATAGAGAGTATTTACAGAGGAGTACAGAGAAAACGAACGTATACCACTATCTTGCGTGATGTAACAACGGTTGTATAGCATATTTTATCTAGATATATACCACAACTGATAATACGATCAATAGTTTGGATATCAGTCAAAAGATGAACGAAACAAAATTCTCTATACGTTCTTACAGTAATGTCATTAAGCGTAAACTGCCAAATAGCATAACCACTGGCACAAAATAACCTGTACTACCCGCACTTACAAAGTCACCACTTACACAGTCACCATTTATACTGTCATTACTTACACTGTTACTCGCACTTACAACGGTAATTCCGTTTGAATCGCCTGATTCTATTTCATCGTTTATTTCACCGTATATCTCAAAACTATAGATTTATACCTTCCACCTGGTCGATTTCCTCCTAGTTAAAATCCTCCTAGTTAACCCAGCCAACTTCCTCCCAGTTAATTATTCAACTTCTTCTTCCTAACTTCCTCCTAACTTCCTCCTATTTAACCACCCTGCCAAGCATAGCCCTTTCCAGGGCCGCTTCGCCCGCAGTAGGCTTTATGCGGTAGAGGACACAGCGCGTATTAAGCCAAAGCCTCCTGCACACGACCAAAATGACTAACACTACCACGCTGATTGGCCGCAGTTTAGCCGGTGACGGAGAAGTCCCGGCTCAGGCCCTGTCGCCGGGGCATCTCCGGAGTGACTAACAGTGGAATTTGGCCGCTTCGATCAGTGGAGCTTAGACGGCACTGGGGTGGATATAAGACAGTCTCCACCCCCACATATTTGGGGATGTGACGTCGATATGTCGATATCTCTTTTCTGATACTGTCACTCTATCATTTCTCTGTTTGTATATTGATTGGTATAGCTATACGGAAGTGTATCACTCTATTGATATAGAATCTCTACAACTTTTTCCTCTCTCAAATATGCCTGGAACAGCCGCATCTGCTCCAAAGACCCTTTATGATAAGGTGTTTGAGGACCACATTGTCCACAAGGACGAGTCTGGTTCATACCTCTTATACATTGACCGTCACCTCGTGCATGAAGTGACCTCGCCTCAGGCATTTGAAGGCTTGAGGAATGCCGGAAGAAAGGTGAGGAGAACCGACTGCACCCTTGCTACTGTCGACCACAACATCCCAACCATCTCCCGTAAGTCCCTCAAGTCGATAGATACCTTCATCAAGGAGGATGATTCCAGACTTCAGGTGAAAACCCTTGAGGCCAACGTCAAAGACTTTGACGTGACATACTTTGGCATGACAGACTCTCGTCAAGGTATCGTCCACGTCGTTGGACCTGAACAGGGATTTACCCTTCCGGGTACAACCGTAGTGTGTGGTGATTCCCACACCTCCACCCATGGTGCCTTTGGCTCCCTTGCATTTGGAATCGGAACATCAGAGGTTGAGCACGTTTTAGCCACACAAACCATCATCCAAGCAAAGTCTAAGAATATGCGCATCACCATTGAGGGTGAGCTTTCTGAGGGTATCACCTCCAAGGATTTGATCCTCCACGTCATTGGTGTGATCGGTACCGCCGGTGGAACTGGCTGCGTCATTGAGTTTGCCGGTAAGGCCATCGAAGACCTCACCATGGAGGCTAGGATGTCCATCTGTAATATGGCTATTGAAGCTGGGGCCCGTGCCGGTATGATCAGACCAGACGAACACACCTTTGAATACATCAAGGGCAGGCCATTGACTCCAAAGGGTGCCGAATGGGAGAAGGCCCTTGCCTACTGGAAGACTCTCTGCAGTGATGAAGGCGCCAAGTTTGACTATGACATCACCATTAAGGCCTCTGATATTGTTCCAACTATCACCTGGGGTACTTCTCCACAGGACGCCCTCCCCATTACAGCCAGAGTACCAGATCCAGCCAACGTGGCAGACCCAGTCAAGAAGGCCGGTATGGAGCACTCTCTCAAATACATGGGGTTGACTCCAAACACTCCATTGCAGGAGATCGCTATTGACAAGGTTTTCATTGGATCTTGCACAAACTCCAGAATTGAAGATTTGAGAGCAGCGGCCAAGGTGGTAAGGGGCCATAAGAAGGCTGACAACATCAAGCTGGCTCTTGTTGTTCCTGGCTCTGGTCTTATCAAGGCCCAAGCTGAGAAGGAGGGTCTTGACAAGATCTTTGAGGCCGCTGGATTCGAATGGAGAGAGGCCGGTTGTTCCATGTGCCTTGGTATGAACCCAGATATCCTTGCCCCACAAGAGAGGTGTGCCTCAACTTCCAACAGAAACTTTGAGGGTCGTCAAGGTGCTTTCTCTAGAACCCATTTGATGTCTCCAGCCATGGCCGCTGCCGCAGGTATTGCCGGACACTTTACCGATATTCGCACCTATGACTACGTTGATGCCGTTGACAGCCCCAAAATCTCTCTTGAGACCGCTGAGGATGTCTCTCTTCAGAATGCCGTTTACGAGCACCAGAAGGAATCCCTCCAACCTGGAGAGACTGCTGAGGAGAAGCAAGACGATGAGGTGAGGGACATTCCTCCTTCTGACCACACTGTTACCGAGACTCCTTTGGTGGATGCTATGGGTATTGAGAAGTTCCTTGTTGTGAGTGGCTTGTCTGCCCCTCTTGACAAGGCCAATGTCGACACCGATGCCATCATTCCAAAGCAGTTCTTGAAGACCATCAAGCGTACTGGGCTTGGTGCTGGTCTTTTCTACGATTGGAGATTTTCCAAGAGTGCTGATGGCTCTGTCGAGCCAACAGACTTTGTTCTCAACAGAGAGCCATACACCAAGTCCAAAATCCTTGTAGTTCCTGGTGACAACTTTGGATGTGGTTCTTCCAGAGAGCATGCTCCATGGGCCCTTAAGGACTTTGGCATCATATCTGTGATTTCACCATCGTTTGGTGATATCTTTTACAACAACTCCTTCAAGAACGGTCTCTTGCCAATCAGAATTCCAGCTGAGGTGATCAGAGAAAAGCTGTTCCCAGTGGCTCTCGCTGGTAAGGATCTTACAATTGATCTCCCTCAGCAGCAGATCCGTGGACCAGATGGCGAGGTTCTTGTTGAGCATTTTGACATTGAGGAATTCAGAAAGCACTGTCTTGTGAATGGTCTCGACGATATTGGAATTACCCTTCAGAAGGAGGCATTCATCGCCAAGTACGAGGAGGAGAGAAGGGTGAAATTCTCTTTCCTCGAGGGTGGTTCCAAGTTGGTGGTTCCCGCCAGAGGTGTCAAGAGGTCTCGTTTTGGTGACAAGATCCAGGAATGGTGAAAAGAAAGGCGAAAATGTTTATCACGTTAAATTGTTCAAAAGTAATGGGTTTTATTTTGTTTTGGGGTCAAGTGCGGTTGCTCTGTTTGAGCGTTTCCATAAGGCTATGTAAAAATGTGATACGAAGTACCGTGATTAATATGCTTGTTATTTATAATCTACATGGACTTTAAACCGAAACACCCCTGGTATCATGCAGTAGAAATAATACAAAGTTCGTCATTACCGTCGATTGTCGTACAGCTCAGGCCTGGATGATCAGGTCTGTGTGGTCAGAGTTATTCTCAATTGCAAAACCATTCTCGTTCGCCAAGTGCAATAGGCAAATGAAGCAGAAGCTTGTGGAGAGCTCTGATTTCTCCTCTGTTGAATACTTTGCCGCAACGGTGTCTACCACATCGCTGAATTTGAGAGTGTTTTCTTTCTTCATTGGAGCAGCTTCAGCCGGCGCTGCGACAATACTATTATTGGCTTGATCGTGCCTGTTTTCCTTATCTTCATCGTTATCATCCTCTTCCAAAGAAGTTGCAGGCCGCTTCCTCAGTTGCCAGCTCTCCAAAGACTTCCAGAGATTGTCCTTGAGCAGCTTCACATCTACCCTCTTTGCGACCCTGGCAAAGTTGATACTGGAAACCTTGAATTGAGAGGAACCCAAAAACCCTTGGGAGCCCCAGCCCCCACTTCCATCTGTCCCTTTGGAGTTGGGTACATCGAGGTTATCGTTGTTGTCATCATCGTCATCATAATTGCCTCCGTCATCATTGTACATATCACCTGGATGCATAAAGTTGTCATCAAAAGACTGCTGAATCTCATGCAGATCCTGTCGTATCAGATCGTCCATTCTACCGTGTCTCTTTGGCACCCCGTTCATCATCTCAGCCTCCTTCTGCTTATCCTCAAACTGCTTGGCGTAGAAATTCTCATCCACAGGCTGATACTCATCCTCGTATGAACGTTTCTGCAGCACACGTCTCTTGCGTTTGAATACTCCAGAGTTAAATTGGCATCTAGGTTTTAGACTGAGATGGATAAGCCTCTTGGTGGTGAACTGCATATCGTCAGGTAACAGATGGCTAGTTTCAGACATCCACCGAGACCTTGGCAGAAGGATATTAATGCCCGGCTCAAATAACCTATTCTCCTCTTCCAATTCATCGTCTTTTTCATAGCCGGCACCAGACATGAAATCGATCCTGAAATCTCTCTTCTTCTTGGCCGCTCTTGCCGCCTCCAGTTCTGCAACAGAGGCAGCAGGAAGTGTTATCCCCCCGTCTGCATCAGGTGGAGTATCCTCAACGCCAAAACTCAACTTCTTCAGCCTTGAAATCTTCCAGTGTTCGGGACCAGCCCACGTTCTCCTCGATATCTGGTCGAAGAAATTCATCAAGTTCTCGTCTTGTTCAGCACCTTCGTCTTCTATTGTCATACTCATAAAGTCTTCGTCAAATAGCCTCACCATCGTCAAATTAGGTCCTGAATCATCACCATCTAAAAACAAGGAGTACTGTGACCGGTTCTTGGTGTTTGCCCCAGTCCCATTAGCATCCACTGCTGCATCGTTGCCATCATCACCGTCCTCAAACCCTCCAAAATCAAAGCCTCCGTCGAAAGAGGGATGAGAGTTGTCGCTTTCGGGCGCATCTGTTCCACCAACTTGTTCAAGTAATGTGGCTGTATCGGCGCCCTCTTTGCATATCCTCTCTATTTCGCTCATTGAGGGGCAAACCTTGATCGAGTCTAATGATTGTGGCATGAAGTGGTGTAAGCTGTCTATGTCTATGTGCTTTGAATCTGTGTGACGAACATCATCATCATGATGCATTGTGATGTCGTTCAAAATATCTCCATCTTGTTTATGAGAGTTCTCCTGGGTATCATCTACTGTTTCAACTATCGAATCTTCCTGTAGAACTATGTCTTTACTTGCATCCTGCGTGCAAAACAGGATACGGCCCTCTTTGTTAACCTTTAACAGATTCAGCAACAGTCCCTTCGCACCACCTTTGTCAAACTCTGCTGAGGCCTGTTTGAATAGCGGATCGGCAAACAGCTCCCTATCAGCTTCTTTCACCCTCAATGTATCAAACGACTTTACAAGCGTGGACTCTGCAGATACGGCTTTGCGTGTCTTTTTAGGCTTTGCAACACCAGTGTCTACATCTTCTCCTTCATCATCGCTGTCTCCTTCTTCACCTTCTCCATGGTGTTCCTGTTCCTTGGCTTGTTGTATGCTGTCAGTAGAGAGTCCACTTAACAGTTTGCCTGTCTCTGTGGCTGCCGAGTCAATTCTCGATGAATAGATTTTAACACACCCATCAAGAGTGGCGGAAGCCTTTTGGAAGTTGATACGGTCGCCATCCCTGAGCAATGCCAAGTCATGGAAGTAGTCAATTAATGCAAAGTTCCAACTATTTGCAGAATTGATTTTGTTGTCAGTGGCCATACGAATCCATAGCTCAAAGTTTTCGTTTCTTTGGGGTGCCCGCTCCTCGGCGTTAGCGGTAGTTGTCGCCATGATGTGCACTGCAAGACTCACTACACCAACCTCAAAGACGAAGAAGCAAACGCTACGAGATTCTTGGAAATATATATCAATACAACTGATCGATAAACTGCAGTCACTTTTTCTACGCAATGCACAGTGTAAAAGGTTTACCATGAGCACCATTATGCCCTCTATTGGATAACTATACGCGCACCTCATTAGTATGGAAAGCCCAAAGGTAAACAAATGGTTATGAGTTGTTGCCGTGGTTACTTCCTGTGCGGCGTGCATAACTATGCACAGAACGTTGGGCTCCACAGCAGGGGGGCTGCTGAGAAGTGGCTATATCAGCTGTAAGGGTAAGAAACATAAGAGGCAACTACCTGATGAATTATTAATATATATATATATATAAGCAATTCATGCTGGACTGTGTGTAAAAAGAATAAAAATATCCAACCGGCTAAACGCCCCTGTGCTAACACTCTCTGTTCACTCTCTGTTCACACTCTGCTCATTCCATTCTCTATTATGTAGCTACGACCTCCAAGTATACGTTTCCTGAAGAGTGTTGAGTAGTGTAGACTTGATGCTATATAAGAATGTTTGACAAGGTTAACTGTTAACGAACTACACTGACACGAAAAGCAAACAAATAACGAACAAATAACGAACAAATAACGCAGTGAACAACTTGTTGAAACAATATAAGGAAAATGTATATAAAAAAAGAATACAATCAAGAGGAGCATTTAACAGTATTGGAACGCTTTTACAAATATAGAAACTTGGAAACAACTAGCCCTTTTATCTTTTTTAGACGGCTATCTGTCCCAATGCACATTGTGCTAGGGTTTTGTGGTGTCTGTTCATGGAGTCAAACGCCCACAACAGCCACGTACAAACCATGCCTTCCTTAACTATACTTCTCTAAAACCCAAAAGGATTATCTGCAGTTGCCTGTGATAGGTTTGCCCGTCTTCCAGTTGGCTGAGACATAAGAGGTTGCGCTCCACCAAAGCTGGTTGGGGCATTACCGAATCCTACACCAGTTGGCTGAGACTGCAAAGGCTGCTGCTGGAAACTCTGGAACCCGGTTCCAAACCCGTTATTTGCAAATGACTGCTGCTGTGGCTGTTGCTGGAAGCCATTTATTCCGCCGTTGAAGTTGCTTGAAGGATCACCGATGCTTGTATTTTGAAACATATTAGTGAGCCCGTTAATTGGATTCTGCTGGAAGTTGTTGAATGTAGGCTGTGGCTGCTGCTGGAACATCTGGCCAAACTGCTGTGGCTGCTGCTGCTGCTGAGTCACGCCAAAAGACATCTGGTTTGGTGCCAAACCAAATGAAGTCTGCTGTGGTGCAATTCCCGTAGGCTGCATTGGCTGAAACATAGGAGCCTGTGCTGGCTGTTGTCCGAATGTAGTTTGAGGGAAAGAGCCTCCAAGGGCTCCGCCAAAAGTAGTCTGGGGCAATACTGCACCGCCAGTCTTCTGCAGAGGCACAAAACCTCCAGTCATAGCGGCTGGAATAAAGCCTCCAGTCCTTTGAAGTGGAACACCAGTGGAGACTGGCAAGATTCCACTACCAAATGTGGTCTGAGGCATTGAACCAATGGGCAATAATCCTCCAGTCTTTTGGAGTGGGACAGCCCCGCCAAACGAAGTTGGTGGGGGCAGGGATATGAAGCCGCCAGTTTTCTGAAGAGGCACAACACCAAACCCAGTGGGCTGAAGAGGGATGAACCCGCCAGTTTTCTGCAGTGGAACAAATCCAGTTGGCTGGCCAGCGATTCCCGTAGCCATAGGCACCATGGTAATTGGCATGAAACCGGTTGGCTGAACTGGGATTGGCATAAACCCTCCGGTGGCTTGGGTCTTTTGGGGATTCAGCACCGCATACTGTGTGTTAACATTGGCCAGCTCACCTGTCTTCAGAGGCTGCATTGGCTTAACAGGAACGGGCTGTTGGACAGACGAGGCAGCACCCTTTGACGCAGAAGCGGAGGCAGAAGATTCCATTGGCTTGATATTGACAAGATCTTGAATCGATCCAGTGAGATGCTGTGTGACAACGGATGGGGGTCTAGACCCTTGCTCCATTTGAGAACCCGTCTGGGCAGCAGGTTTGACAGCCCAGGCATCATCCTCAAACTGTGCGGTAGCATTATTGGACTGCTGGCTAAACTGAGGCTCAGCAGGTCCGCCTGTCCTATTGTTCTTGAGTGCCCCATTAGCCTCAGAGAACAGCCCGCCGTTGCCATTGGCAACTGGTTCGGGTGCCTTTTTGCGGTCGAACTTTGCGTCCAGGAATTTGGTGACACGCAATATATCGCCCTCCCTCACACCAAGGGTTCTCAGCAGAGAGGGAGTGATATCCTCAAGGATGTTTTCATCCATCTGCTCTCTGTTGAAGTTATTGGTGTAACGCTGACAGTTGTTGACATCGATACCACAACCCAAGAAGAACTCAAACCAGTCATACTCAGGATCCTTCGCAGGTCCCACACCACTGGAAGAGGAAGCGGAAACTGGGACGGCACCCACATTTGCCTGTGGTCTAGGCGCCTGTTTAGGTGGAGCAGCTTCAACAGGAGTTGGTGGCGCCGGCGTAGATTCCACAGCCTTTGGCTTGTACCCATCAAGAGACATACCAGTTATACGTTCCACATACTCCAGATCCTCCGTGGATAGCTTTGCAGCGGCCACGGCAATCTTGACCCCGTTTACCTTGTGGAGATGGATCTTACCATCAGAACAACCCAAAAACTCCGCCTCCACTTTGAAGGACCCAGAACGGTCAATCCAAGTCCTCACACGGTGTGGGTTTGGCTTTGACTTGTCCTCCTTGTCCCCCTTGTCCCTCTTAGACGAAGACCTCTTTTCTCTTTCTCTTTCGTCGACACGTCTAATATGCTCACGTTCTTCACGATCACGCAATTCACGCTCTCTACGTTGCTGGCGTCTCCTCTCTCTGTCGTTCTCCTCTTCCTTATCCTGTCTAAGCCTTTCCCTCTCTCTTTCACGTTCCTTTTCTTTTTCCTTCTTCTTCTTTGGAGAAGAGAAGGATGACTTACGCCTTCTGAACAGAGACGAGAGTGCTCCACCAGAACCGATCTGGATATAGCTCGACGGCACAACACCCTGCTCGCCAGTGTCCGCATTTTCCACCATCCACCAATCCTTGGACTTCTTGTCATTAATAATGTTGACGGTATCATTCTCATACACAGTGAGTTCATCAGGGCTGGCTGCCGTAAAGTTGTACAAAACCTTACCTTGCTGGACAGCTGGAGCAGAGGGTGTCGCTGCTGCCTTTACCTCACGCAGTCCATTCATCGAAGCGGCACCTCTCAATTCTCCCAGAATAGAGGTGATGGCCTCGGCAGAGTCCTTTGTCCCCGCATGGAGTTCCAAAGACGCTGCCGGGTGCTTGAATTCAAGGAACACATGTTTCTTTTCATCACTGAAACTCAGCAAGTCTTTGATGTTCCATTGTCTAGGTGAACCGCCTGAAGAGGTGTCAGGGGAGAGGTAAATGGACGAATTTCCAATACCGAGCGTAGCCTTCTTCTTCTTGCGACCATCGATCTCAGCCACAGGCCAGGTGAAGAAGTCACCCTGGACAAAGTCATCCTCTGGACGAGACTCCGAGCTTGGACCCTCATGGGAATTACCATTGTCGTACGGATAATTGGAAACTCCTCTTCCAGAATCTGCATTTGAAGCCGAACGCCCTGGGCGAGTAGGCATTGGTGGGGGAGCTTCCTCTTGTTCCTCTGGCGCATTGTTGTATTCTTGGTAGTTATCCTGGGGGGGGAGTGCGGGCACAGGCTTATCGGAAGCGGCACTATCATATCTCTGTGGAGGAGGAGCAAAGTTGCTGGTTGGAGTTGTGCCGTAAGCACTTGTCGATGTTGGAGCGGTGTAAGCTGCAGAGGTAGCAGCAGCTGCTGGTGTGCCTCCAATCTCTATATAGTTAGAGGGGACAAACCCAAAAGACGAACCATTGGCGGAGCCTACGAGGATCCAGTCGGGATCTGCAGTATCGTATACATTGAAGGACTCGCCCTCGGTGAAAGTGAGCTCTTCATCAGTCTGCTTCTCATAGTCGTAGAGAGCAACTGCAGTGCTCACCACACCAGCGGGTTCTATATAGGTGCTGGGCACGAGACCTGTGGGTTCCTCGGCGTCAGCACCCACAACTCTCTTCTTTACTTTCCACCAGTCATCCACATCTGATTGTTCAAGGAGATATAGAAGATCGCCCTCAGTGATGGTGAGCTCCTCGGCAGTTTGGGCCGCATAGTCAAAAAGGGCGGAATACACCCCTAAAAATACAGACCCCATGATGTCAACCAACCACCACGAGCTAACTCTACTGGACTTTAACTGAGAGGGGGGTTAACGTGAATGGGTGCCACGATCAATCCGTCAGCCAACACTCAAAAACAAAAGAAAATCAAAACTTTGTTATTAGTGCCAACAATTCACTCCGTCTACACTTGTCACACAATGCAACTCGTATATATTCACCACAATCCCCGGAATCAATTCCAGGAGTTACTCCCACAGCCAACTGCTGGCCAAGGGCACAGCTGTGCCTGCCGGCCTGCCTGTCTGCTTCCTGCTACCTGCTCACTGCTACCTGCCATGCTACCTTCCGGCCTGCTTGCCTGCAGTTCTCCCGCGCGTAAAGGAGTGAAGAGCCGGCTCCATGCAGCCCCCAGGATTCCCCTGAACAATTTCAAGAGGCAGATTAAACGGGTAACTAGGGGCATCACCAGGTCTACCAAGCGACGGTTAGGAAATATTCATATTATAAGTTAAGGCTACCGGCTACACAGAGTGGCTCTTATCTGATTCCTTTACTATTCAGGTCCATTGTCTCTACGGGGCGTCTACCAATTACCTAGCAAACGGCCTCATAGCGTATCGTCTGCGTGCCAACTGCGTACCACCTGCGAACTAACCGCCTGCCCTGCCTACACAGTCAACCTCTTATTCTTCATGCTATGTGACTCTCTCCTGATGTGTGGCTGCATTTCTTTGATCTACTTCAATGCATTCGAGAATATTATTCGATATTCGAATATTAACTACTTTTCTATCTTAAGGACTCTTCAGACTCTTGACAAGTTTTTTATCATTGAATCTTCCTCTCTGTTACACCACCCAACCGCTGTGTCGCAAAACCACTTTCCGACTCTTTGGCTGCTCCCATACTGCTCTGCAAAGGGCTGCGCGGCCGTCTCAACAGGGAGATAAAGGCATTCATCTCATCCCCTTATGCTGTTGAGCCGTTTGCGGAGACATTGTCTATGAGGAGAACCGTGCGGCATATGAGTGTTACACTAACCACTCAACGCGGAGTTTAGTGGGGTAGCCTCAGAAGGACTGGGACGCTGATCAGCAATGGAAACTTGATCAACGTGACGTTCACAGAAATAAGTCGCACTGGAATAAATGCGTGGATATATTATTGATCATATAATTCGTATATTTCGTGGTTATACAATAGGAACCGGAAATCGCTGTGCTCATAATTCGTCAATCCAACATCCCCATGCCGCAATTCATTTCTGTGGACATGCGATGTGGCCCCTCTTAATCCCCTCAATCTCCTCAGGGTTTCCCCGGATACATAGGCATGACCCGACCGAAGTCAACTCTTCTTATGATCACGAACGTAGTCCCTCAACCTCACGCCTGCCTTGTTATTCATTCTCTTTTGTAGATCCTTTCTGAACCCAAAGAAGAACAATAACTCAAAAGCAACGAAAAAGGGCGCCAGAACTAAACTCTGCACCAAACTATCCAACAAAGCTGGAGCCCTCTTCTCATAAACAAAATGTCCATAGAATTGCGCGATCCATGAAAGGATAAACAGTCCCACCGCTGACACCACAATACTCTGGGTATCATAAACTTCATAGAGCTCTCTGAACTCGTAGGAGGCATAAAGCAACAAGCAGGTCACTGGGATGCCATACCAATCCAACAGACAGTAAAAAATGCCAAATGAAATCGCTAAGAAGGACCCCACATTCAGAAAGTTACTGAATGGTTTCTCCACCGCTGGCAAGTATTGGTCAAGCCGAAGAGCTGATAGAAATACAATTGCTGTGAGAATAATTGTGGGCACAAACACCAAGTGGATTGCCACATTGATCTTGTTGACTAGGCAGGAGTTAGTACACCGGGACCTATTTGTAAAATTGAGCAAAAACTCATAAATCTGTCGTAGAACAAATGTCACAACTTACAATGATATGATCTGTAGAAAGCAAGCTGTTCTTCCAGGTCCAATAGTCCCATTTTTTTTATTGAAGAAATTTGCTTTATTCTTGTTCTTACCGGTTACACAACCCAATGGAAGAGAGGATGAAAGAATAAATAACAGGAAAGCACACAGATATAATAACTGGAAGGTGCACCAGTAGTGTTGACACCAATAGGATTGACTCTCAGGAAAAGCAAAGTAAGCCAGTTGTTAGATGATAGAACTAATTGCGGTGATTGCCGACTTATAAAGTGCACCGATAACCCCAATAAACAAAGAGTATATACGATAGTATTTCATATATAGTGTAGTGAGGCCCTGGGAGTGGTTTCCCCCCTTGGGAGGGATGCCCCTCTTTATATGTTCATCAGCAACTTTGTCCGTTTTCCCATGCCTGGAGGCACCCCTCTCGGACTTAACATGCGCTTCTCACATGCACAGCACCGGTTACGATCGGCTGATCCTTTGTGTATTGTTGTGCGCAGGGAACACGTCAAAGCTACGCTACACCTGAATGGTCAGCACCCACTGAAGCTTGCTGTGGGGTACAAAAGCAAAAAAGGAAGACAGGGTGGAGGCAGGGAAAAGGGAGACGGATGTGACAATATTCGCAAATGGCTTGTAGGGAATACATCAGAGGCATTGGGGAGTGTTATATTGGAGATTATTTAGAGATTATTTACGCAGAAGCGTGTGTCTGTTTTATCACTTCCGATTTGATACCCAGAAATTAGCATGTGAAGCATGTGAAGCATATGCGGTTTGGGATCATATATGGCTCTTGCATGAAGCTCAGTATGAGAGGACAGTAATGAAACTTGTCAAAAGAATACGAGTACAAGGCAGTTTACAGTGTTGAGTATAGATATTATTAAAGGTAGAGAGATAAATATAGAGAGATAAATATATAATCATGTAGAAATCCAACCCAACAGCCTAACTGAGTGGCTGCACAAATTGGTTTAGAGTATAGCAGATATGTAGGGGTCTCCTTGTGTGAGTCTTGGGCTGGTGCTCCTCCTAGTGTATGGAGCTTACACACATCACATACACGTGACATATAAAACCTACACGGGGCCCATAGTTCAAGATTCATATTGCAAATAATCTACAAAAACATGATCTGATTTGAACTAATCTCATTTGGTATATAATCAGTCTACTCCCTCGCCATCACAATGGAGTACATCTTGACTTTCCTAATACAATGGGAGAGCGTAATTCTACCACCTCCTGTAAATGGTAGAATTCATGATATTTGCATGATATACAACAAAGTCATACAAAAACAGCCCAGCAACAAGACATTAGTTACTCCCCATGATGTCTCTCCGAAAGATCTTGTGAGATATCTGAGGAGGATAAATGATTTGGCCAATGCAGTGGAGATCGATGGCGATTTGGAAGTTGATAACTTCAACATGTATCAATTGGCAAGCGCGCAAATAATTTCCATCGATAAATTCGCACTCGCTCTTCTTTTGGAGGAGATCGCCAAGGCAATGGAAGAACCCTCAGCTGCTCCACCAAAACGCCTCGTGGACCCCCCTGCAAGTAAAGAGAGCCAATTGACTAATCTGCTTAGCCTCATCAATGATAAATCCACCGAAAAAGGAGGAAGTAAGATGGCTGCAACTTCAAAGTCATCCCAACTGCAAGCCCTAATGACAATTCTTTATCGGGAGAGTGCACGTCACAGCCTCAATAAGGAGAAAGCCAGGCTGACAACCTTCAAGGCCCCATTTATGGAGATCTGCAATGACACCAGCCATATCAATGTACTGCAAATGCTGTGCCACATTGATCACACCACAAAAGTGACCCAAGTGGATGATGAATTGCTCAACCAATTAGTGCAAAATATCTTGGCAGAGGGCAACGAATCGTCAGCAAAGACTGACTCCATTTCACCGAAACCAGCAGCAAAGAATACAACCAGACAGTGGAGTGCCGATGCAAACGAAATTGAATTGGATCTTGACAGTTTCCTATACTGTATCGATAAATGTATCCACTACCTTCCTTTGATTCAAAGGCAGACCGAATTGAAGCTCGGCGACTGCTCTTATCTTGATACTTGCCATAAGATCGGCACCTGTAGATATATTCATTACGTACAAGTGGTTCCTCAACATATCCCACAACAAGATCCCAATGATCACAACAATATCAATCAAGTATTAAGGGTTTCAGATTTCACTTGGGGGGAGAGCTATAGTGATCAAATTAGAGAGGTAAGAAATGTACAACTGACAGAAACCTCGATACGTCATATTTACACATACTGACGCCCTGCATATAGCAAACTCCACCACAATGGATCAACTGCGATATAAGGGAGTTGGACTTTGATGTTCTAGGGAAATTTGCAGCCATAATAGCCGATCCGGCGTGGAACATAAACATGAATGTGAGTATATGAATTTCCAACTGCTGACAGCTATGTGTTACCAATATTGACTCTTCTCCTCCAAAAAAATAGCTTCCTTACGGAACGTGCAATGACACAGACCTGGCCGACCTTGAAATCCACAAATTGCAAGATGAAGGGATACTGCTCTTGTGGGTCACCGGCAGGTCTATAGACATCGGGAGGGAGATTTTCAAAAAGTGGGGTTATCGTGTCTCAGATGAACTGATATGGATAAAGACAAATCAACTAGTCAGGACCATTTGTACAGGTAGAACAGGCCATTGGCTAAACCATTCAAAAGAACATCTCTTAGTTGGGTGAGTACACCCAATCCCTTTGAAATTATTCCCATCAGTAACCTTCTAACAACGCATCTATCTTGTCAGCATCAAGGGCAATCCCAAGTGGCTAAGGAGTGGATTGGATCCAGACGTGCTTATCGCATCAACCAGAGAGACCAGCAGGAAGCCCGACGAAGTGAGTATACTTACAATTCATTCCGCTGAAAAGATGTCAAAAGTTGAAATATACGTACATCTGACAACCTACGACAATCTATGGATTTGTTTTCAATTGAATATCGCAACTTGAGACGCAAGTTACTCAGTATCGGATTACCCTTTGGGGCCTAACAAAAGTGCTTCACCGCATAAGATGTGCAGATACCTGCATGATGCTCGTTGATGTTGCTGCTAACACGACTAACGCTATTAAGGTGTATGGGATGGTTGAAAGATTGGTTGGTGCAAAGAGCAGAAAGCTCGAGATATTCGGCAGGCAACACAACACCAGACCGGGGTGGTTAAGTATGTGGAAAAAGCGGTGGTCTTTTCTCTGATATGTCTGTGAAAATACTAACAGCCTTAGCCATTGGGAACCAATTGGATGGAACAAGTTTACACGAGAGGGAAGTTGCTATTAAATATGACAGGTTTCTTCAACAGCGGGAGAACAAATGTCAAAAACAATGACAAGGGGTTGTGATTTCTTTGCTGCTCTATTTACTTGGTGTGTAATCAGATGCTAACTACTACTATCATAAGGAGCGAATGAATTGTGAATGCTCTTATATAATGATACTATATACACCGGTTCACAAAGGAGTGGTTTCTCTCTTGAGCCAATTCCACTCAGTAGACTTTTTCTGTATCCTCACACTCACCTTTTCCCAAACTTCCTTGTGGTAGTTGTTGATCCACTCCTTTTCATCCTCAGTGAGCAATTTCACATTGATAAGTTTCCTGCACAAAGGAACAAGGGTAATGGTGACAAACTCAAGGAACTTCTTGTTGTTGAATGCCTTGTCGGATTCCTTGACATACATCAAGTTCTCGATTCTGATGCCGTATTCGCCAACCTCGTAGTAACCAGGCTCGTTGGAGAGCAGGTTACCAGCCTGAAGTTCAAACACACCATGGGCAGGTTTCATTCCAATACCAAATGGCCCCTCGTGCACGTTGAGGTAAGCTCCTACACCATGACCGGTACCATGGGCATAGTCAAGGCCGTGCCTCCACAGGTACTGTCTAGCGATAGAATCGATCATCAAACCACTAGTTCCTTCAGGGAACTTGGTCTGAGCAAGGGCAATGTTACCCTTGAGAACAAGGGTGTAGTTATCGATTTCCTGGGCAGATGGGGTACCAAAGTGAATGGTTCTGGTTACGTCTGTAGTGCCCTCAAGGAACTGCGAACCGGAGTCACACAGGTAAATCTTTGCAGGGTCAATCATTGAGCATGCATCCTTCTTTGGCGCATAGTGAATGACAGCGGCATTTGCGCCAGTAGAGCTGATAGTCTCGAATGACAAGCCGACGAAATTCTCCTCCAGCTTTCTGAACTCAGTGAGCTGGTTGGCTGCCTCAACTTCATCAATGAGGTCTCCCTCATCAATTAGCTTCTTCTCAAGCCATGAGAAGTACTTCACAAGCGACACCGCATCCTTGAGGTGGGCGAGCTTCGCGCCTTCAATCTCGGCTGGAGTTTTCACAGACTTGAGTAAAGTCACAGGGGAATTGACAAGAGCGTAGTTACCACTCTTGACGCTGTTTATCATCTCCCATGAAGCACTCTTTGGCAGAAGGAGACACTTGCCATCCTGCTGCAGCTTGTTAGAAACAGCCTCAATGTCAACCCAGATGTCATTGTAACCCTTGAGAGAGACGTTGATGCACTTCAAGTACTCGCTGAGCTCTTTGGACTCGGTGAATCTCTCTCTGTTGTCTATGTAGAGCGTTACATTCTCGCCATCAATAAGGAGGTAACTGTAGAAAACTGGGTTGAATTCAACGTCAGAACCTCTGAGGTTAAGGAACCATGCAATCTCGTCAAGGGCGTTCAAAGCAATTGCTGATGAGTTGTGGGCGGCAAGCTTGGTCTGGACAAGCTCGAGCTTCTTGGTGGCTTCAACACCAGTAAAGGCAACATCCAATGTCTTGATCTCGCTGAAGCCGCGGGCAGGCTTTGGCTCGAAATCAGCCCAGATGGCATCCAACAGGTTCTCCTTAACTGGGACGAGAGCAACACTAGCGCGGGGCTTAAGAGCAGCCTTCTCGTCAATCAGCTTTTGGAAAGACTTAACCGCTTCAAAAGTGATGAGTGTAGGGTCAATACCAATGTTAACCTTCAAGCCGGTGTCCAAAGACTGCTGAAGAGCCTGCTCAACAGTCCACTCTTGCCAGGTGGGCTCACCCTTAACACCCTGTCTAATGAGTGACCAATTGAAGTCGAGCTCACTCAGGGCCTGGGTGAAGTAACGGCCATCGGTAGAGAGAACACTCAAACCTTCAGGGACATCGTTCATGCACTGCAAATCTCTAGAGATAACGGCAACACCAGCAGAACCGGAAAACCCAGAGATAAAAGCACGTCTCTGGTCGGCAAGAGAGGTGTATTCAGATTGATGGGCATCCTCAGAGGGCACAATGTAAAGGGCCACATCGTGCGCCTTCATTTGATGCCTGAGAGCCTCGAGTCTCTTGGAAGTGTTCATTTCCTTAACGATTGGGTTGCAGGATGAGTCAACGGTGTAGAGAGAGGAAGCCCTTCTTGGGGAAGAGCCCGGTGATGTCAAACCATTTGAACTTGACTTCCTCAAACTCATTCGTTTGTAATAACTTGAACTCAAACGGCCTTGCCTCGACAGCAATCCAGGCGAACATGTACAATTCACGCATGGACGAGATGGACGGCGTTGTGCAGACAGCCCGGGGCCGCCTGCGCTTGAGGCTCCACCGAGAGAAAAAACAGAAGGTCTTGACTGGACTGTGTGCGACATTCTCAATCCTCTGTTTCGGACAGCTTGATAAAAGTAACAGGTATACACGGTGGTTAGAGAGATTTGCTTTCTCTTAGCACAAAACCCCCACAAAAGAGTTATATGTGCTTGTGCAAGTGCAAAAGCGCAAAAAAAAAAGCAACTGTGAATGAAGTGTACAGTATAGTGTAACGTTCAAATATGTAAAGCAGAAAGGCACTGTAGGAAAGACTTCTCTCTACTATAGGATATTCTTGATCGACTGATATGCAAACAGAATAAAACTACTCAGGGTTTTTTCCCCACGGATAATACTACATATATATACATACGTCAGTATATATACCACTTTGACTACTCAGATTTATCGTACATGGGCACTGGTGTCCGTGCGTCCCCCCCTCCGGGTCTGTTTGCGACAACTGCATGCAAGAAGTCACCTGATCGTATAGATAATCTCGATGAGTTTTTTTTCGCTCTCACCACATTATACGAAAGGAGAAATGGGCCCGATTTTGCTTGCCGTAGCGTGCATATTAGCAGTCCGGGTAATCATTCATTACGTAACTTCGGAAATGACCAGCCGCTTTTGGATGGCTGGCAGGAGAGGAGGCAGGAGGCCCTGGAAAGGCTCTGGAAAGGCTCGGGAAGGGATCTGTCAGCTAATGCCTGCTAGTTGATACTGACTAGATAAAGCTTGCAAAGCTGTGACAACACAACGGCTAATGCTTATACAGTGCTTACAATTACGGTGCCTACAATTACGGTGCCTACAATTACGGTGCCTACAATTATGGTGCTTACACGATTATTGTGAAGGAGCCCGTATTGTATACAGCGGAAGGTCATAGAAGGTCATGAAGGCAAGGTCATAGAGAAACCGCGGGGAGCATAAAGGGAAAATAGAACACGTAGTGAGCAGTAGTGAGGGAAAATATAACATACGGCTAGTCAGAAACAGCGAGGGAAAATATAACAATGCTTTTGCTGAACAGGTATTTCACTCACCAGGTTTCATGCTGGCAGTACATCCCATCTCTGTTATAGCACTTACTATATGCACCATGTTTACATACGCCATATGTATGTGTAGCACCTGTCTTTAGCGATGGGAGGTTATTAGCCACGATTGCACGCAATTCTTATCTCCTAGTTAAGAGCAAAAAAAGAAAGGGATCTGGGCAGAGTGGGGCCTTGCCTACTCGACCACAAACACGGAAATAAGACCAGTTTGTGTTATAGTTGTTATATTAGTATATACCGTCTCTTGGACCCTATTCCTTCTTTGTAGTCGCTCTCTAAGAACTGCACAAGACATATATGCCTAGTACCGATTGCTAAGCACTACGAACCACATATATTATACCATAATATATACCATATAACTGATGGTAGAACATCCCAGTTCATAAGAGACGGTTATTATGAACGTAGACGGTTATTGTGAACGTCTTCTTCACCCACTATCGTTATACTATCCAATAATTAATCCTCCGTGTATGCCTGCCTCCTAAACTGCTAGGGCTTCTCTATAGTGACGAAGCCCTTTCCCTATGCATCTCTCTGTTCCAGTGGACCTCCCTCCTCCTGCAGACAGGCATATCCTTATCCTGCGAGCCCTACGCATTCAACGCCAACATAACAGGTCCGGGTAACGCTTGGAAAAAAATGTCTGAAAAAATATCTCTATATAAGCAAGCGGTGGTGTCTCTGATTTAGAATTCTCTTTCTTCTTTTCTTCGTCGACGTACTTCAGTAAGTAGCTACCTAAAAGCTCTTTACAAAGCTTCCAATAGCTAAACACAACTATTGAAACATTTTTACTAACACCCTTTGCAGTAGGATCATTTCTATAGGTCACGTCCCTCTTTGACTCTTCAAAAGAGCCACTGAATCCAACTTGGTTGATGAGGTAGATACCTTTGTGCCCTAGAGTGAGAATATTACTAGCTTGTCCACGATCCTTAGCGGTCTGGTCATCTGATAATTTTTGCCTTTAACTGAGCGGCGGGCTCGCCCGCTTGCTTGCAAAAGGAGCGATGATCTTGACTCGTCATGCGAACTCTTTCGGGAGGGGCATGGTGAGTGGGTGCAAATGGCTGTCTGACAAGTTACTCTAACAACTGGTTTTGTACTCTGTTGTGCATTTCCAGCTGTTAAAGTGATTTGTAGTTGGTGTGACTATGATTTACTAGACGATTGATAATATATAGTGTTTTTTATCGTAGTACAGTTAATGTATATTTTTTCACTTGGACTCTGATATTCATGTCTTGTAGAACGCTTGCAGCATTATGGTTAGATATATACAAACACATACAATATACAGCTGGTCATTCACTTTTATTGTTCCTTGTGTAAGGGTCTATCTTGGCCTCCATCTAATAAAAAGAAAACCCTCCTGTTAGAGAATCATCTGCTGGTGATATTGCGCTTTATATGCATTCTATGCGCCACTGCTTCGTTTGGCGTCAGTTGTATACGCATCATATATTTACTTTGTACTCACCATTCTAAGTGCCATGTAACCAGTTTGACTATACAAACGGATCAATGCAGCACTCATAATGTCTCTATTAGATTCGGGTGAATTATCTCATGTTGTTCTGGTGAGTGTCATCAATAAATAAACGGGCACCATAGTCTAACAGTTCTCCCCACTAACTATTGCCTCTCGTATACAGCTAGTAGAGTCCCTCTACTCACAGAAAGATGCCACTCAGGTATCAGAAATACAACAAAAACTCCAAGAGATACAGAAGTCCGAAAAGGGATGGTTGATTGCTGAGGCACTATTGCAACAGCCGTCTTTGAATTGCAAATTCTTCGGTGCTCTCACTTACACAGTCAACTTGAACCTGCACCGTCAAGAAATAGCAAACGATGCTGAAAAGTGTCAACAACTGGTACGACAGCATCTCAACAACGTCTTAAGTATAACAAAAGACCTCTCATTACAGAATAGTGGTGTCTTTGTCGTCAAGAAGTTGATGTCAAATCTAGCATTTCTGTTTGTATATAACCATCTCCGCTGGAGAGATCCCTTGACTTCTCTCATCACAACTCTGGCAACAGGTAGAGCTACATTCACCGAAAGCTCTACACTCACAGATGACCAACTGCTACAGCTCCTACAGACAATCAGCATATCTACACATGGAATTAAATTGTGCCTCCTTTTTGCCCAGATTTTGGCCGAAGATATATCCAAGGCGGAGGTGAGCAATGCTGCAGTAGCTGCCCTCCATGAATCTGTGCACACTAATGTGTTTCTTACCACAGAAAAGTTTCTTTTGTACTCTATAAATAACAATTCTGAAAGCAATAGTCATATAGTTGAGTGGTTACAAACCCTCAATAGTTGGACACAGTATGTATCGTGTGCTGAACTAAGCTCTGTAGAGCGTTATGACCTCTCGACTCTTCTCAAGTTTCTGATCGAGCTCGTGGCCTACAGCGATATGGAAGTGTCGTCACATGCCATAGTTGTAATGACAGAAATTCTGGAGACAAATCCCTCTTTGTTCAAAACTGATCTGAAAAAAACAATATCATCGCTGTTATTTGGTAACTGGAGTGTAGGCTACTGTTCCTACCTTGTGAGCGACGGTGATCCTGAGACTGTGGGTCAGTTTTCTAGGCTGATGACGTCCTTTCTAGAAATGGACGTCTTAAATTTTGCATGGCTTTTATTTGATGATTCGAACGATGTAAAGTTTGATTTCCTGCTTAACCTCACCAGTTTTCCAGGGGTTGCTATTGATGAGGAGGTGATGTCCTTGGACCTTTGTGAGTTTTGGTCACAGCTGGCGGATACATTTGTGGGAGACGAGGATATGCTTCTGTCACTACTGAAAAGCGATTCCGAGAAGCTGCTCCGTTTAAAGGACAAATCCAAAGATGTATTCACAAAAGTCGCATCTATATATTGGAATAAGGCACATGTCCCAATTGATCAGGATTCTATCCAGGGCTACAAAGATGAATTCCATCGTTTCAGGAGAGATGTTGCTGATCTTTTTGATTCAATCTATTCAATTGTAGGAATGCCTCTGTTCAAGTTCCTGACCGAGAACGCACTTGCTGCCTTGGCAACGATCAGCAATACCACTGGGAACGCACAGAAAATTGCCTTTGCCGATCTTGAGGCTTCCCTTTATCTGACTGCTTCGCTTTCATCCAATTTCAGTGAGAGTAATATCACCCAGGAAACTCTGGGTTATTTGTCATCCCTCCTGTCATCTGATATCTTTGCAAAAATAGCATTTTTGCCGACAGAGACATTCCAGTTTGCAGTACAAACTACCATACAGTTTCTTTCTTCCATTGACTTCTTTTACAGGCATACAGCTGGAATCCCCTTCCTCCCCAAAATCCTTGGATTTCTCTTTGACAGCCTGATTGGGTCGGAGCAGTATAGGCTGATAGCATCAAAAGCAGTGGCTTCCATATGCAACGAGTGCCGCCTATCGCTGACTGACTACCTTCCAAATTTCGAAAACTTGGTCACCGAAATGGTTAACAGCCTCACTTTGGAGTCAGTGATAAGGGGAAGGCTTTTCAACTCATACGCATCTATCGTGCAAAGCATCAAGAACCCTGCTCTCCAGGCAGAAAATCTCAAGAAAGTATTTGATCTAATAGAGGCGAAGACGGCGCCGCTGATACGGCATTTGGATACCCTGCATGATTCTGAGGAAAGTGTAGCCATTACTGACTATCTGGTGAGCCTATTGGGCTCAATCCATGAAATCGGGAAGGGAATGCGTCTGCCAGATGATGCTGAGAACTTTTATACACCGGAGGAAGAAGAGACTATCCAGAAATATTGGACTAGTGACCCTCTAGCTCTGAAAAGCCAGGTGTTCAATATTCTGAATAACTTTACCCTGAGAAGTAAGGCCCTCTCTGAGAACTATGGGGTAACTGCTGAGGCGTGTGATATTCTCAAATCCGGATTCTCCGAATCAGTTCAAGGCCCTTTTGTTTTTGCACCAAACGATGTGCTGGAGTTTATCTTCAATAAGATTGCTTCCCTTTCTAGTACCAAGTCGCTGCCACTGTTATTTGGGTTATTCAATTCTCTCGTCGCCTCAGGCTATAGGAACCTCGAAGAGAGTCAAGTCATGCGGGTACTCCAGCTGGCATTTATAGAGCTTAGAGGTGTTCTGACTCAGGACCCTGATCTAATTCAGTCTGTAATTGATATAATAGTAACGATCTTGGAGAAGAAGCCGGGGTTATGCGTTCACCTGCCTCTATTCTCACAGGAGATTTTGCCATTCTGTCTCAAACAACTTGGAGCTCAGGAGAAATTTATCATAAAGTCAACAGAGCAGTTTTGGTGTCGTCTGATATCTTTGCGTAAGGGCAACAGACAAGATACCGAGGTTGTTCAGAGATCATTTAACGAAACCCAATTGGGATCTGTGTTGGCCTACACAGTTTTGTCGTCATTGCTCCAAACGCAAAGGTCTAATGTGGATAGCTATGCGGATATCATTAAGATGCTCTTGGCAAAATACCAATTGCAAGTCAAGGGTTGGATGACGACAGCGCTTGCCGAAATAAGTGCACAGAGAGAAAGCGTGGGCAAAACACCAATACAGGAGCCGGCCACATTTGTTAATAAGATCCTGCTCACCAGGGGAACGAGAAAATGCAACACCGTTGTGAAAGAATTCTGGATGACGGTTAACGGGTTGACTGACTACAGCAGATGATAGAAAGATCCTGTGTACAATATCAATAAAATATCAACTGGATAAATAGTTCATGTCTACAGACGTAACAGATCCGATATGCAATCGTGAAGAGATTAACCTATATCGCCACAAAGGAGCCAAATACAAACAAAAAAAAACAGAGGCAAGAATACTGATAAAAGCATTAGTAATATAACAGAAAAAAGGGCCCATCCATGGAAACTCAAGTCTTCACACCTTCCAAGAGGTCACATAAAGCCTCACATTCCAGACTATAATCAATCTTATCGAGACCTACAACACTGTACCTCACCCGCACCTGTCCGTTGTAAGCATCCTGTCTCGCCCTTATCCTGAAAGAGTATTCCTGCATCTGGACGTTGTTGAGAACGGCTTGGAACTCTGGAGAAGATTCGCTCTCTTCCTTGAGGGCCAGCAACTCTCCTGCACTCTTTCCAAGAAGCTCTCTAGCACCATCGTCAAACATCGACAGCCATAACTGACCAGTGTGGTCCACCACAGAAATTGTCAAAATGTATCTGTGGTTGGGAGCTGGGTGGTTGATGTCACACTTCTCACATCTCCATGTGCCGTCACTCTGCTCAATCACTTTCCTGTTACAGCCCTCTGAGGAGCAAGCTGGGTATGAGAAGTTCTCGGAACGTACAAAGTTGACGGATGCCTTGAGGGTAAAATAGTCTGGCTTCTCGCTCATGCCCAGGTTCTCATTTTGTACAACGGCAATGGTCTTGCGTTCAAGAATGGCCTGTTTGGTGTTGGTACCGGCGGATGATGAAGACTCTTGCTTCATCGACTTGAAGCTCTCGTTCACACCCTGGGTGTCAAACCATCCCTTGAGCTGGTAAGCATCTGGGATATCAGGGTTGGCAACGATAGTGGCGGCCTGTGTTAGTGACAAACTGCGGCCACCAAAGTCCTGCACCTTGGCACCCTTGAAGGCAACGACAGAGCCTTCAGGGAGATCAAAGTCGAGGGCGGTCTTGTTCCAAAGGCCAACAGTTGTGGAGAAGTGGGAGTTATCCACGATCGTCACATCACGCCTGTCAAATGGTCTACCAGTAGACTTGGCAACGATCTGGAAAGGTGGGTTCACCTCTTTGAGAACACCAATCACGTCAATGATAGCGTTTGCCTCCAAGTTCTGGATCTGGTCCAGCTTGACAAAGTTAAAGTGCAAACTGGGCACCTCAGAGGCATCCTCACACTCCTCGATCTCCGTGTCTCTATCGAGCTGGAGCTCATAGGGGTGGCTCAGATGGGAGAACTGGGGCTTGGAAGGCTGGATACGCGCCCTCGACACATAGTACACCTTACCCTCCTGGAGCAGGTCATAAAACTTGTCAGCCGAGTCGTTGAAAGCGGTTGCTCTAATCTCATTTGTCTCATCGAGAAGGTTGATGTTAAACAGTTTTCCTTCACCTCTCTGGTTCGACCATGTACGGATATCTGATTTGTACGATACTCTAGCTTTGATAGTCCACGAGTTTTGGTAAGGCGACAGCTGGTCAATGGCATAGATGTTCTGGTACTTGGAAGACGATTTCTTGGATTGTTGGGGTGCGGGTTTAGGAGTAGGTGTGGACTCAGGAGGAATGGAACCAGAGTTGCTATTGGTACCAGCGGAAGTGGCTGCACCACCTGCACCAACTTCAAAGCGATCCTCCTCGGGGTGCTGTCTGAAATACTCATCCAGACTGACGAGCTGGTTGGCATTAACACGAGCGCTGGTTGGCTCGAGCACTTGCATCTTGCTGACGATGATAACACGCTTGTTACTGCTCATACGCTCAAATTCATACTCTAACAGGGTGACGATACTGTTTCTCTGTGCACCTTGAGACTCGGCAGAGGCTACAAAGTCTGGTCTAATGACACCGTTTGTGGAGTAGACGCCATCGGAAAGCATAAGGCGAAGTCTCTTGCCACCATCATTTGGTATCTCTTTCATATTGGAAATCTGGATGGTGAGTGGGTGATTAGGGCCAAAACGGCAACTCTTGGAGAAGAGCTCCTTGAAAACACCTTCATTCAGCTGCGTGTTTGTCATTGTGATAGAATGAACGTCTCGTCCGGACTCAACAACTTGCGACACAAAAATAAAACAACAGCAAAAGTGGAAAATGGAATTCACTCCACAAACATATATCTCAATGAGCCGTCACTCTTTCACTCTCCAAACCACTTGGATTCGCCATCAACAGATTGATCTTGTCTCTCCATCTAACGGTGCTAGGAGACCGCGCCCGCTTCTGTTCTGCTACGCGTTATTTGGGGTGGCGCGTCCTTCCACCCTGCTTGCACGACCCCAGCCGCAGGGGAATAGTAGCGGCACGAATAGTGAGAGGGTAGTGGCCGCTAACTATGCGATGGCCACTAAACCCCATCCGGGGCTGCAGTCGATAATGGCACGATGCTACAAGGCTAGAAGCTTCTCATCACAAGTCTTTTCTCTGTAAGCTCTCTCTGTAGAGTCTGTCTGTGCGCACTCTCCGTAAGCTCTCTCTGTAGTCCCTCCGTAAGATCTCTCTGTAGTCCCTCCGTAAGCCCTCTCTCTATGAGCTGCAGGAGAGCTGGGGTAAGCTAGATGGAGTCTGAACCTCATTTGGATACCTGCTGATGTGGAGATGGCTATGTGGAGCCATCTGGCTACGTGCTATGTGTAACTGGCGATACGAAATATATGGATCAGTGCCAAAATCACATTGGACTGCTTGGTACTGTACAGATGGCCAGTAAAGAGTGCTCCATGGTTTTTTTTGACTTCCCCCTATTGCCATGAGTCCAGAGACTGATAGTTGTGTATTTGTTCAGCCAAGTTTCCAGGCAGTAATAGAGGATGCTATAGCTGAGAGCACCGAACTCAATCGCTTCTGGTTAAAAGTGAGGAAGAGGAATGGCAATAATGTTGATATTGGGGTGAACGTTCACAAAAATGACGGGGTTTTGGTGTTTGTGGCTACGAACCAGAGTGGGGTTGCCTCTGTGTCATTCAGCCAGTCTGAACATGCACACGAGTTCTTACTCATAGTAGATGGGATAGAGTATCGTTTACTTGCACCATACACAGCCTTCAAAAACAAAATACATGAGATAACTTCACTGGATATAACGGCAGATGGGAAAAAGATAGTCATCGGTGACACCTTTGGAAAGCTCAAGTTTGGCACCTTGGGCGTTTCAGCATTCCACGAGTCAAAAACCATTAATGCTCACTACGCAGATATAACCAAAACGTTGTTCTTCCCATCCGAGAAGGTGGTTTTGAGTGCTGGCGCAGATCTCAGAATACAACTCTGGGGATATCCAGACGGCGAGAATCCTCGCACCTTCACGGGTCACACAAACAGAATAACCGACCTGGCATTGATTGGGCGCGGCAAGGATTTTGTATCAAGCTCTCTAGATGGTTCTTTGCGTATATGGGAATGTGCCAGTGGAAAAAAAGTGTACGAGTTTCGTAGGGTCAAGGGGATGTCAGATGGAGCTAATGTAATATTTATTCAGAATGGGGTATCAACCTCTGCAGATCCAGGTAGTGCTGTTCAATCACCTATAGCTGAGTCCGCTAACAAGTACTTGTACAGTGGCCATGTCTCAGGTACTGTGGGGATATGGGACATCCATGCTACGTCTCCCCTTGGTGAATTGATGTCTATTGATAACAGTCCTGTAACAGCGATTGTTGTAGAAAGTAGCCAAGGCACAGAACCCAAGAGCTGGCAAGAACATAGGTTATACGCTGGACATGCTAACGGATTAGTACGGTGTTGGTCCCTGGCCGCCATGGCTACGCCGTTGTTTGAAATGCAGGTCTCCTGCTCACAAGATGTATTGGAGTGTCATGTGACATCACTTACTCTGTCTGCTGACAACTCTATGCTAACTGTTGCAACCAGTAGAGGCACTCTTGTCGATTACAACATCGGTGGACCACATCCTGAGGTCAGCGTTCACTACATCGGCATTGAAGAGGGCACAAAAATAAGTGAGGTCAAGGCAGTTGGTACTTCGAAATACATTGCAGGGAAGTATGGGCTACTGAAGAAATATTAAGTGATATACATAGCATATTGGGAAGATGCAGGATACCACCATGAGCAAGCGTGACGAAATCCATACAAAGGAAATGGACCAATTTATGATTGTACTTATAGAATAGCATGATAATTCTTCACGTTCAATTTTTTTCTATAAATATAAAATACCATTCATTTGAATGTGTATCCCATTTGAATGAGAATCCCCTCCTCTTAACTGTCTGCCATAGTTAACGGCACAAATGCCCCCCTACTCATCACGTCTGCGAGCTGTGATAAGGCGATCTATAATATAGGAGTTGTAGTTCAAGAGGTGTATGATCAATTGTCCAATCCTAACTCTCTTTGATCTCATTATGGCCGATTTGGATTTAGATAGTGCTCCTTCCAAGGAGTCAGAGGCGTTGTCGATGTTCTTCGATGAGGAATTTGTGCCCCACGCTTTCCTTGATGCCCTCTTTACATCATCGCTGCAGACAGGCAAATCAGAGCAACAACGGAGAATAGTATCCACACCGGGCGGGTCAGGTGCTGGAGCTGGGAAAGCATGGGACAGGAACGCTCGTGACGGGTCGTCTAATTATAGTTTCGCGTCTGTGAAATCGCTACAGTCACTACAGACCAAGTGCTCCACTCTGCTGGCTCATTTGGACTACTACACCAATGAGCTCACCAAGGACCTCGAAACAAAGATCGCCAACCTCCAGTCGTCTTCATCGGTGATATCGTATTCGTATAGACGTCAATCAGATGAGTGGAATTCTGGTGGCAACTCCACAGCCAAGAGGGATAATCTCTCCGGTATAACGCGGCTGGAATACTACATAGATACGCTCTCAAGCTCGATCAACTCTCTCCACCAAGATCTGGAGAGCACGAATGAAAAGATAGCACAGGTGATGAGAAACCAAACCCCAAAGGACTCCAGAAGTGTACGAAGCAGTGTTGTAGAGTCTACATCACCATCCAAAGAATCCGCTCCCGATGGTACAATTGATAGGCTCTCACAGTTGATGACCATAAGGCAGAGGATGTTGGCAGTTCTCAAGATATTCGAAACTGCAAATGCAATTTGCACAACTGCAAACGAATTTAACACAGAAATAACTACGCAGGCTCCAACAACAGGAAAGCAAAACGGCCGCGGAGGGAACATAGTTCACACAACTATAACCGTAGAATCGTTCAGTGCCTCTTTGAGTATATTAGAAGAGGCTGCGCTGGAGGAATTTCATCAGGAGAGGCTAAACCCTACAGATGATATCAACCAGAGTCTTTTGAAGAGGATCGATCCAATGATTGAGATTTTGCCCTTGTTCAAAGGCCTTCGTCATTTCTATGGGATGTATAGCGATTTCGTTCGTTTTCTCGAGACTGAAAAGCAGCGGTATTTGAGTTATAGGGATCTCAACAGAGACTGATTGGAAAGTAGACATTACAACTTGTTTGATAGATGGATTGTATAATATAATAAATTAAAGTGCTAATTAGTCGCACACATCTATTCATTCTAATATACACCTTGAGAAAACGCACGTACGAATGCTACTGTTGATTCCTCTCGTGCGCGTCATGCACCGAACTGCTTCCCACAACATCGTCAAGCTCCTCTATAGCCTGCTCATTACCAGCAGAAGTATGCCATCCAGCTACAGCACCAGACACCACGGTGGGGATAATCGCAACAGCAGACACAGGTGATGGAGGACACGAATAGGCTGTTCCATCGCTATGGAACTCGCTGCTGAGACTGCTCTTCTTGTCGAAGGAAGATGAGAAGAGAGTGGAATTGGACGAAATCGTGGAAGAATTCGATCTCGACCTGCTGTTCCACCAATCTCTCATAGTTCCAGTTGGGTGGAACACAGCTAAATGTTCCAGATCCTCACGGGCCTTGTGTAGTGGATCTGTGTGAATGTAGTGTGAGGTTATACCGTCTTCTCCAATGTTCCCCTCGATATCATCTTCCAAATCCGGTGACCTTGTGTGGGATATATGCGATCTCAGATATCTAAGAGTCACCAATGCGATACATTGGTTATATAAGCGTGTTGGGAAATACTTCTCTACCCAAACATCGGGTATAATCCTTATAAGAATACCCACCGGGATGGATACCAACCCGGCAATTATGGCCGTTGCCCACATAGCGCCTGTTTGTTCTTCTATGGAAAATGCAGCACCACCAACAAACATGATCAAAACCTGGAAACCGCCAACGATAAGCACCACTCCAAGGAAATAAAAGTTGCTAAACAATCTGTGAGTAAAGTTGAGGTTCTCGCTTGTGATCCTCTCTCTCACCGTGGTCAAACCATCTCCTTCATCCAGCTTGCGCGCCAAGAAAAGGTTGAAAAACTGCAACCACACAAAGGCATTGAAGGTCATCGAAGATAGTTGAACTTGTTGGTGTGAAGTATTTGGCTCATTTCCAAAGAAGATACGATGGCCTGCAAAGTGAAGCACAAAGGTGATAACAAGTTGCGCTATTGATTGCCCCATGATCATCTTCCACATGGAGACTGATATTAAGGGTGCTGTTCTGCCTGCTGGTTTTCTATTGAGAAGGGAGTCATCAGGACGGTCAGTCGCCAGCGCAAGGGCTGCCAAAGTATCCATAATGAGGTTAACCCACAACAGCTGTACTGCGGTGAGGACAGAACTACCATCGGAAGATGCAACAGAAGACACAAACGTGAGAGTCACAGCGGTGACGTTGACAGTCAGTTGGAACTGCACAAACTTGCGGATCGAAGTTGAAATGGTTCGTCCCCATTTTATAGCCTGCACGATAGCAGAGAAGTCATCAGTCATAAGAACAATATCAGAGGCCTCTCTGGCAACTTCTGTACCTCCAATTCCCATGGAAAATCCAACATCTGCGAGCTTAAGAGCAGGGGCATCATTGGTACCATCACCTGTTACGGCAACTACCTCACCAAGGCTCTTTAAGGTGGCCACCAGAATACGCTTATCTTCCGGTGATGAACGGGCTAGGACACACAGGTCGGGCACAACACGCACTCTCTCTTCCTCTGTCAGCTTCCTGAACACAGGACCCTCCATACATGAGCTGGGATTGTTCATCTGCTCGTCGTTAAGGATACCACAGTCACGTGCAATAGAGCGAGCAGTGATGATGTTGTCTCCAGTCACCATTCTGACACGAACTCCGGCTCTGGCACACTGAGAAACAGCCTCCGATACCCCCTCTCTCAATGGGTCCTGAATTCCAACAATGGCATCGAGGATCAGGCCCTCATGCGTCCCCTCTGGTGAAGATTCGGCCCCAATAACAATCATCGGGATATCCACACTGCTGGTGTTATCCGCATTGATATCGTTAGATATGGTCTCTACAACATCGCCGAAAAGAAGCTCCGGGTCCGCTTCCCTTGGGTTGTCGCCAACGAGCTCCTCTGGTGGCCAGCTACTGAGGCCCATGTAGTCTTTGTGCGCAATAGAGAGAGTTCTGAGAGCAGCCTCGGCAAATTCGGTGATTCCGCCGTCAATTTCTTGCTTGATGTCTGTGGTTATTGGGATCGCTAGCCCGTTGGAATCCATACGAGAGTTACAGCGGGAGAACACCATTTCAGAGGCGCCCTTGATGAAGAAACGGTACCCACCATCGATTTTGACTACCACACCTCCCCATTTCCTAGAGCTCTCAAAGGCAATTGTTTGTACAACATTGTGCTGGTGCACACTTCTGTAGCTGTCCAATGACTGTGTGGCATAAAATCCAAAGGCATCCTTGGCCATAAGCAAAAGGGCAACCTCTGTTTTGCTTCCAATGAAAGGCTCACTGTCCTGCACCACGCCTTCTGGACGGTGATGTTTCTTCTTTCTGTTTTTCCTATGTTTCTTTGAGTATGCCTCGTTGTTTTCCTCTTCTTCCAACTCTCCTTGTGAATTAGGAAACGCGGTGGAATTGAGGGAGATGTTCATGCAAACCAACTCGGAAAGACTGCGGCTTACCAGTCCTCCACTAAGCAAATCAGCCAGCTTGCCAGCCCTTCCACTGTTGCCGCCGGTGGTATCATCAAATGTGGTATCGCCAATGATCCCTCTCACCACGCGCATCTTATTCTCAGTTAAGGTTCCTGTTTTGTCTGAACAAACTGCAGTTGCTCCCCCCATCGTCTCACAAGAGCGCAAAACACGAACCAGATTACTGTCTTTGGCCATTCTGGTTGTTGCAAATGCAAGCGCCAGAGTTACCGCCAATGGGAGTCCCTCTGGAACGGCCACAACAATGATTGTGATGGCTGTGATGACAATGTTGAGGAACTTGGTGCCCTTCTGTGCGCCCGTTAGGTTGTCGTAACTACCACCAAGATTGACAAAGAAACGAATTAACAACACCACAAACAACAAGAATGCAGCAATGAAACCAAACTTTGCGATTCCATCTGCTAACTTGGTTAAACGTTGCTGAAGTGGGGTTTCTTCATCCTCAGTGTTTAGAGATGCCATTATCTTACCATTTATGGAGTTTGGTCCAACAGCCATAACCACAGCTGTGCCCACTCCGGAAAGAAGCTTGGAACCGGAAATTAGTATTGGGTCACAAACACCTTTGTCTCCAATATCCTTGCCCGGCTCTGACGAGAACTCTTGAGAGTATCTCTCTATGGCTATGTCGGCAGCGAGTTTCTTGATGGTTTTGCTCTCTCCGGTGAGCGCAGATTCATCACACTCACAACTCCCACTTACAAGAACGCTATCTGCGGGCACGACATCACCAGTCTCGAGACTGAGGATATCCCCAACAACCAAGTCCTGGATAGATATCACCGACTTCTGTCCACTCCTGTAGACAATAACGTTTCTATCCTTTTGTTTTGCATTAAGCTTGGCAAACTGTCTCTCCTTTTGGAAATCGTTGGCGGCGCCAACTACCACCACAATCACCACCGCAACCATAATGGCCACTCCTTCCACCCAGTCAACTTGCGGCATCTTGTTGCCCTCATCGTCGTACTCTGGTGGCTCTCCAAAGGTCTCATAGAGACCCAATGCAAGCGAAACAACCGCTGCAATAGAAAGCATGATCAAAATCTTGTCGTGGAGGGCTTCCCAGCAAAGCCTCAAAAATGACTTAGGCTTTCTCTGTGGGAGCATATTGGCTCCATATACCGCCTTCCTTTCATCTTCATCGGATAGAGATTCTGGCAATCCTTTCAAAAAGTCTGTGCTCAGGTCTCGCTGGATACGCTCCACACCTATTTCGCGTAACTTCCTTATGCTCTTGGGGTCAAAGAGCTCACCAATTTCTTCCGTGGACAGCCGGAAATGCTGTCCGAGCTCGAGGTCTCGATTCTTGGCCGTGGATCGCCTTATTAGCGACGCCATGATGAATGTGTATTATATATAGCCCAAATGTGGCGTGATCCCATACCAACTGGGAAAGGCAACTGAAATTGATTTGAATATTCTACAACTATGTTTGCTGGAGCTGAACTTCCATCGCAAGCAAGAAAATTTGTTTCTCTCTCTGTCTCGCAACGGCAACCTTCCTCCTTATATCTCTCCAACAGATGCAAGATGGTTGATTAAGTACGTGCGTATCTGCGTAGGGACGTATGCACTCGTACACAGATAAGCCATCCGCCTCTAATGCCCCTTTACACAGCCCTTAGCAAGCCATAGTAACAAGGTTTTTTGCTTCGTTTTAGTCATTGGGAAATTAACCCTATTGTTCCACGCCATTTCCTGCCCGCTTCCAACGGGATTTCAGTCAAATCTCGTTCAGTTTTTCTTCCCGGGCCGCATCTACCATCAGGCTCGGTGGACCCTCTACCAATGTGCAAACGGGGCTATGCTATGTCCCGTCATGCATAAAGGGTCGATCGTGCAGATAGTATGCCCATAGAGGCAAGGGACACATAATGACATGACACTACGGCAGTCTGATGGATGGCGAGGTAGATGGTGCCCGCTTCACTGCAAAACAGGGATAGGCACACCACTCGGTGTCTATTGGAGAGGCATACCTTAAGGAGGTATAGGCGGAGGGAATGGATGTGGGGAAATTCAAGTGCTGGGCCACAAAAAAAAAATATGATAAGCCACGCGCAGAAAAAAAGTTATAATTCGAGCTTCCAAAAATGCTCAAATAAGTAACCGATATCCTCTAGATAGAGTAATTGGTCTGGTGTAGCGGCAGCAGATCTGCATGAGACAACTCGCGTGCAGTGCGTTTGGAGATTGATGTCTAAGATTGTGCCGGTTTGTTTCTCTCGAGAGACGGGGGGGCACTTCCTAAGCAAGAATTCATGATTGCAGAAATAGGAGTTGCCTAACGTTTTTTTTGGAACAGCAAAGATGAAGTAGGATAGTAACAGCTAGCAGAACTGGTACTTCTGTGCTGTGCTGTGCTGTGCTGTGCCGCTCCTTCCATATTGGGCGTAAATTGGTGATGCCGCAATCAAGGCGCAGTCCCAACCTTGGCAGACAGGCAAAGAGAAAAAAAAAACCAAACATTCACGAGCTACAAGTTCCTGGTTGATGAACTTAGCAGTGATAGCAATTCTTGGCAGTTGAGGCGAAAAAAAATTTATCACCACATCCAATTACCAACAGCTCAGCCTCATGCACCCGGTAAATCTCCAGCAGCAGGGGGGTCAGTTCCAGAACATGGCACAGCCCCTCCCTGTTCAGTCATCTCGATAAGCAAGAAATATTAGATATTCAAATATCTATCTTTTTTATAATTCATCTATTGAGTTTATTTTCTACGTCCTCTGTTTTGTCTGGAATTATCATTTTGAAAACCTTCACCCCTGATAAGAGATCGCCTTTTCTTTCACACTAAGCTGAAATTTTCAACACTAATGTCCGAAACGATTATTTTTTGAAAACACACCATTATATGGAAATAATTCAGACCAAAAATATAAATCTATGATTCAAAATACTCTTCAGATGCATATGTTCACAGATGGATATATTTCCTTCTCCATAATTAGTGTATGCTAAGATAATAAATAATACTTAGTCAAACCAAGATGTGCTAGCGATATTGATAGTCGTGTACATGCTACCGAGATATCTCCCCCATCTCCTGCCTCCGGTAGGTAATCTTCCCACCATACATACATATACGCTCATCGCCCCGAGAAGAGTACACAGATGGGGAGAAGCTATTAGTGGGGTATTATGAATTAGTGAATTAGTGAAACCTCATGAAGGACAGCCCGAGAGCGCCATGGATAGTTTTGACCTTTCCATAACACAGGATGTTATAGATCTGCCTCGGGACGGTGAACACGCTAGTTCCAGTATCGAGGAAGAGCAGGGTGCCTATAAAGAGCAGGGTGCCTATAAAGAGCAGGAGAAGCAAAATGAAGGATATGCGGAAGGAGATAAAGAGGAGGAGCAGGGAGATGAGACTCTGACTAAGTTATCACCATCAACAACTTTGGTACCAATAACCTTGATAAATGGCAAGGCATTTATCTTCAACTACGATGATATGGTATATTTGCGTAGTGTGTTGGGGATAGTAGGTGTATTATCTGGTGCACTTGCCAGTGCGCCACAGCAGAATTTATTTCTAGGAATGCCTGTACAGTTAATGTTGGAAGAAGTCATATGGCTGGTTCAGAATAAGCATGCAGTGCTCATTGATGGAAAAGAGGTGGCGAACTTGTTTGATCAACTGACAGAAGAACAGCGTGATCAACAACAGACACAGTTCGCGAAAGGGCTTGACGAGCAGAGGAAGCTTAAAGCTCAAGAGCATCGCCTACGAACTGAACAGTACGCCCAGAGAGACAACAATGACCAAACTAAGGCTGCTGATGCAAGGATACCTGTTATGTTTGTTACGGACAACGACGTATCCTCACTATCCAATTATGATGGTTATATTGCACAGGTAGTGAGCAGCATCGACTCTCAGCACACTAATCGTCTTGTGTCCTTGATTAAGGAAAATGGACAGAACGATATAAATAACGTGGTGAGGAACTACAAAACATTCGCCCATTTGAAGGGCCAGGGCCACTACCTAGCACCGGGGTTACGTTTTGGAGGCAAGTTCATCTCCTATCCAGGAGACCCTCTTCGTTATCATTCACACCTTACAGTCAACACAGTAGAGTACTCAAAGCAAGATATAGGGCTTAAGAGAATTGTCAACGGAGGAAGACTAGCCACGGGAGTTAAAAAGATTTGGCTTGTTAGTGGGGAGAAACACGACACAACGAACACTACAAACTCAGACATAGACGCTGACATAGAACCAGATCAAGATCAAACGCTGACTAACCTCCTATACACACCAACCACCACCCGTTGCTTCTCTATTGAATGGGCTGGGTTTGGTTAGTTTGTGTAGCACCCTAGACGCCTTGTGTGTTTATGTGGGTGTAGCAAGGCATTACTACTATGCATTGCTTGCGTCTGTGGATGAGGCTACCTACATAGAAAATGGCCAGACTATGCTTCTATGCTGATACTACGTACATCATGGTGCAAAATTACTTTAACAGGGACAAAACATTTGGTTAGTGTGGTGCGTTTAGATTTGCTAATGCTGCTGCTACGAATCAGCATTCTCAAAAAGATATGTTTGGTCACCCAGTGAAACGAGCTAATGTCGTTCTCTGCTTGAAATACATGGTTACCTATAAGATTCGTGTTTCAAATAATTATAGATGCGACTTTCGATTTATCGTGGAACCAAACTGTATGATTGTTTCATCTGTGCCTTGAAGATATTTTCGCGTTGCATTGTTGTGGACACGGTTTATTTACATTTCTCTCCCACACACTTTGTGTGGTTAACACGCATCGAGTGTAGTCGCGTGTCTTCATAACATTTCCTAATTTGGATTCTGTGTTAATTGGGGGCGTGGCCATCGAAGGTTCCTCTCCGTTCTATTTCATGCAAGAATATGCGGGCTGATGAAAAAGTCTTCAAGCTTTGCATTCATTTTCTTTCTATGACAGCAGATGGGGACCATTGGATTAGTATACATGCCTGCAACCTAAGGTGAAAAATTTAACAAGAAAATGTTTCGATCGGTGAAATTTTTTTGTAGTTTACATTTCCCAAAGGGGGTAGGTATAGTTAGGTTTTTTTGTAGCATAATGAAAGATTGCTTATGCATAAGCATAAAATCACACAATACAATAGTGGGATCATCATGCAGTAGATGACAGAGGGCTGGAGAAAGTTGTAGATAGGGCGAGTTGAGTGCTCCAACAAGAGTTGGACCGCCTCGTTCTTGATTATAACAAACAGAGCTCCAGAGCCACGGAGTGAGTGTTCTAGAGCAACGTTTCGATCTGTTTCCGTTTCTAAATCCAATAATGCATTTAAAATGTCCCAAACCAAATGGGAGGTAATTAACAGCAGCTGAAACCGCTAGAGAATTCTCCATAATAGGCTGTGCGGTTTCCATGCCAATTTTACTATGGCCCATGGAAATCGGTTATTGCATGCCGGTTGTCCTGGACACCTAACGCCATCTCGTCCCGCAATCAACGTACTAGAATGAGAGCTGACTGCGATCCAAAGCGATCTTTTATTACACACTAGGGCTTCTCGACCCTCTGCGAGATTTTTTACCACCAGTCTCGAATATTCTATAAATATATACTTGGGCTATTTCTAATCTTCTAAAAAAAGAGCTTCCAATCAAAATAATACACGTCATAACCTAGTCCATATTATCGCACACTTATGAAACTGATACACGGAAAGTACCAGAATAATCCCTCTGCCTGTAAAGTAAATTGACACGCACGTTATGTGGTAACCAGAGGCTGTGTGCTCCTTGGAAACCAACCGTGCTGGCCCAAGTCACCTACAACCTCCTTGGGTCCAGGCCACCCACACGGCGTCGGTGGGCCCAGAAACCTTTTGCCAACCCCCCTTTGCCCACCACACCCGGCAGTGGCTGGTATGCCGTCTAGAGAACATATGTGAGAATATGTGTTGTGCCGAATACGCTTTAAACGAGAGTTAACGAGAGAGGAGGTGCACCACCACTGCAGCATGCGATTTGCAGTGGGCAACCCAATGTATGAGCACTTTTCCCCAATATGCTGCATATGGTGCTACATACAGCGAAAAAATTCCACCGGACTCTCCACCTGATGCAGGTGGACTCATGTCAAGGACACCGTGGGCCAAAGTCTCCCACACCTCGCTGCACGTGTGCGTTACCCGCACCTTCTGGAGAGTTTACCCCTCTCTAAACTCCTCCCTGAGTCATTTCCCACGCAGAATGGGTGCAGATGGCGCCTGCATAAATAAGGTTGTGTCATTCGCAACTGTGGTGGGCCACGATGTCACTGCTAGAATTTTTCTAAGTAGCGCTCCATTTGTGCATGGGATTAGCCATACTTGCATCCATGCACCGCGTGAACCGCCTCTCTAAATATAAATATAATCGTGGTCCCTGTCTGACAGCAAAAAAGTTTTCTTTCAGGACCCTAAACAACAAATAGTCATACATATATATAAAAGGTGTGGTTGGACTCTCTTTTGTTTCGTTTTCTGAAACATACAACCTATTGCAGTTCAGCACTTTCGGTCCTACTTTAGAAATTTCACATATAAGTTGACGCGGCTAATATAAGCAGCCCATCCGAAAAGTCCGAGTACGAGAATTCTTTCATTCGACTCAAAAAGTCACATACAACGACATCATTACATACATAGACAGATACACACATACAGAGATGTCTGCTTTTAACGACTACTGCATGGTCTGCGACAAACTCTGCTCGAACAACGCTGTGTATTGTTCCGAGTCTTGTAGGTTACAGGACCACGCTAGCTCTCCTACTCTCTCTGCAGTTTCTATCCAGACGCATGCCATCCCACAGTTGGTGTCGCCGATGCTGACACCTGCCATGAAGGGTCAGAACACAAGCTTACAGCAGCAGTTGCAACAGCAGCAGCAGCACTTGGCTATCCCTGGGTCTGTGAAGCCAAAGGCTGATCTCTCATATGACTCTCCTCTGCTGTCTTCAACGGCCTTACAGAATAGCAATGACCTTGACTACAACAGTTTCGACTTGAATAACAGTTATTCCGCTTCTGTTTTCTCTCCTCTCAGAGCAGCTTCGTTGCCTGAAAAGAGATCTGAGGCTCGGTTAATAAGTGATTATCTCTCAACCACCTCGGCGAACTACAGAAAGTGGCTCACCACTGCTTGCATCCACTAGTCACCATGGTGGTTGCTATTTGCTTACGATTAATGAATGATAAAAATGACTTATATAAAAGGGAAGGTTGACAAAAGAGGAACTAAAAAAGTTGATTTGATTTTTTCAAAAAAAAAGGGTATTAAGCATACCCGCTTGCACGAGCTGGCTCTTTCAGACATGATATATATATCATACTTGCATTTACATAGATAGGAATATTAAGACTATTTTCTATTCAAGAACGTATATAACTTAAATGTAGATATTAAGTGGAGCGCTTGGACCACCAGATGCTATCATTTTGTCGTTTGTTATTTGAGAGTACTGATTGCAAATATTGAAGACTAATCCTATAGAACCCATATAGTAGGTCTAGTAACCCTAACTTTTGCAATCTCTCAATAACCCTTAAGCGAACGTCTAGAACACACTGGTAAGTGATGTCCCCCATAGTAACAAACCCCGCCGGCGGCTGACTCCCCGCGAGGCTGAACTGATGGGGTATGCTCCCACAAATGCAGGCCGAGGAAAATTTGCACCGCACACGTCCAAGTTGCTCCGAGGATTGCATTAAAGTAGCATAGGTTGATGTCGTTGTCATGGCCACGTAGAGAACGACGCAATTAGGAAGTGGGGAGCAAACGCAAAAGCTAAATGATCAACGTTGTGAAAAGTCATCAGCGGGTATAGAGATGATCATTTAGCTGTTGTATGCCGTCAGCTACTGATCTTGTTAATGAGTGATTTGATTTCTGGAGTGCAGCCTTATTGATCTATAGTGGCTCAAAGAACAAGGGTTTTTAGTAGTCTGGTGCTTTTCTCGCGAGTGACTTTGCATAGTTTGTCACAAGACATGTGTGTATTGACATGTATGCGCAATGATTCACACATTTTCTCTGCCATGCCAAACTAATGCCAAGGTAGATTGCATTGAGGAAAAATTTTCCCCATGGTTGACGAAGATTGCCGTGGTGGAGATTAGCTTGTCAAAGTGGGGTACAAGGCGGAGGTTTGGCAGGCACGCGCAGCTACTTACATATCCCTTGCATGCGCTTGCACCTCTTTGACGAAAGACGCTTATGCCATGATGGCGGTGATGAAGCTGATTTGGGTCCAACAGAGATCCGTCTCATCTATTCCCCCATGGAGTTGATGGGTCAGTGGTGTTATTAGGTCTGGACCCTTGTTTTTCCAGCAAGAGCTCTCTTCTTCATCAAAAAACTATGTAGCAGCCCGGGAGTGTGGTCCAGCAACCCGATGACAGCTAGTGTCTCTGGTGACTCTGCTCCAAAACAGAATTTTTCCACAAATCATCTTGAGATGGCGTAGTTGTATGGAATTATGCTATCACTTTCTTAAAGGAGAAGCCTACACCAGGGTGCAACACTTGACTGTATCGCTAACTCCTTGTAGCGCGCATACATCATGCGGGGTAATGTCAGCAAACAAAATAATTCATTGTACAATACAGTTATATACCAGCATTGCCCAAAATGGCAATTGAGAAAAAAAATTGAAAGCAAAGAAATCCATGGGTTTGCTATCTCGTCCCTACGCGTAACCACGCGCCCTTGCTGTGTTTCGCTTTTGTGTGAAAGCAACGTAGCTATGCATCTTGCAACAATTCAAGGCTTGTAGGCACTCTTCTCCTCAGGAGTGAGGGTGCTCCATTCCTTAGATAGAAGCTTGAAAACCTCCTGAGGCTTTTCATCGCCATTTCTAAGCCTGCCAAAGTTTTGCTGAACAAAGAGACCAAAAGCATTTGGTGCTTTCTTTGGGTGTGCAATTTCATACTGAGCCAGTGCATCCTTGTGGGTCTCGAGTATATCCTTTGCCTGGCTTTCGAAGCGGCTTTTGGTTGTATAATCCAAACTCTTCCACTCCTCTGCCAATTTCACCAATAGCTCTGGAGCCTTGAGATCGCCGTTGCCTGGCGCTGACTTAACCTTTGGGTAGTTCTCCTTGACAAATAAATTATAAGCATTTGGAGGACGTTGTGGTTTATCGGAATTCTTTGATTTTTTAGATTTGTTGAGAATGCTCGACGTGCTAAATGGTGCCACACTTCTCAAGGCATGGCTCTGCAATGAAGCAACTGAGCCCACACGGCGAATTGTTGGTAGCATCGTTGTAGAATATTTATGTGATGGGAATATATACCTGTGATTCTATATACGTATATATTACAGAATTGACAATTAAATGTCAATTACTTTTCATATGGTGTTGAGGAACGGGTAGGTGCCTCTTTGCCTCCCAGAGTGTGGAGTGTCTTAGCTACTCAACCTGACGCATCACATTTGTTTCCCCTTTGGGGATTTGTTTTGGTTTGCCTCGCTATGGTCTTCTGCAATATACACGACCAAAATATGATGGGGCATAGGCACACCAAGGCCGGCATAAGCTGGCAAAATGTGACACAAGCAGGGCCAAAGTGACACACACAATTGCGCCTTGATGTCTTCTACATTTCTGTCCTCATCACACTACCCATTTGGATGAAATGTATGCATGAAGAGAGGACAGCCAAGTCTGGGGAATGGCGAAGGAGTGGCATATAGGAGGATTGTCCAACGGCAATTACATGTATATTTATGTATGAGTGAAAGGAAATAGAGGTCATATTGCATGATGCAGACTTCTACACAAAAAACCCCACCATAATGTGTTCAGAAAACGCACATTTTATTTCGAAAGACGCAACATGCTCGGCAGTTAAACAACTGCATATCATATAAGGCTGCCGCTAATTAATAGGTTTATGTTCAAAAGACAACAAACAATCTTCTTCTGGCAATGGGACAGGTAAAAAAAAACCAAGAAAAAAAAACAAATAACAAAAGGAGGTGGCATTGCAATATAATAGTAAGTGAGTTTAAATAATAATCATAATAGGAGAAGAGTAAAAAAAAATGCGGTGATCTGGTTATGGGTGAACTTTGTGTCGCTTATTCCTGTCCGAATCCAATGGTCTCTTCCACAGCAAGTGACAGCTTCTGCCTCAGTGATTCGTAATCCTTGTATGGAGGAAGATCCACCCTATTGAAGCAGGTGTGACTCTTTGGAAGCTGGTTGAACTCACCCGCCTTCTCAATGGTGAAACGCCTTGGACCATCTGAACCTTGAAGGTCCTTGAAACCGTTGACAGGGATACGGGAGGTACCTGTGGTGAATTGGAGCAACCTTGCTCTTTGTTCACTGTCCCACTCAGAGATACACTTCCAGAACCACTGTATCACCTCATCGCTCTCCTGGTATCCTCTGTAGTCTGTGTGCTTCTTCCAGTCCTCAACGTCGATATCTGCCAAGCCGCCAATGAGCAACTCCAGTTCGCGCTCATCGAACACGCTCACCAGCTCCTGTGGAATGAGCTCGTTGAAACCATCCATAAAAGCCTTGAACTGCTGTTCCACAGGTTTAGAGATCATCCACTCCGTCTTGAGCTCAACAAACTCACGCTTGTTCTCGTTGGTGACTTCGATATTTCTACCGTTTGGCTTGAGGTCAATTACAACTGTCTCACCAAACTGATCATCCTCGACACTGAAGGTCTCGAATAACACACCATCAATGTCGTTCTCCAACATCCAGATCAGGGACTTGTAGATCTCATTATCAACACCCTCCATGTCCTGTAGCACAATCTTCTTACCAAGCATCATCTTATACATGGCACCAACAAAGAAAGCATCCAGGAAACGCCTGTGGAATACACCCAGACCGACAGCACGGCCAATGAACTTGAAGTAGTTGAGATGCTCTGGGTTGATACCAGACTTGGGGTTGATCTGCAAAGTGTAGTTATCAATGGAAGCATACTGGAACAGACAGTAAAATGGGTTGAACATCTCATGCGAAAGCTGTTGGAAGAACTCTCTAGAAACTCCACCGTAATCTAAACCTTCTTCACCTTCAAACTTGATCATCAAACGTTTCTTCAAGTCCTCTGGGGTTTGCCTCATAACCTCCTGGTAGGCATCCTCAAACAAATGAGAACGTCTCACCTTGATGTGACACTGGCCTGGGAGAATACGTTGGGCAGGTTGCGATCTGAAATAGATAACCTTTCTTCTGAAATCACGCTTGTACTGCGGCACATTCTGGTCCAAAGACGATGGGAGACGTGGGTCATCCCAAGTGGTCGTTTTTGTGTTGTGATCCACAAAATAAACCCTTGCCGTGTTGGTGAGTCTCATCTCCCATCCGGAAGGCAGTGGTCCCATCTGTGATACGGGTTGTTGCTGGATGGTGGTGTTAGGACCAACAGAGCGGATATACTGCTGTCTTCTAGGGTCGACCCAAGTAGTCGTCCTTGTATTGTGGTCGACGAAATATGGACGTCCCTCTGGAGTCTGACGCTGTTCCCATCCAGCTGGCAGCTCACCAAGACCTGGAGTGGTGGAACCAGTAGCAGCCATCGAAGCGGCCAAAGCGGGTCTTGCAGCGGGGGTTGAAGATGTCGATTGCACGTTGATGCTGTTGGCACTGCTGGAAGGAGATGGCTCTCCAGGGAGAGTTCTACTTCTGTACTGCCTGCGTTCAGCCTCTCTGGTGGATTCTCTCTCTCTGATCCTATCAGCCTCTGACTGCTCTATCGTTGGCCTCTTCCAAGTGGTGGTTCTGGAGTTATGATCCACGTAGTACGTTCTTCCAAAGTTGTCAGTACGACGCTCCCATCCTGGCGGTAGTCGACCTAGCTGATCCTCAAATGAAGAATACTGACGAGCAGCAGAGGAGTCTACGCTTCCATTAGCCGATGGGGCACTGGCACCGCCGGCACTTGGCCTTGTAGTTGATGAAGTGGAACGAGTATGGTTTGGTGACGCAGCATGTGCGTTACTCCTGCTACTACCATTACGGGAAGACGCTTCATCTCTATATGAAACCGTGAAAATCAACTTTCCACTAACCATGAGGTTGTTGTTTGACATCTTGAGCTCCTTAGCAATGGTCTGCTCTGAGGAGGGCGCAGTGAAATCGATGATATCGCCAATCCTCTCGTTTACAACACCAAGGAATCCCTGATCCTTCTTTTTGAATTTCTTTTGGTCAAATATCTGTATCACCAGGATGGAATTCTCATTGACGGAGAAATCAAAAGACTCATTCCAATGGGGGGATACAGTCCTCTTTGCCGCGGTCGTAGAGTGAGTCTGAGACCCATCGACGGTCAGAACCGCAAAGGGGTCTGGTGAACGAAACACATCCCTTTTGGCCAGAGCCTCAGCGGCAATGACCTGGACGGTGATTTTTTTCGTTGTGCTACGAGAAGGCATGCTTGTTAGCAAAATATCTTGAGTCGGCATACCTATAAAGGAACTGCGATTGATCCAGAAAGGAACCCAAACAATTTAAACAATGCAAACAGTTACAAATGCCCAGCAATAATGAACACTTACCTAGTCATGGTGTCAGAGGGAATATTATCTATATGCCTGCTCTATCAGTGTTATCAGTGCAACACAAATCTCAAGCTGAGAGATAAAACCAGGATGACGTTACAAACGCAAATGTTCCTACAGGGAAAGTGATGGTGAAAAATAAAATCAGACAAAATCAATCCCTCTGGACAATGTATGGAAGTATAGATGGATGGCTGGATGTTATTTTCCACCTTTTGTCAAATATGCACCGTGCCGTTTCTTAATGTTGACAAACCGGCTCCCGTATATTCAAACGTCGCTGATATCAAACTACCTCCTCTTTTCCCCTTGTATGACTCTAGGTGCAGGAAGAGACTCTATGTGTAAGTGGGCTGTGGGCTGCTACACTACCAATGCTTACTACTAATGATGAGGTGATCACCACGGAAGCAGAGTAGAGGGAGAGAACAAGAGAGACGAAACAAAACAACGGAAGACAACAGTCCTTTAACAAATATAGAGCATGAAAGCTTTAAAATGTACGGAGTTCACTATAGATGAAAAAGAGAAATTTATAGAAAGCGAACAACAATTGCAACGGTGCAGCTGGATTACAGAACAGGAATGGCTCTGCCCACTTGCAGCCAGTCAGTCAGTCGCCCTATCCAAGTACTATGTGTTCTACAGTATCGCCTCACTCATCCGCTGCCACTGGAGAAAGGATGCGAGAGTCGGTGCGGGAAGCGGCTGAGAGGTAAACGGCACCAGAGCGGAACGATGCTTGCTTTACTATGTGCCGATCGATGCCTCCCGCTTGCTATGGATATGGTGGCTGCTGAAGGGAGGCGTTGGCGCAGGCCGCGTGGTACACACCCGGTAATATAGAGCGGTTAGACATCAGGATGCAAGAGAAAAAGGATCAAAACAGCACACGGTCTGCACCAAGTGAAGAGCTGCCAATGTGCAAGGTGCTTAAAATGAACATGTACGCGTAGGTAAGCAAATGAGTGCCACCCCAGAGTATATAAGCGACGGGGATTTCCTTGAAACACATATGCAACAACAACCGCCGTAATCGCTCTTTTATTTTTTCTCCCATTCTATTATACGGTAGGTATTTCGTCGGGTGTGTATAGAATGGATTGGTGGATAGTATTGCCCACAGAACACAAATTGTTGGAAATCTGCGCGGCTTGTCTCACGGCTACGACACTCCGGCAATACCGGCGGCCATAGATTAATACCGCCAAGTAGCAAGTAGGGAGTGCTTAGCACAAATCACTCGTTATATTTATACACTCATCGTATCTGGTGTGAGAGTGCCCTGCCAAGGTAGGAGCAGTTCCGTGCATTTAAGCGAAGAGCCAAGACGGATTATCCTGGAAGGATAGACGGAGACGATATTCTGAAATCTTTCTTTCTATCTCGCTTGATCCTAGCGAACATGTAGAAAAGTCTCTCTGAGCTCAACTAAAGGCACCGGGCTGCTTGTTGCAACGTTAGTAGCACACCACCTTTTTTTCCAAGAGGCTTTGTTATATGTGAGAGACCTAAAAGACACAGGTGTGGACGGAGTAATAACCTTACTTGATATGCAAGCTTCCCAATCCGTCCAAAGACCTGCCACCTCTGGCACGGTATACTGAGCATCACACGACAATAGTTTCCTCATTGGGAATCCAGCCACCTTGCAATCTCTTATCGTCTACATATCTCCACAATTCAGCAAAATACTTTACCTTGAATGGAGATATATGGCTGGATCTCTTGGATCAGTTCACAAAATATGCACGAAACTGTCCCTTGCCTCGATGCGATCACGTTAGATATGCAGTTTGGGAATGGAGGCCAGCCATCTATTATTCTTCGTAATCAGCTTGCGACAGTATTAAAGATGTAGATAGACACCCCTTTGGCGTAGAGACACATTACTCCAGAAAGGTATTTCCTTCATAAAAAGATAATTTCTCAGTGCAGTCACTCCTTTAGTTGAAACATACAGACATACATTCATACACTCTCTCTCTTCCATTGTTTCCCTAAAGTCATTCACCACCATGGATAACAACTTCATCTTCCAAGGATTGTCACGCCAGAATGCTGTCAAGAAGAGATCAAGCTTATCCTCAATGAACTCTCGTGCGAGCTCTCAGCTAACCGAGGAAGATGAGAAATTGGTAAAGAATCTTTTGCGTAGGCCAAGTTCTATCGAGAACTGGGTTCTAGGAACGGAAGAGGATACTGCGACGCTCAACAAGGCCTGTGGGCTCCAAAATATGAAGCTGACATCCAACTATTGGAAAATTCCAGACGGTGAGAGCAACTTTTTGACATCTGTTTCTGTGCATCCAGAGAAGTCCTTTCTCGCTGTTTCTTCGGGAAATACCGAAAATAACCTTCTCATCTACGACCTGGATGTCGACACAGACCTCTTGACACACTTACAAACCATCACACTTCCTAATATTCACTCGAGTAAGTGGCTGAGTAATGTCCAAAGAGACGATTCAAACTTCCTATTGACTGGTCACACAAAGGGGTTTGTGAACCTCACAATTATACCAGAACCTGACGATCCAACTCTCAAGAATGCTGAAATCATCAAGAGGTTCAATCATGCAAAACACACGGTGAAAGATTTTTCAGAGCCTGCATCCGCTTCCTTTCTATCTGCCAACAACAAAGCTCCCACAACTGTACACACACTGAATCTATCTCCAAAAAAATGGAGATCATGCAACAGAAACTCTCTCTTCTCTATTTTCTCTGAGAATATTTTCATGTGGGACAGTTCCAGATCTTCTGTCCCCATTCTTAAGACAAGATCCAGAGGTATTGCTCACTTTGATCCCTCCCCATCAAGGGATGGTATTCTTGCCATTGCAGGAAGCTATGGAATTGGTCTTCACGACTTGAGAATCAAAGATGGATCTTCGTCTTTCTTTGTTCCGGAGAGCGAAACAAAAACGTCCCCTTCTTCTGTATCTTCCTCAGGCTCCACATTGGTGAAGTGGTCACAATATGATTCCAATATAGTTGCATCTTCGCACTCAGGTGGTGTGGTGAAGCTGTGGGATCTTAGAAAACAGGCACCACTCTCAACATTACGAGGTCATACTGACGATATTACTTCAATAGAATGGTCAGAAGAGACTGCAAATGATCTCTACACTGGATCAAGAGACGGCACGATCGTCCACTGGGAACTCGACTTGAATATACTTTCAAGGATGGATGACCTGGGTCACCAGACTTGTACTCTAAAACAGGGGTTTTCTTCTGTTGTATCTAAAGACGGCAGAAGAATCAGTGAGGATGAAGTTTGCTCTACAAGACAGTGTGGAACCGCCATACCTGCGTCCAACAATACCATAATAGGATTAGCAAAAGTTAATGGTACAGCATCCAAAATAGTGAGCATTGATGGTTCTTCGTTCCTGGGATGCCATGGAAGGGAAGACTTTGTCACGTTTTCAGAAGGAACCTCTGAGAGGCTGTTGGATGAGATGTTAATCGACTATTCTCCTCGGACCAGCTATGAGAGCCATCATGAGACTGTTATATCAAAAAAGGAAAAGCACAGATCTTCTCTTTCATTTTCAACAGGGTATCGTTCATCGATGGGATTTTCATACTCCAACATCAGAATGGGATCATCTGACTCTCTGGATCTTCCTCTGTTATCATACAGTGACGATTCTGCTCAGAATAGCAGAGAAGATGTCTCATATCACAGACCGTCTCTTGAAGTGTCCTTTCCTTCACCAAAGGACCAGGACCACAGGGTGGCCTCGAGCAACAGCCGCACTTTGCCGGACGAAGGAGAATACGAGGACTTCACCTTCACCACCATTGAACCCCTATCCTCTCATAAACGTAACTTCAATGAGATTCATCAGTTTGCATCTCTTGATATTAGTGGTGCCACAAAAAGCAAACCGCATGAATTTGATACCGAGGTTAGAATAATGCACGGAGAGACATATAAATGAAGTGGACCAAAATTGCCTCCGCATTATCTCTATATGAACATTACTGCCATTTTGTAAATTATTGTATTACTATATGATCAAGCTATTAATACCAATGTACAATAACACTTTTATATATACTTATATATATTTATGTATACGAGCTTTCTTTAGTCGAAATAAACGTCACCACAAACGCACCTTTATTTTGTGCGTTATACTACTATACAATTGCCTCCTTTCAGTTCAACTTCTAGAAAGAGCTTCGTAACTTGGACTAATGTTCTCATAGTTTTTCACAAAATATTGTGCACTATTCTTATCCAAGTATTTCAAGAAATCCTCAAGGAAATCCTTCAATATTCCAATACTCTGTTGGTCCATGCTCGTCTGAGCTATCAATCCCGGAAGGGAGACAAACAATCTCAGCAAGTGCTCGGCACCATAAAGCTCTGAAGGGGTCATCTTTTTGTATTTCGGCGTTGATATCAAGTCCAAATGCTGTTTTCTCTCCAGTTGATAGAGGAGGATCGATCCCAGAGACCTATCGAAGTACATCTTCAAACCGGTGAACATCTCCACGGTATTGTCATAATCAGCAGAACCTTTCTTCTTCGTACTCAGCAAAACCTCCTTGTAGCTTTTGAGAATTTCTTCCACTGATGGGGAAGCTGGAACATGCACTAGCTGCTTGTCCTTCGTGATGAGTTCCCAATCATCCACCAGGATTGACTTGAGAGAATCAGGTACGGCAATACTGATTTCTGGACGTTTCAAGAAGTCATCTTCTGTTTCGAGAGTGTCATCGTATTTTCTCTGTTTCCTCGGAGGTTCTCTTACCTCATCAGTAGAAGGTTCTGCCTTTTTCTTTGTGGATGCCGCTGCTGTCTGCGTGGCCTTAATTGCAGCACTTTTGAGCTCCTTTTGCCTGCGTACGTTATCCGGATTATGTGGCAGGACTCTTGCTTCCGTCACCCATTCATCCCAGGTGGCCTTCCACCCTTTGTAATGTATATAATATGCTAGCTGTGACATATATCCCTCAGGAAAATCATCCGGAAGCGGCTCGGTGGCATCTTTGTTTTTCACCACATCTTTGCCCGGCTCGTGGATCTTGAGGATTTTGGCTTCATACAGCAATGGGCCATGGAATGCCAGACACTTGGCATTCACTGTGAGAGATGACATTTATGGCGATGGAGTGCTTCCTTCGGTTGTAAAAGAGAAAATGCAAAAAGGCAATCTGGTTGCAATAATATAATACGGATGAAACTCCAGGGCTGTGATCAATAAAATGAAAGCTTCTCTACAGTCCCAAAACCTCTCAGATTGAAGAATGTATACTGGCGAATTGATTTTCAAGGCGAAATAAAAGCAATGCAACGGAATCAGATTTCAATAGCGATAGACTGTCTGGAACTCAACAGATAAGTTGTTGTTCTTCCAACATCTTTTGAGCAAATCACAGCACCAAACCAATCTTCAATTCTGTTGAGAACCTGTGGGACCTGCTAACTGAGAAGCCCTGCTAGCAGTGCTTCCACAGTGCTTCCCTTCAGTGAGATGCGCCTCGCTCTTATTAAAACGCGTGTGCGCGTCTCTACATGCATAAGGTGGATCCGCAGAGCGGTAAGTAGAGAATCCGCCTTTATCGTTCTTCACCTCCGGGTATATATATATATATATAAATATATATAGAATAAAAATTCAGCAAAAAGAAAAGAGTTGATCTTTCAAAATAATATTAATTGACATAGAACTCCGCGCATCAGTGGCTATTGTTTAATCCGACCCAGTTTCACCAGGGGTTCGCTCACTCGAAAAGGATCGAGGGACATTACATTTCTTCAGGGTGACTGTAATGAGCGTTCAGTAAGAGTGTGGAATATTAGAGAATATGAAGTCCCTCTTAAGAAATAACGAAGCCCGAATCGAAATAGGAAACAAAAGAGAAAAAAAATACTATATGGTAACAAAAAACTGTTAAAAATGACATTGACCAGTAATAGTAGTAACAAGCGAAACCAAACTTCGAGGTGCTGATCCTGCAAGCAATCATAATCAAACAACGCTAGACAGGAAGGTATGAATGCAATGATGAGAATCTAGATAAGGGTTACCCCTCGCAACTGCTCCTTATGCCTGCGCTATCTGTCTATCCATCTATCCATCTATCACCAACAGCAGAATATCCTTCTGCAACAACCAACGTTATCATCGTCGTTATCCTCATATATCTGGCCCCGATCACGCACGTAGTTCATACCTGCGTGATCATCGCCCTGGTGCTCACTTCTATTAGTGGTACCTGCGTACTGTGTGTAGTTTGAGGAGTTGAGGTAGTAGTTCTTCTTGTTGTTGCCACCCGACGCACCGGAATACTTGCGTTGGTTGTCGTTGGAGGGAGATGGTGGAGCATGTGACCTCGAATGCTTTCTAGAATGACGCAGTCCACCATCCCCACCTGTATTTGCTTCACTGTTGTTTCTAGCATGACTGCTGCCATCGTTGGTGGTTCTATTGTTATTATTGGTGTTGTTGTTGTTGTTGTTGCCGGTGCCGTATCCGTTGAGGTTGGTCTTTTTGTTCTTGTTCCAGTCCCATCCTTTGCCGTTGTTCAACTTCATCCAATCATACACTCCGTCGTTGACCTCCCCTATATCCACTAGAACCTGATCCATTAACTTAGTCAGAGCGAGATAATCGGGAGTCTCTTCAAACCTTAGGTCTCTCACATATGTCAAGTAGTCAGCAAACTGGTGTGGCAACCCTTTACACAAATCCGAAATGGGCGTTGACTGCTTCTTCTCACCAATCTTTTCGTATTTCAGTTTGTTTGTTGGCGCCTTCAACCCTTGCCACGGTAACTCTCCCTTGAGGAAGTACAGAAACACATGTCCCAAACTCTCGAGGTCATCACGTCTCGACTGTTCTCTACCTAAATGAGTGTTGATAGACATGTAACGAGCAGTACCGCTGAGGCTTTTCCTCTCTCTGTACGGTATATGTTGCTTTGTTATGGGATTTCGATACTGTTTGATCATACCAAAGTCCACAAGGTATATCGTGTTGCCTTCGTTGCTGTCACCTATGAGGAAATTATCTGGTTTTATATCTCTGTATATGAGGTCGTTCTCATGTACCAACTGTATCCTTTCGATCATTTGCTTTGCAACCTGAGCAACGGTTTTCACAGAGAACTTACGACCACACCAATCAAACAAATCCTCCAGAGAGGGGCCTAGGAGCTGGATGATAAGAATATTATAGTAACCTTCATGACCAAAGTAGTACACCTCTGGAATACCATCCACCGATAGGAAGTGATGGGGGTCATTGGAGTTGTCTTTGTAATTTTTCAATGCAGTATTAAGTATCTTGTAAGCCTTAAACTCATCTTTCAACTGTGGGGCATCAGATCTCCTCGACTCAAACTTGAGAGCAACTGGCTTGTTTTGCTGTAGTAGGTCAAACCCCTTGAAAATGATACCAAACGATCCCTCTCCTATTTTCTTATCTATTTTGTAATGTCCTGCTATCACGTTAGATGACTGCGACTGTGATGACGACCCACCAGACATGGTGTGAATGCTAATGATATGCTATAAGGGATGTGTAATTTTGGAGCTTGTGGAACAACAGGTTGTTTCGATGTATTTTGTGAGGATGCCGTAGAATCTGTTTTTGAGAGTTGAGTACTGACTTGTCACAAATGCATGCTGGAAGGAGTGTGTACTCCACTGGTGTAATGTTGAAAACAGGGTCAAAAACGAACACAGCCAAGAGCAAAAAGGTGAGGACAGGCCCAAAATATATTATGAACAAGAAGACACAGAACACACAACTCCGACGTGATAACTTTCCCTAGTCAATTGTTCCAGCTATTGACCGATGTGATATGCGATGAATCGTTTGTAACTTCCGCGTTCTTTGTTAGGGCACCGCTCCTCTGGTAAGCAAGACGCAAAGGTTGACGATAATATAGTGAAACAAGCAGCTATGTCGCGCCTCTTGCACACACACTTGCACACACTGTGTCTCTCTGTGACCTTTTCAATCAGCCCCTGATGATTATGATGACAGCAATCACCCGTCGAAACGACCAGTATGGTTTATATATATAAATATATATATATATTAATGTAGTATATTATCACCTCCTTGCGTAACAACGTACACTGTGAATGTCCATATGTGTTTATCCCTTTTCAAAACTCTATACCGTCAACGCACGCATGCTAATCTCCCACTGTGTAGGAAGGAAGCTGATTGAAAGTGTGTGCGCCTAAACAGCTGTAGCTAACACGGTGTAGTCAGCTGGAGGCTCTCTGTTGCATTAGATGCGCTTCTGTGTCCGTTCTATGGGGGGGCCGCCTTCCCCCTGATGTGAGCAGAGAGCTCAGCTCTGAATTTGTGTGTGCGTGTGTTGTCTCCATGCAGTGCGAGAATTGGCTTATCAGCAGTGATTACCCGGTTCCGTCTGCAAGCTGTTGTGCATTGGAGGGTGCGGAGAGATATTGGAGAGTACGTCTTGGTGAGCTTTAGTGTGAAGCTCAGTTAGTAGAATGGGTAGAACTTACATATTCTTTCAGTCCACACATACTAAGGACCACTGCACATCTACTGCAAAAAAACTCACAGTATCTGAGTAGAGTGCATGAGCTGGGGTCAACGCGGAGCGCACAAACAGCGGTGGAGATCTGCATCACTGCGCACGCATTTGATCGGAGTCAAGCAGAGGTCAAGGTAGCTGTGTATCCACAGGACTGAGTCACGAAGGGTGCGGGAGTTGAAAAATTTTAAGAGGCTAGCAGATCAAATGGAATATATATATATATATATATATATGTTGAGAAACTTTATAAACAAACTGTGTCGTTTGATGAAGGCGACGTCTAGTCGCTGCTGGTAATGAGCAGCTCCCGAACGGTCCCTTTACCCCACATCATCGCGCAGACGCACCCTCCGGACCGGCATGTGGTTATTGAATGATATGAATGAAAACTTGTTATACTTAATCGGTGTCTCTATAACTGGAGTTTGAAATCATTAAACACAAAAAAGTACAATAAACTCAGAAACGATTAAATAGATGTACAGTCGTATATATGCGTGTCACTTTCGGTAAATGTCTCAGCCGACTACTATCATCACAGCTTTGCAATAGCACCAGCCTTGATCAATGCGTTTCCCAAATCCTCAATAAGGTCATCCACTCCCTCGATTCCTACACACAACCTAATCAGATCCTCTGGAAGAGCTCTCTCAGCTCTTGTCTTTTCATCAATAGATGCATGTGACATCTTACATGGCAAAGATATCAATGAGTTTACACACCCAAAGGAAACAGTGACCGAAAAGAGCTCCGTGCCTTCCACAATCCTCTCTGACAATGCAACATCACCAGTCTCAAAAGACAAAACAGCTCCTGGACCCTTAGCCATGGATTTGTGCAGCTCATACTGGGGATGCGATTTCAACCCGGGGAATCTCACCTTGAGGCCAACAGATTCCAAAAACTCTGCAATCTTGATGGCATTCTCTTGTTGACGCTCCATACGCAATGCAAGTGTTTTCAAACCTCTAAGAAGAAGCCATGAGTCAAAGGGACTGAGACCAGAACCAGTCGAGTTGATAACAAAGTATATTCTGTCAGCTAGCTCCTTGCTTCTGGTCGCTATCACGCCGGCCATGAGATCATGGTGACCGTTCAAATACTTGGTAGCAGACTCGTACTGAATATCAACACCAAGATCAAGCGGAGTCATCAGAATTGGAGACATCATGGTGTTGTCAAAGACCACAATACAGTCAGGGTTCACTTTGTGGGCATGCTCGGTGATCGTCCTAACATCAACAACCTTGATTAACGGGTTCGTTGGAGACTCCAAGAATATCATCTTCGTTGTGGGTTTGATCTTTGATTTCATGAGCTCTGTGTCAGTTGTGTCATAGTGGGATACGTCCAAGTCCCCCTTACCATACAGATATGTCAAAAGTCTATGCGTTCCACCGTACAGATCATCTCCAGCGATAACCTCATCACCTGGCTTGAGAATTCTGGTTATCACGTCAAGAGCTCCCATGCCGCTGTTAGTTGCAAATATGTGGTCTGCTTTCATGATCTTGGACAGATGAACCTGCAAAGTTGATCTCGTGGGGTTTCCAGATCTTGTATAGTCATACTCTCCCATATTGGAAAGGGAGGGCTGCTTGAAAGTTGCACTCTGGTAAAGAGGAGGAACTGATGAATTGAAGGCATCTTCGTGGGCTGGACGCACCACCTGGGTCTCCAGGCTGTATTCCTTTTTCGGTACTTCACTCATATTGATATGATATCTCGGATGGTGAGTGTTCAAAATAGCACTTCTAACGGCTGAAAAAGTTCAAATATAAACTTTTCAACGCGCCAGATGAAACCTTTCACCCACAGAGGTGTACCCGAGTCAGCACCGCGCAGCGGCAGCGCAGTATGAGTAATCTGTCGTGCCCCCACAGATGATGCAATCCAAGCAGTATTTGCTTGCACTAACGGACGTTATCAGAGGACCCGGCGAGGGTTCTGGGAAGGCACTACACTTCTTATCTGATCAGAACTGCCCAGCTACAAGCTCAACAATAGGGGAGAATCTCCTCTCCAGTCCGTATTATATTATTCTTCACGCACCCAATGCGTTTCTTGTAATAGCTGCTTCGCACTTAAAATAAAATCGATTTATTCACCTACTGCATAGTGAAATGTCTGCAACTCTGCCTGGTGAGGAAGTTGAATCGACATATCGTCACCAACTGCCCGCACTATTATATAAAATATGTATGAACTGGTTATCTACCATGTGCAGTATAGGTTATATACGAAAGCATTCGTATACATAATTTTTGCAATATACGACCGCACAAAAAAACCTCACGCTGTGTAAAAGGTCTCTTTTTCATCAAGATCATCGAGGTAAAAATAATGAATACTTAACATGTAGCATCTTCTACCCGGTCTACACGCTCTCCATATTATTCAGTGTAGATGTGTGATGTGCACTTACTCGCAATATAAATCACTGGAGATGTATGGTGCACGCATCCAGCTGTTCGTCAGTATTGGCTCAAGATGGTGGTAGTGGTTGTACAAACAAACTAACGACCAACAAATACCAACGGCTGCGACACCAGGCCAAATGCCCATCGCTGCTAACCATGGCCCAATCACAGAAAGGCTTTTCTAAGGTGAGCGTAAGCATAGTGAGAAGAAGTAAGAAAGGGATACCAAAACGGATATTTCACCAACCTGCGCGAATGGATTAAGCGCGTGGGAATATATATAGATATATATTTTCACTCCTCTGCATATAATTTATTTTTATTATCGCATTATTTGCAATGGTTGGAATAATTTCTTCGATAGTGCGTCCTCTCGGCAGGACTTCTTCGAGAGTCCCCGGTCTCATGGTGGGCTCTCTCCAAAAGCGCTACTCACATATGATATCCGTGCATAGGGATACAGAGGAGGATAATCAAAACATTCCATTTGAGTTCAGCAAGGAAAACCTGGACAGGGCCAGGGAGATCATTGCCAAGTATCCACCACAATACAAGAAGGGTGCTGTGATGCCCCTCTTAGATCTTGGACAGCGCCAGTTGGGCTTCACATCCATCAGCGTGATGAACTATGTGGCCAAGTTCCTTGACATGCCCCCAATGCGTGTTTATGAGGTTGCAACTTTTTACACAATGTACAACAGAAAGCCTATGGGCAAATATAATATCCAGGTATGCACAACCACTCCATGCCAGCTATGCAACTCAGACTCCATCATGAAGGCCATCACAGAACACCTTAAAATTAGACCAGGCCAGACCACGCCAGATAAGCTTTTCACCATCCAGGAGGTGGAATGCCTTGGTGCCTGTGTTAACGCACCAATGATTGCTATCAACGATGATTTCTACGAGGATTTGACTGCTGAAAAGACTGTTTCAATTCTGCAGTCGTTACAGAAGGGTGAGACACCAAAAATTGGTCCAGTCTCGGGCAGAGATACATGCGAGCCATATTCAGGACCCAAGACACTCCTCGGCGCTGAGCCAATTGATCTGAGAAAGCTCACAAGAAGTGATCTGTAGATAGATATACACATGTGTAGACACAGTCATAAAATGCCATAACATTTTGAATGTTATCGATTCACATACCGTAGCATCACTGCATTTAACACATGTAATTATATATTTATTGAGCGATGAAATTACATTTGTGGTTCTCGATGGGATGATGTGTACTCTGGAGTTGATGCGATCTGCTGTCGGATATAAACACAATGCCGAGAAGCCCTCAGAATATGTATGGCGCCAGGCCTCTCGTTGGCTTGTCAGAGTATTCAGAGACTACCCTACAACTCTATGCTTCATCCCTAGAGATAACCACATTAGGTAACTCCTGGTAGGGATCCTTACATCAAATCATCATAGGGTAGCTCCCGTGCAACAGTCGAGGGGAAAATCAAATGCCGTGCAGTTGCGGCTCTAGAAATCTTCAGTTTGGCATTGTGGCCTTGCCCTTCGGCTAAAGGCTCGGCAACCTCTTTCAAAAGCTGAAGGCAAACTCCAATGCACAACAGACGCGTATACATGGGTGATGCCTCGTATTGAGGTATACCAATGCATGGAACTACAGATATCCTAACCCCCGACAGCCTGTTGACACAAATAAACCTACACGGAGAACAACGCACCTATGCGCATACAGTTCTATTTTTAGCTCTCCCGTATACTTCCACTTCTCACCTGATGTGATCGCCCGTTTATCTACAACAAAACACACATACGGCTTTTCAGGGCTATTGTTATTCTCTGCCTCCATCATATCAATTAGGCAACCTGATGGATATCCCCAGTCAAACAAGCAAAACAAACAAACGACAGGGGCCCTTGTTGCCAAAGCAACTACGCACACACATTGGCAGTAAGTAGCCTTCTGAAAGTAGAAAAAACACAAGTTGAAAATGCACAAAAATGCGCAAAAATGTCTCACCTGTAACCCAACTTGCACATGCACCGTTTGGTTGTGCCATCCCGCATCGGAGGGAGTTCTATCCTCCGGGTAGAGTCCTATGTCACCATAATGCGCCATTACCTCATTGTAGCAGTGTCTCATGCGTTCTAGCCCTACCATACCTTGCCATTTCGAACTCAAAAACCAGCAGATGTTTGGTCCATTGATTATTCCGCCGCCTCCCCCGTAGCGACTCTGCATGCGCAAGATTCCTTAGCCCTGTCACGAAGGCTGTGCCTACTCGGCCAGCATGCAAGGAGCAGCACTGTGAGCCTTGGCTAAGAACGTGGTACATACATAAATATCTCAGTTTGTATTGCCACAGGCTTTGCACGCATCTGGAAGGACTTTAGCCGCAGCTGCGCCCACGATGTTATTTATGCCCTAGACCGGAAGAAAAGGCGATACCACGGCCGGAGGCATCAAAGGAGAAAACGGGATATCGACGGCGCAACTCCTCTCGAAAGGGATGGATACAACATACCCAAGAAATGGTGAGAGACCCTCAGGTAAATGTACAATTAATTGCCTGCAGTTAGGGGAGGTGATATAATTCGAAACATAGCAGCCCCCACCCCATGCGGAGAATATAAGCGGCTGTTCCATACAGGAGTCTGTCTGTCTGGCACCTCTAATTAGTTGAAGTTGAGCTGTGGCCCAAACGCAGCTTATACATGTGCGTACAGATCCTTGCGTCAATTTTGCCTGAGAACAAAAAGTGTGTCAGCTTTTTCTGGTTGCAACAATAGGGAGCCAATTCCCTCGTCACAAGACGTCAAAAATATATCAAGATACACATCATTGTGGAGATATCGAGAGACGCTCACTTAAACGGGCGTAAACACACACGCACATATATATATATCTATATAGATCTATATAATCAAAGTACACCATATATCAATTGATATAACATCTCTGTTGGGGCTGCGATCACCTATGAAATATTAAGACAACATTATCCTTATGCTATTTGGAGGGCTAACCAGGTTGCGGGTGCGCATTTTTGGTTCTAGAAACCCCAATCCGTTGGTGGCTTTATTGTCATTGGTTGTTTTGGCGCTGTTTGTATTCCCAGCGGTGTTTCTGCCTGGTGTTGAACACAATGGTGGAAGAAGAGGTCTGATCTCACTGCTCCCAGACGCACTCTTTGCCCAAAAGATTCCAACCTCTCTGTATGAACAAAATGGCCTAAGGACTATATTCCCCGAGACCATCGATCAAATCAGTCTCTTTGTGGACACCCAAAGGGTCGACTGGTCCAAGTATGCATATGTTCAGTATGCAACAGACAAAGAATACATGTGCAGTGCTATAATGAACTTTGCTAGGCTCAGAAACGAGTACCACACAAAGGCCACTATGGTGCTCCTGTATTACGATGGGTTCTATGTCGAAGATGGTAAGACAGAAAACAACCAGCGCACCCCAGAAGGAAGACTTTTGCAGATAGCGCGTGAGCGGTATGGTGTGATCATAAAGCGCGTTCCTATGCTTCAGTATAAGGCCAAGTCAACGACTTGGCAAAACAGTTTCACCAAGTTTTGGGTGTTTGATCAAACACAGTTTGACAGAGTCATATTTGTCGACTCTGATGCCACAATACAAGGCTCGATGGATGAACTCTTCTTCATCCCGCCTGCCGCAGTAGCTATGCCGGTAGCATACCAATTCTTCAAGAGAAGAGCATCTGGTTCTGACAATGCCTGTTCGGGTATATCGCCACCTTTCAGAACTCCAGACGAGAGAGATGAGCTAGTGGATTCCCTTTTCGAGTTCCAAATAGAGGGCAAAGATCCAATATCAGACGAGCTGTATTATCCCACATTATATGATAAGTTACCTGTATTCTCGCCCCCGGAGCTGGACTCTTCAGAGATATCAAAGCTACATGTGTCTTCGCATATAATGGTGATACAACCATCGCATGAAATTTTTCAACTTTTGAAGAGGGAGGCGAGAAGGAAAAGGCCAGATGAATATGACATGGATGTAATAAATAGAGCATTTAAAGTGCATTCCCTGCTCATGGGAGAGAGACCAAACCTCTACATCAACACCAAAAGACAAGACACGCCAGAGCCGCTGTTGTTGTTGCTTCCACATAAGAGATACTCATTGCTTACTGGTGAGCTGCGATCACTTTCCTCTGCTGATCACTCTGCCTACTTGACAGACCCCATCGATTTATTCAATGCTCGGTGTTCTCCTAAGGTATCTGATTTGTTGGGCACCGGCGATTCATCAGTGCCTGCGAACCTTCCATATTGGTCGTCATTTAAGCGTGTAGACGGCTCAGAATATGGCTGGGATGCCAAGAGCATTGTTAAAGAGGCAAAGTATGTTCATTTTTCAGATCATCCAATAGGGAAACCTTGGAGAAAGGGGGGGTTGAGAGACCATACAGTGGCATGCAAAAATCAAATTGATACACAGAAAGGTGATCCAGAGTTCAAGGTGGAATCAGCACATATGAGCAACGATTGTGATGCGCTTGAAATATGGCGCCAAATGTATCAGGATTTTGCCGCTCATAGGATGGAGATCTGCGGTTACGATTTGTTGGATTAAAGTTAGTAAGAGAAATTGTATTTTAGATTAACCACGAATACACTATCTACAGTGATAAATCTGCATTATATTTTTCACGTAGCAGGGCTCCCTGACGAATTCAATTACAAAGAACCGGAGTCACGCCTTCCACTTCTGTAATCTCAACGCAAATTGTTGTTGCTTGGCTTTGGATATAATAACCAATGATTTGGGCAGCTTTAAGGTACCATTCCAAGGAAGCGCGAGCTGTCCAGTGCCTCCAGCAGGTCCAATACTAAGGGCACCAGTAGGATGAGAGCCAGCCGCAGGCCTCTCCACCCGCCTCAACGACGAAGCAGGGACATCTTTGCTCAGAGAAATAATATTAGATGTGAGGACATCTATCCATCTGTCTTTGTATACAAGACCCTTCCAAGGATAATCGCATACATCCCCAATGGAGAAAATGTTTCCCGCTTGTACCCCCTTGGCCTGGAATGTTTCAGATATGGCAATGAAGCCTCTCCTATCAACCAAGCCGGATATATCATTGTTGGGGACATTGGCTCGGGGACCTGTGGCCCTGAATATCATGTCAGCTGTAAGGCTTCTACCATCTTCTATTTTGACTGTATGGTCATCACTATGGGTTACATACGCATTTAAAATGATCTCTATTCCTAGCTCTGCCAGTTGTTTATGTGCAGCTCTGCGAACCCGTTCAACATAAATAGTATCCAACACCTCGCTATGAGAATGCACCAGTGTGATCTTTGTATTTTTATGAGCATAGGCCAACTCACCTGCCAGTTCACACCCCACAAAACCTCCCCCAACAATGATAATAGAAGAAGAGTTTCTCACTTTCTCGGCAATGGGCTTGATGTATTTGTTCATCCCCATGTAGGTGATATCTCCATCGGCTGTCCATGACCGAGGGGATATGGGATCAGCCCAGTCTGCTCCTGTAGCAACAACCAAATAATCAAATTCCAGAAAGGATCCTGACTTCAGTTGAACTTGATTTGTACTGAAATAACTGGCCTCTTCCATAATTAAATGCACACGAGCGTCCAAGATCTTCTTCAACGGATAAGTAATTGGCTTCGCATCTTCGGTGACAATGAGCCTCACAGTTGCCGGAAGGGATGCAATGTAATCTGTTCTAGAAATTAAAGTCACATCCAGAGCACCTTTGGACTTTTTCATGAGCAGATGTGCAGTGGTTGTACCAAATACTCCATTGCCAATAACCACCACCTTCGGTGTGGAGTTCGGTTTAGGCATTGTTGTTTTTGTTATTACTAGTGCTGTATAGGTATAAATGGGAGTCAGAACAGGATTAGGCTAAAAAAAGCGACATCAATATAGAAGCAACAGAGACGGTACTACCACAAATCCAAACACAATGCCCCGATTATTACAAAATGAAGCGCGAACCGCCCTTGCTTTATACAACTGTGCTGCTATGACCACCCGCATAATATCTCGGGGTTAAGAATCACTATCTCCATCCGTGCTACCAGCATCGGCATTCACATGCATCGTGCACTTTCAGCTTAGCCCCGTATAGCGCCACTCGGTAAAAACATCTCTTCAACCTTTCGGACCTTTCGGAGATAACCCGATTGGTATCTCCATCGTCGTCCTTGAACCCTGACAGATTCCCCAATCATAAAATTCCCGAACTACTGAAAAGTGCTTATCTGGGCTGGTACAGTGACCTCACCGAGAGTAGGGGGCGGTGCAGCCATGCGCTGGGCAAGAATCACTTTCCTATTAATCTACCGCATTTATAAAACTGATAGAAACTGTAGAGCGGAATGAGCAGATTACATTGGTTGAAAACTATGAAATCAAGTGCTTTGTCTTGTTTAGTACATGAGATGGAAAGAATACATTCTAATGAAAACACATGTCAACATCTAAATACATGAATACTAATTGACGGGCGAATAGCCTGGGCCCCCCTCCAAAACAATATTTCTGATGTTTTCCATCACTGCCTTCGCTGATAACCTACTGTTGTCGCCAGTGGTGGATCCAATATGTGGAGTTAATGTCACATCCCATCTGTTGAGCAGTCTCTTGTCCACGAGTGGCTCACCTTCAAAGACGTCTAACCCGGCATGGGATACAATGTGCTCATCCAGGCACTTGATGAGAACTTCTTCATCTAAGGCACTGCCTCTTCCCACATTGACAATTCTCACTCCCTTTCTCAGCGTTTTTGCAGATTTCTCGTTTAGTATATGAGTAGTTGCAGGGCTGTGTGGAACACAAAACACCAAGCAGTCGCAGTAAGGCGCCATTGATTCAAAGTCCTTGTGGTAGGTGATCGGGAATGAGAACTCCTTCTTAGCCTCCTCTGGGGAGAGGGGCTCTTTGTTTATATAATGGATGTACATGCCAATCGCATGCATTCTGTGGGCAATGGCCTTTCCGATACCACCGAGACCAATGATTCCGACATTACGTCCCTCTGGAGTTTGTAGAGCCTTGCCTCCCACGCCCAGTCCAAAGTCAAAGTAATCAACCTCATGCGCTGGAATGGCGATAGGGATGCCTGTTTCCTTGTCAAACTCCTTAGATCCCAGTGCACCTCTTCTGGCCCCTTCCACATCACCATTTTCTCTGAGCAAATGCGAGAAGATACCGGCAAATCTAAAGGAAGAGAGTACGAGGTACAGTGCAATATCTGCCACCTGTGCTGAAGATGCGGAACCAGTATTAGTCACCGTGACACCTCTTGAGCGGAAATACTTTGTGTCAACCAAGTCATAGCCAATCCAGCCAATTGAGATTACCTTAAGGGTCGGAGGCAAAAATTCTCCTAGCTCTTTGTCCAAAGCACCAAATGCCTACTGAGGTTAGCACAGAAAAGTTAAAAAAGCTATACAATATTATCGCTTACCCTGAGCCAATCCCAAATCCACACTGCGCTGATATCATTGTAATATTTGGGGATATCTTCTTTGAAGGCTTCTCTCGTCGTGAGCTTGTAAGGCAGGATTTCAAAATCCTCGAGGAACATTTTGTAGTCAATATCCTCTGTAGACAACGGGTTTCCCAGAAGCAACACCTTTGGTTTTGTTGCGGTCATTTTGTTTTGATATAATAGTTTATCGTTGGTAGAATGTTAAGTTGAATTGTTGAGTTGAGCTTTTACCTTGTTCTGTTCAAAGGATATTCAGATATACTTATATAGTCACCACTGCTGCCAGTCATATATCAACCTCGGGAACAATGAAACGGCGATGACTCCTGTAGAGTGCGGGGATATCTGCTGCAGGCAGCCATTATGCAGGCAGGTATTGTGCAGGCAACCAAAGCGGAATAATCCCTAGTGATATTTCCCCATTAGGGATATATTCCTGGCTGCATCCTTCGAGAGGGCATCACCTACAGTTGCATTGCAGTGACTGTGGCTGAGTGGGCCAGGCAGGAACTTTGCCCAGGGTCAGTGATATGGTCAATCACAAGCACCTCCACCCCCTGGGAGGGTAGAGAATATCACATATACTCCATCCAGCGGAGGCAGGAGAAATTACCCCTTGAAGTTACACCTACCAATGTATTTCCTGAATATACTTACCCCTTGTGTGGTTGTGTGGTTATGTAAGTTGTTAACCACCGGGGCGAGCTTCATCTGCAGGTGGGAGACTGCCCTATGGAGATGAGTGCACTGGGGAAACAGAGGGCGAGCCTGGCTCCAAGCTAGACCTTTGAGTTTTTTATATTCGTTGTACGTATATGTATGTTTCTATGGGTTCAAAAGTGTAATATTTCAAGATATGTTTCGATCTATTTTTTTATTACTATAAATGTACTTTTATAAACCAAGCCTTGCGTGCACAAGAAAGTATCATCATTATTTCCCACCTTTTTGTGTTTGCATTTTAATTACCAATCACTGAGCTCCACGCATATGAGGGAACTCAGTTTACCCTGGATGCAGCCTCCTCTCCCTTCAACAGAAACCCTTCAATGTTATTAAGACAGAAAACTGCGGTGCCGTTGTAGTTCTCTACTGTAGAAGATCCAATATGTGGAGTGAGGATCACATCCTTTCTTTGCAATAACTCTGGGTTAACATGTGGCTCCTGGGGGTATACATCCAAACCAGCAAAGATAAGTTTTCCAGACTTGAGACCAGCAAGTAGGTCTTCCTCATTGACAATGGAACCTCTTCCCACATTGATGATTCTGGACCTGTTTGGCATCAGGTCAATTATCTCCTTGTTGAACATGTTAGCGGTCTCTGGGTTACCGGGAAGGGCAAAAACCACGAGATTAGCATGGGAAGCGGCTTCTTTCAATGTGCAGTGATAGGTGGCTTTGAATGGTAGAGATTTCTTCTCCTCCTCTGTCAGCGGAGTTCTCTTGACATAATGGATGGACATTCCAATGGAGCTCAATCTAGCTGCAATCCTCTTTCCAATGCTTCCAAATCCAACAATCACAGCGCTAGCGCCGTAGGGCCTCAAGAGCGGGAAATCTTCGCCAATCTTGTGACCAAAAGCATAGCCACTAGCGCCTTCAGAGGGCACCAAGTTTCCCGTCTCAGAGTCCAAAGAGGAGTGCTGGAGAGAGACTCTAGTTGCAATTGTAGAGCCCACCTTTATCAGCTCATCCTCGAACATTCTGAAAAATCTGAAAGAATTGAGTGCCATGTAGAGAACAACATCAGCGACCTGCTCTGCCCCAAGGGAGGGAGTGTTACAGAGCACAATTCCTCTCTTCAAAAGTGCTTCATGGTCATAATTGTCATGACCTACAGAGCAAACAGTAATGAGCTTGAGAGACTTTGGAGCATTCTCAACTAGCTCCTGATTGAAGCCACCGATGTGAGCGAATCCAAGCCATGCGCCATAAATAGCGACGATCTCAGATAATTTACTCTTGAAATCCTCAACAAGCTGCTCTCTAGATGTTGGAGTGTAATGGATACACTCAAACTTGGATTCAAAGTCAATGTACTCGGGGAGAGACTGGTCCAAGTCTCCAACAAATAGCACCTGTGGCTTGCCCATCATGTATATTCCTTTTTTTTTTCCGAAATTGAACATATATTTTAGGTGAAAACACACGGGTCTAATAGCTAGATTCTTTCCGCCATTTGAATATTTCATGGTCCATACATCCAGTCATTGACAAACCTGAAAGATGCCCTCCATTCCGGATCCGGCAACGCATCTCCTTAGCTGCGCTCGCAGACAGCCTCCGTTTCGGGAGGATGTACCAATGTCGCCTAATCGAAGGAACGATAAAGCCATACATCAATTGTTATTGCGAGACAAACGATATTACACCTTATTGCCAATATATGGGGATCTAAGTCATGCTGTGCTGAATTGAAAAATTGCTATTCCATTGATACTAAATAAAAATATGTATAATGTTTCTTTAATGAATACGAGTTAACGATTAATACAAATGCTAACACCGAGTTGCCAACTCTAGAGCACAAGCTCTCTCAAAATGACTTCCAAACTCCTTCCCCATGACCTCTAGATCCTTCCGGTGCGGGAACCTAAGGGAAATGACGGACTCTCTTCTCATGCCATCCGAGCGTGGAGATACCTAGCTGCATTAAACGCCAATGCCCAGCCTGACCCTTCTTTTCTATCTGTGAATTATTTTAATGCACTTAGTGCTTGTGGCTTCCGTGACCGCCAAGGTAGTTGAGCTTGTAAACGGAGCCACACTCCCAGCATCTCCCCACCTTTTCGGTCGTTGGCTTCAACCACATGACTGGGTGAGAGTCAGCTGGAGAACCAGTGCATCCAACGTAACGGTAGTCATCGTAAGAGTCAATGAGGATTGGGTCAGCCATGGTTCCTATTCTGGAAGAGTCCAATGGACCAGTCTCGAACACCTCAATACCCTCAAGCTTACCCAAAAGCTCAAATCTCTCGAGACCAGTAGCCTGCTCCAAATCGGTGGGGACGGTACCTGGCTGGGCACCTGGACCGATAAGGTTCTCCTTACCCACAACCTCAGAAAGGTTAGCGGCGGTCTTGTATACCTTAGTCTCCTGCTTCAAAAGAACAGATGTGGAGAAGAGGCGCTGCGCTGGACGAGCCAGACGAAGAGTTGTGCGGAACATTTCTACAATCAAAAGTATATTAGTATTATGCTTATCCCACCTTCTACCCCACATTGATGATATGCTTTACCATTAAGATGACAACTAGTCGGCACAAAAGCAGCTGTTTTGCTTAGATGCCCACAATAGGAAAAACGGGTCTGTTGTGCTTGTGCCACGAAATCTGGCAACAGGTGCGCCAGCTGTAGCCACAAACTGGTATATTTCTCATGTTTACGTTTGTCTCTATGTGTGTATCACTCTATTCGTTCACATATAGGTAACGAGATATCACTGCTGTGTGATTATTATGATATCACAGACCTGTGTGTGTTGTCTCCATGTAATTTGTTTTTGTGGTTGTCATTCAAGGTCACCGTGTTTTAGTCTTTAACACAGCAACAATCCACAACTAAACCAAACCAAAGCCCGCTCCGATGAAGTTACACGTATAATTGCAATGCAAATCCGAACAGAGCCTGCCAATGGTAAACATATCGACGACTCTGAAACTCTCAATATATATTACTCACCTTAATTGTGTTCTTTGATGATGTGGGACAGAAGTCTGATAATACTATTTCCATACCGACACTTATATCATTCATATATATCCCACCCTGGTAGCACCCTACTCTCCCTGTCACACCATAGAACCGGTGCTGCTGTATGGCAGCCTACGCACATAGTGGTACCATCTTAACATGTCTTTAGCCCTTCTAAACAATGTACTGTGATTGGTTCTCAAAGGGTAGTGCTGGTTCGGGGTTCATTATTGGTTCATGCACTTCGAAATCCCCGGAAAACCATGATTATATCAGCACAGGTGTAAGCAGAGATCTGATCCCAGAAGGGAATGCAAAAATGTGACTGCTATGCTGACGTGTACGCATTACGCAGGGTAATGTAGAGCATGGTTAATATCCAAGCGCGCGAATGAGCCCGCTGATGGTATATGCTGTGTGCATCCATAGTGTGTACGCCTGCCTACTCTCTCACCGTTTGTGTAGTGCCCCGAGCACAGAGTGCGAAGAGGAGACTCCAATCGATCGATCCCTTGGTTACCCTGTTCCTTTCCTACCTGTGCCTTCGCACCTACTGTTCTTTCCAGGCTGGGTTCACGCTGAGCGCTACGAAAAGTATATTGAAAAAGTCCATTGTTGAAGGGTATATTACAATAACTACTCTTGAATCACAAGTCACATCTTTGTAAGTACTCAGCACAATAGGTAAAGGTAGAGGTTATTCGTAATATATTTGGTGTTCTTGTTTTTTGTCTGACTATACTTAGTTATCCAAGTAGAGGGAGGATTGGCGCCGTCGAGAGAACATCATCAACACAATTGGAGAAAGCAGTCACACTACAAGCAGCAATCACATGGATGATGGAGGTTGCCGTTTTTCCAACACAACTTATTAGGATATCATCAAGTTCAGGCAAAAGTGTTTCATATTTCAAGCAGTAGCATCATTCCCTTGGTCATATTATACTGCGCTGCTTAGTTAAGGGATCGAGGAGCACAGGTATTACGCTGATAACCTACCATCTAAACCACATTGTTGTGTAAGAAGAAAACATCAACTAACTAGTTATTTTATTTAGTCAAAATGCCAAAAAAGAGATCTTCCAACGGTAGAAACAAGAAGGGTAGAGGTCACGTCAAGCCAGTTAGATGTATCAACTGTGCTAGATGTGTTCCTAAGGACAAGGCCATCAAGCGTGTCAACATCAGAAACATGGTTGAGGCTGCTGCCGTTAGAGACTTGTCTGAGGCTTCCGTTTACGAGGAGTACCCTCTTCCAAAGCTCTACAACAAGCTCCACTACTGTGTCTCCTGCGCTATCCACGCCAGAATTGTCAGAGTTAGATCCAGAACTGACAGAAGAATCAGAACTCCACCAGTGAGACAGAGATTCAACCGTGAGAAGCGTGTCAACCCAGCCGATGCTGCCAAGAAGGCTTAAATTCGTTAACTTTTCAAGTTCTCGAGAGGTGCTTTGTACTTAGGTTTTGTATTAGTTAGGTTTTCATGAGATGAAGACATAGGAAAATAAATGTTTATTTCGCATTATTTCGCATTAAAAACTACTTGTAGACACCTCTATGAAAGGAGGGGGAGAATATTTTTAGGTTGCTCTATGTCATATAGGTTTGGTGTAGGCCTGCACGAGTCTTCCTGCATACCTTGCCGCAAATACAGACATATAGAGACGGATTGGCATGACGCATTTTGATGCTGATCTGATCACGTTGAGTACTGAGTATTAATATCCATTCGGTTGACAACTCGTGCGACAAATGGAGCATAGTCAGTATTCTGGATATCCGGGTGATACAATCTGCTTTCTCCACAGTGCTCACTATGCAGCTACAGATAATAAGACACCACAGCCAGATATACCTAAAGATGTACGTTAAACAGCAATCAAGGTAACAAGAATACTAAAGATTCCCCATAATAAAACACACTAACGACTATGTTGTGTAGTAGCCCGATAGGGATACTCGATTTGCCTAGCCTTTGTTCAGTATGTAGGGATGTAGGGATGCACCCGCTCTCTTACTATGCAGAGCCCCCAGCTGCCGTGTATCACTGAGAGCTTAAGCTGGCTGGGGCCAATGGCCCTTCCTACCCACTGCGGTTGCTTCCCTTCCACTGCAGTGTCAGGCCCCTTCACAGGCCCACCACTAGTAGCCTTTCAGAGCCCACCACAATTCACACCATATTCTTATGATATATTAGCCACTAGGCTGAAGCAGCAATTTACTTAGCCACCTATCGATAAACATGTACATTGAAATGTGCGTAATGAGCATATCTCGGGATAATATATCACTTGACCTGTAAATACCCCACTATTTCTCCCCCTTGAGCAACCAACGATTTAGATCTGGCGCCACTAACTGCCCTTGCTATTCATCCATTGTCGTTTAGGTCTCGTCACTAACTACCCCGGCAACACCGCTGTTGTGAGATACGTCATACTCTGGAGTTCCTACTCTGGAGTTCCTTCTCTGTAGCTGCGGTCAGAAGTCCGTATGGTCTAGTCAGTCTAGTTGGGCCGGGGTGCTGCACCTCTACCCTTTGCTACAGTCCTTAGCCACTCCCTGGCCACTCCTTAGGCTTTTTGCCTTGCCGTGCTGCCCACCGCTCGACTACTTTCTGTACGCACAGTAGCGGACTAAGAGGGCCAAGCATAGAATCTATCGCCTGCCTGGCCCCACCACTCGCATCGCTCACACTGGTGGCCCATCTCTGCTTCTTCCTCTGCGTCTTCCTCTCCTCTCTCTCTGCTCGGCGAGTGATGCCTTGCAATTCGGTCCCTGCCGTTCTGACTTTCTCTCCGTATCCATCAAGGGAGCGAGAAGCAGAGGCTAAATTAAAGGAAGGCAGAAACAGAGGGTGATGCCCACCAGATCCAAGGGTGTTTTTGTAAGGAGTGCTATCGTACCCAACGTTTTATAATAACTACGATTTTGACTTTCCTCAAACATTTCTGAGCTGTTTCTCAATTGCTTGAAAGAATATTTCAATTCCCGCATTGGGTTTATCTCTTTGATATCCTTTTGAAGTAGAGATTAGCTCGCTTTTCCATCGTGCAGCCATATCACAGCATACTCTAGTAAACATTATCTCTTTAGGTGTGTGAGTGTATGTGTATGTGTGTGTTTTTTTTCTCGATTTGGATTAACAGAGGAGCCGAAACACATAATTGCCACCATTATCATATAACCTATTACTTTTATAATATCCATCATTGACGTTGTTTTACCTTGGCAGGCGTCTAGTTTGAAGTCACGGGTCTCTCATCGCCACTTATTATAGTTATCAAGAGTCATTGGTATATTCACAATTTGCACCTAAGCATTTGCCCGCATCTCTCCCCCACTTTTCCATTAGGTATTGTTTTCGTGCCTTATTTATACATTGACCTTCTTCTCCACTTCCTCCTTTGCTCCAACATAACGACATCTACACAATGGAAGGAACGTGGAAGTTCTCACAATGCTTTGGAGACAAAGGCGATATAGAAAACATCACAGAGGCTGATATAATCTCAACTGTAGAGTTTGACCACACTGGTGATTTCTTAGCCACAGGTGACCGCGGTGGAAGAGTGGTGTTATTCGAGAGAAATGAGAACAAGAAGAACTGCGAATACAGGTTCTACACAGAATTTCAGAGTCACGATGCAGAATTCGATTACCTCAAGTCATTGGAAATCGAGGAAAAGATAAATAAGATAAAATGGCTGAAGCGTTCCAACACTTCAAACTTTTTGTTGTCAACCAATGACAAAACCATTAAACTATGGAAGGTGTTTGAGAAACAGATCAAGATGGTTGCAGAGAATAATCTGAGCGAGAACAGTGGTTACCATCACAGTTTTTCGGGATCGAATCAGCCTCCTTCTTCAAAGATGTTCGCTTCTGTCAATAACCTCAAACTACCCCGCATGACTCTCCATGACACAATCACCGCTGCCCAGCCAAAGAAGATCTATGCCAACGCACATGCCTACCATATCAATTCCATCAGTGTAAACAGCGATGGAGAGACATTTATTTCATCGGATGACCTCAGAATCAACCTGTGGAATTTGGGCATTGCAGATCAGTCGTTCAACATTGTGGATATTAAGCCCGTGAACATGGAGGAGCTCACAGAGGTTATCACGTCTGCTGAGTTTCACCCCACTGACTGCAATCTCTTCATGTACTCCTCTTCCAAGGGTACCATAAAGCTATCGGATATGAGAATGAATTCTTTGTGCGATAATCATGCCAGGGTATTTGAAGAGTACATGGACCCATCGAATCACAACTTCTTCACAGAGATCACATCCTCCATTAGCGATGTTAAGTTCTCCTCTAATGGCAGGTACATCGTGTCCAGAGATTACATGACTGTAAAGATCTGGGATATAGCCATGGAGCGTGAGCCAATCAAAACCATCAACATACACGAACAGCTCAGAGATAGGTTGTGTGACACATATGAGAATGATGCCATCTTCGATAAGTTTGAGGTTCAATTCTCTGGTGACAACAAGTCGATCATGACCGGCAGTTACAACAACAACTTCATGATCTACCCTAATGCTGTGGATGCAAATACCGCTCCTGGTCAGGGTGAGATTGTTCTCCAAGCGGACAAGTCTGCTTTCAAGGCCAAGAAGTTGATCCAAGGTAGAAGGAAGGGAGGACTGAGCGTTAATCCGAATGGAGGCTTGAGTATGATGATGAAAGAAATGGACTTTGAAACTATAGACTTCAAAAAGAGCATTCTCCATCTCTCATGGCACCCCAGAGAGAACTCTGTGGCTATCGCAGCAACGAATAACCTGTACATTTTTTCAACTCTGTAGGTTTGACAAGCGCGTGTGGCTGTAAGAGGAGAGGAGGAGTTCATGTGTTCACATCCATGAGTTGGAAAATGTGATTTTATTTTGCTCATGTCAGTTACTTCCTGATGTTTATGTTTATGTTTTATACGCCATGCTTTGTTTCTGTTACGTTTCCACATTGTGCTTATATTGGTCTGTGTTCTTGCTTGGTTTCCTGTGCATTTTCATTTTCATCTTCATATTCTCAAACTGTTCAACCTCTTTTTAAATAGAGCACCAATTGAATTATCATCTGCAATAATGCACTTACGCTGCTCAACGCACACACCTCGGCGGTTACTCTACAAACTCTCTACTCTAATTCCGTTGCTACAAGCGAATGCACAAACATTTGGTACCGCATATTTATTATTTTTAACTGTGTGAATTGACAACAACTTTCAAAACATAGAAACGTAACCGCGCAGGTCTACTCCCCACTTGTCAGATGAGCATTAGAAGGGCATGCAAAACAATCAAACGTGTGTACCCCTATCATCAAAATTCATTATCTCTAACCCCTTCTGTCTCTCTCTCTCCATGCTGCTACAGTTCGGGTTTCTCTACCACTCTAGTCACGACGGACGTGACGGTTGCAATCGGTGTTCCAGAAAAGAGTCTTGTCACCATCGCCCCAGAAGAAGTCAACCTTTCTGATGTTCTGGTATGCGTAGTCGAGAGGCCACTCCTCATCGCTAAGGTGGGCAGTGTGGGCTCTGTGCTCGGCGTGCTCAGCCTCAACAAAGTAGGTGTTAACTGCTGTGAGTGCAATGGCTGGGAAAGCCACAAAAAAGGTGATCTTCTTCCACAAGGAAGAGGTACCCTTGGAGTGGTGGTAGACGGCGTCAAGTTGCTCAGAAAAAGCCTTGGCTGCCTCGGGGTTAGCAGGAGCGAATGGAGACTTGGTGGCTGTCGAAGCGGCACGGCGACCAACGGTCTGGAATTGACGAGCGGCAACTCTAGAAAACATTTTGATGATGCTATTAGTCCTAAATTGAACAAGGGTTGGATTTTTTTTTGTTATTCTTGTATTACTTTATGTGCTGCTGTACCCTTTGTATGTGTCTATCTCCCTTAGTTACTGCCTACACTGTGTGTGTGGTCTGAGTTTGATTTTCTACGCATAACCAAACTTGGGCGTTTGATTGGCTCCAGATTGGCTGATGTAACCAGTTATCTAAGATAGGCAAAGGATAGAAATGGAGGAGCGCTTACAGCAGTAACAATGTGTGTGGGTGTGTACCTCCGTGGAATAATAAAATAGACAATGAAATATTACAAGACTCCGATTAGATTTTCGTGAATTTTGTTTGCTGCTTCTTATTGTGCAACTTGATATTCGAATCTCATAAGATAGCGCACCATATAGGTTCTATTGGCTTGAAAGATAATTATGGGGAAATCAAATCAAGCTATCTAGTTAATTTGCTATCGGATTGGTTAAAATGTTAAACATGTGCAAGGTTCTATCAAGGACATTATGTGTTTAGGCATTATCAACCAAAATTCATAATATTGAATTACACAATATTCCAGGCAGAATATTCTATTGCCCTTGAAAAGTAGATCACTGTGGTATCTCTCAGCGTTCATAGCCTTTCCCTTCCAGTCTCCTAACCTCTTGGACTGCATTATTAGCTGGCGCTACATTAGCAGCCAGTTGTGATGCAATGTTCCAGCAAGTGAGGTACTGTGAGGTCAACCATTATCTTTTAATAAAAACAGTGGATCATTTCATAAGGGATTCCACCATAGTTGAACATTTTACAGTACAAATCCGATATCGGACTTACCCTTAGTTTCTGAGACTCTTCTCCTATGGATCAACCTCATATCTCACATTTAGAGGTACATACAACATTGGGATTACCGTGTCATTTGGATACTGAGGTGGGCCCACAATGCCTGCTAAGCCTATATACTCTTCCATGCTGCTCTTCATTCTGGCAACCACTGCACTAGCCAGGAAATATATCTGTCCACATACACCCGGAAGGAAGTCCTCAGATCACTCAAAAGAAGTGATAGTCCGGGTAATGCTTTCTGTAGGTCCAATGATTGCTGGGCACAATGTCATCAGGGGATTCTGTGACTGGATTATGTAAGGAACCTTAGCAATGACCCGGAGATTTGCATAATAAAAACGGCTTTGGGATATGTGGGTGCGATGCTTACTATAGATGACAAAAAGGGTAAGCTACAAGTGGCCAAGCGAGCGAAACATTCGATTTGAGAGTAAACAGAAATTGGTTTTGTATAAAGTGAATTCATTTAGCGTGTTTGGCGTTTCCATGGTATTAGAAAATATATCTTGATAGAAACAAATGTCACTAGCTATAAGGCTTCTGGTTCCAAAGGTGGTTCCCATCAGTATCACAAGGAGGTACATATCCGCCACGCCAAGTATTAGCAATAGCTCAAAGAGGTACCTACAGACAATCACAAGGGACACGAATAGACAGAACAATGACAGTTTCATGCCGTTGAACTATCAAGTTCAGAATCCTGCTCCACAGCCCGAGAGGTCTCTGCAGTCCTCTAAGTGGTCTAAACATTCGTTACCAAAGGAGTTGGCCCCAACAAAGGCGGAAAACACAAAGGAGGCCTCTGTAGATGCTCCATCAGAGAAAGAAACAAACACAACTACACCAGTAAAGAAGAGGCGCCAACTTAGACCCCGTAAAGCACTAATTACCCTATCGCCCAGTGCAATTTCGCACTTGCGCGCACTGCTAGATCAGCCGATTCCAAAGATGATCAGAATTGGTGTGAGGAATAGAGGCTGCTCAGGCTTGACATATCATTTGGAGTATGTTTCAGAGCCTGGCAAGTTTGACGAGGCTGTTGAGCAGAATGGCGTTAAGGTGTTAATCGACTCAAAGGCATTGTTCAGCATTGTTGGGTCTGAGATGGACTGGGTAGATGATAAGCTTAGCTCCAAGTTTGTGTTCAAGAATCCAAATTCAAAAGGCACCTGTGGATGTGGGGAATCGTTTATGGTATAAATGGGGTTTGCATGAAATGGAGGGATAAAATATACGGAATCGCTACGCATTTTAATGATCAAGTATACATATTTATATATATGCATAACGCAAGTATAGATACGTTTTCACATATTATCTGGTTCATTGATAAAAGTGTCTATTTTGGTGTATACCAACTGAACAGAGGAAAAGTTTCTATCGCCACCTTTTTGTGTCAGGCTGATAAAAATCTGACTACCGCTCAGCTTTGTGGTGCATAAATCAACCAACCCCAGCTACATGGACACAAAATATACAGAGGACTGGCTCACTCTACACAGATATCCGTGAATATATATATTAATGTGGATACCCAGGGATCTTTGTATTGCAATGTTTGCCCACCCCAAGCCCAAAACACAACTTGAATACCGCTGAACTCAAGTAAAATGCGCATTACTCAGAACCTCATTCCTCTTTCTGCTCTCCTTTGTTCTGCTTTGGTAGGGGAAGTAAGTGCCAGCGGCGAGGAGGTATCGTTGTTGGCAAAAGAAGCACCTGAAACCATTGACTCTCCGAGAAATGTCCTCGCTAGGGCTGACTTGGACCGTGACTATGTCAAGGGAATTATTGATTTCTCGGCAAAGAACGGCACTGTCAAGGTTCACTTCGATGTGACTGGTCTTCCTAAGGGCAAAGCTCCATTTTTCTATCACATTCACGAGAATCCAGTTCCTGCAAATGGTGACTGTAGTGCAACTGGTGCACACTTCAACCCATACGGCTCTCCAACTGGTGAGGAGTGTGACTCCCTCGGTGGTGATAGCTATTGTCAAGTTGGTGACCTTTCTGGGAAACATGGATGGATCAATACCACATGCTTCGAGGCAGTGTACTACGATCCTTACCTATCGCTCAACCCTAGCAATAAGGCCTATGTAGTTGGTCGTAGTGTCAACATCCATAACGAGGACATGAGTATTCTTACATGTGGAACTATCCTCACCACTGACGAGAGGGTCAAGCGTCAAGCAGAGGATGACATATCTTCTGTCTCCGAAGCTGATGCGGTTGTCTCTGAAGAGACTCAGCAAAATCTCACCACTGCAGAGGCTGCTGCTGCTGCTGCACCTCAGGAGGAGACCGCTGTAGCTTCATCTGAACATTCCAAGAAGTTATTCAAACTCAAACAGAATGTTGGCTTCAATTCTACCAAAGTCGATTCCGATGGCAGCGAGTCCAGTGATGACGGCGAAGAGGATGACGAGCAAAAAGAGGAAGACATTGATCTAGAAGAGTCTGAATCAGAAGAGGGAAATGTTACTTCTACAACCTATTGTGACGTTGCGGCCGGAGTTAGTGGCAGCGGTCTCCAGGGTCTTATTGCCGGAGCCATTGCTGGAGTTGTCGCCTTCATTGTATAAGGTTGAGGAAACATCCAACTGCTGATCCCACAGGGATGAACACATGCAGTGCTATAGTGAATTTCTGATTTTATTGCTGTTATACATTTACATACAACTATATACGTCGCACAATAAACACATAGGGTTTGAAAATACTGAGTACTACGCAACTAATTAAAACCAGCAAGCATTGAAGAATATCTCTTCTTTTTGCACCTAATACAAAGAAGCCGCTAAGTAACTCTTAGGCCCTGCTTGTGATTCTATGTGCGATTGGAATACCATAAGCAAACACAAGCTGATATTATCAGCTTTGATTCTGGACGCACACAAAACCAGTCCTTGGCATATACCATATGAGTAGTGTAGGGGAGCCTCTCATGGGCATATAGTGCACCAACCAAGATACTTTTATCTATGCGTCCCACCCCGCATTTTCAAAGTTGGCATATTCACATGCTTCAGTTGGCAGGATAGAGGGTCATGTCTCACATGCTCGGGGGATCAGGGATTTCCCATATATATACATATACAAGCACATTCAAACATCCCATTAAATTGATGACCTAAATACCATAAAACTATAAATATCATAATCGCACCATGTCAGGATTCAAGTCCATCGCCCTGTTAGAGAATATTGGTAAAGCTTTGGAGGCCAACCCTGAGCTAAAAAAGGCCACAATAAAGAAGGTAAGAATGACATGTGATCCTTTTGTCTCCTTTCACAATGCTAACACACAAATGAATAGACTAATGCCATTATTTTGTTTGTCATCAAAAATAAAAAAGGTGACCAGAAGACTTGGGTTTTTGATCTAAAGGAATCTGGTGACATCAAAGAAGTTGAAGGTGATGCACCAGCTGCTGACATCACTATTTTCCTTAACGATCTGGACTTGAAGAAGCTTATCACAGGAAAGGCAAACGCCCAGAAGCTTTTCATCGGAGGTAAGCTTAAGGTCAAGGGAAATATTATGAAGGCTGCTAGTATTGAGACTGTCTTCAAGACTGCAAATCCAATCAAGGCCAAACTTTAGAGGGCGCAGTCTCTCTTTAAGCCATATTCTTGTTATATTCGTTTGGTGAATGTCATGCAGTCTAGACGGCAGAGTACAAAGATAAAACCTAGGGCCAGTGAGGGCTCAACAGTGCAACGGAACCATGCACTGCATTTGTATCGCATAGGAAGCGATCTCTTTTGCATGAGAACAGTCTTAATTATAGTTTACATTTTTTTCATCCTGAACTATGAAATTGCCATGGCACTGGCAGATATGTTGCTGTACGTGTTTATCGGCGAATAAAGTATATTCTCTCTATAATTTGAAAGTAACCGGTGACAACCGTGCGGTGTCACAGTCTCCAATACCGGAATCGGTTATATCGGCTGGCAGCTCACGACATCCGCACACCGCGTGAAACATAGGCTTGTGGCCGAACCGACTAAAATGGGAGAAATAAATTACGCGTGCGCCCAGGAAGCAGTGAAATTCCGTCCTCCCAGCCAATCATTCAGCTCTCTGTATGCAAACCTTCAGTGAAAAACTTCACTTTCATTCCCAGCGAGCATATGTGACCCTCTTGGATTGGGCATTAACCCTTGCACCAGCCATACAATTTTCTCCTTCTGCAAGTCACCTCCCCCACCATGTCCACCACGCAAGAAGGCCCCATGTGCATAAGACTTTGCACCCCGAACGCGGGCCGGAGATGGCGCGAGTGGGCAATTGCTGTACGTCCGCTGCAGGATCGAGTCATGCTTACCGCACTAAAGCTTGGGGAGAAAAAAATACAAAAAATTCAGCCTTTTTAACGATTGGATATCGTAGTGTTGGTAGGAGATGATAGTGAAACTTTAACGTTGCATTACAATGGTTAAAGCCTAGGAATTTGACGTTATGAAGTTTGTGTGTTTAAGAACAATTGGTAATATTCAATGGTTCATTGTTCAGTAACACGAGTCCACCTCCCCTTGCAGTGCAATTTTAAGTCATCTTCGTTGTGCAAAGCATAGCCCGTACCGTTCTAAGCATAGGACACGTCGCTTCGAGCAGTGGAGAATAAACATCTGGCACACCTTGCACAATGATCCAACTGTTGCTTGTGACCGGTATTCGAGCAAAGAGCGGACTAGGCAGTCTGTCTCCTTTTGGTGGCAGTTTCGTCATCTTTCTCGGTCAGTGACTCACCAAATTAGTTTCCGGTCAATGCAACATAGGTCGTCGGCCGCAGCAACATGGAGAGGTGCTTCTCTTGGCGTGAGTATTCTCATCGCTAATAGGCAGAAGATAGGAGGATGGCACGCATAAGAGACAGAGAGCCACTGAGTTGTGACAAACCACTATTTACAACTAATTTTCGTATACTCTTCCTATCGTATGTTTTGTCAATCGACTGATCCATAATAATAAACATATAAAATCGTATAACACTTTTTTTCGCTTCAGGATCTCCCCCGAGTATGCATATTATGATCGGTGTCCGAAGGTCGGGGTGTGTTAGTTTCCGGACGTGGATGCATTTTTCCCTGCCGTCTCTGCAGGATCACACATCCTTTTCAGAAGCGGATTGTAGCTCTGGCTTCAACTCAAAGTTTCAACTTGCATCCTAGAACTTGGCGCCTGTAGGCCATCCGTCACAAATGAACGAATCATATCATTGAATGGAGCACGATAAGAGGAATTGCCCTCCCGGTCTTGTCCATCCCCACCGCAACAAGTCTTATAGGTTGTTTGTTGCTGTCCTAAATTAGACACATATTAACCAAAGGTCGTCGTCACACCAATTGACCTCCAAACATATATGAGCTCTTGAGTAAATCAATGAATGACCTAAAAAAATGTCCTATGACTTTTTCACCGCTGTTTGCGTTCCTACAACCTGTACCGCGCTCCGGTGTTTTTTATCTATTCCATCAGTAGTGAAAAAATCCTTCACCCTACGCCCGGCACCGGAGAATGATGCGAAGAGCACAATAGATCCCTATCTGTAGCCAGTGAAAAATTTTGATACGCACCGGAAACTGCTGCTTGAGGTGACCCACGGTATCATTTCATGCGTGCTGCACCTGCCTGTACAAAGGGGGAAGACGCAGCAGCCGCTCCGGTGCAAGCAAAGGCAGGTGTTTGGAGATCTATTGCTTCATTATAAATACTTGGGTGAATTTCCCCTATACCAGAAACAAACTCATCGTGATTTTCATCAAGCGCCGGATACAATACATCATATCAGTCATCACAATGGTACAGCCACACGAGCCAGAATTTGAGCAAGCCTACAACGAGCTTCTCTCCACACTCAAGGAGTCTACTCTGTTTGAGAAGCACCCCAAGTACGAAAGAGTTGTTCCCATTGTGTCCATTCCCGAGAGGGTCATCCAGTTCCGTGTTGTGTGGGAGAACGACAAAGGTGAGATCCAGGTCAACAGAGGTTACAGGGTCCAGTTCAACTCTGCCCTCGGTCCATACAAGGGTGGTCTTAGATTTCACCCAACCGTCAACCTCTCCATCCTGAAGTTCCTTGGATACGAGCAGATCTTCAAGAATGCTCTCACCGGCTTGAACATTGGTGGTGGTAAGGGTGGATCTGACTTTGACCCCAAGGGCAAGTCCGACGCTGAAATCAGAAGATTCTGCCAGGCCTTCATGAGAGCCTTAGCTCGTCACCTTGGCCAGTTCACCGATGTTCCAGCCGGTGACATTGGATCCGGCGGTCCATGCATGGGTTACCTCTTTGGTGCATACAAGCAGTTCACCAACCAATTCGAGGGTGTCCTTACTGGTAAGGGTCTCACCTGGGGTGGTTCTTTGATCAGACCGGAGGCCACTGGTTACGGTCTCATCTACTACGTTGAGAAGATGATCGAGTACGCATCCAAGGGTAGTGAGTCTTTTGCAGGCAAGAGAGTCGCTATTTCCGGTTCCGGTAATGTTGCCCAGTACGCAGCATTGAAAGTGATTGAGCTTGGAGGTAGTGTTGTGTCCCTTTCCGACTCCAAGGGTGCTATCATCGTTCAATCCGGTATCACAGCCGAGCAGGTTAACGATGTCATTGCCGCTAAGGCTAAACAGGGTACCCTTGAAGCTCTCATCGCTGAGGCTTCCTCTTTCTCCGGTGCGGGAGCCAAGTACATCGCAGGTGCTCGTCCATGGGTACATGTTGGCCAGGTTGATATTGCCCTTCCATGTGCTACTCAGAACGAGGTTTCCGGTGAGGAGGCCAAGGCTCTTGTTGCTGCTGGGTGTAAGTTTGTTGCCGAGGGGTCCAACATGGGCTCTACTCAGGAGGCTATTGACGTATTTGAGGGCGAGAGAATTGCCTCTACTGGTGCCCCAGCTATCTGGTATGCTCCAGGAAAGGCTGCAAACTGTGGAGGTGTTGCCGTATCTGGTCTTGAGATGGCCCAGAACTCTCAGCGTGTTTCATGGACTAGAGAGGAGGTTGACGCTAAGTTGAAGGATATCATGATCAACTGTTTCAACATCTCGCTTGAGACAGCTGTGGAGTACTCTTCTGAGACAAACAAAAACGCGTTCCCCTCTCTTGTCAAGGGAGCTAACATTGCTGGTTTCGTCAAAGTTGCCGATGCCATGTTTGCCCAGGGTGACGTGTTCTAGATGATTACAACGAATTACACATTATTCTTATATTACGGTTTTCATTTTTCCTTTAGAACTATATTACGCGAGCTTTTATTTCTACCCTTTTTTGTTAATGGTGTCCGCTTTTGTTACGTTATTTACAATGTATAGTGATGTATACAAGGTTTTATACATGTGCTTCTCTCTAAAGTAGCAGACACTGAAGACAAGTGTACATACATTCCAGAGGTTAACTTGTAGGAGAGTTTTTCTTACGAAATAAAGTTTATTTAATCATATAGTGGATATGTTCTGTGATTAGCGAGGATGATGATTATAAGAAAACAACTTCTGCGCATTGATAACTTGAGCGCATTAAAAACTTGAGAGCACTACGTAAAACCTGTTCTCTTGAGAGCACAACGTTGTCAAGAGAAGAGGTTTTACCCCCCACCCCTGAGACTCCCTGTTTAAAGTTGCCCTACCGCGTGCCGTGTACTTACCAATCTGCCCCGCGACACTTGAATATTCAACCGAGGGCTTAAGGACGGCTGATTGAATTAATTAAGAGGTTAGCCAGACCGAGTGTGAGAGTAAGAGAACATACATGGTCTTAGCACCGTCATTCACTTTATACATATTTTACAATGGGGGATGCCACGGTTCTTTGTGATGTCTTATCACAGAGGATACAGAGGAACAATTATGCACAGTATGTAGTGGTAATCACCGGGATGGATGATGTCAATACTATGTGAATCATTATCATCGTTTTCAATGGGGTACTAACAGCGGCTGATATTTTAGGAGTGTTTCGTGGTCCAAAAATGGTTTCATTGCGTATGCATCGCCGGTGGCAAACTCTGAACATAACTTGTTGTTAACCTATATGGAATGCATAGACGGTAGGACGTGGCAATTGGCACCACCAAAGGGATTTGCCGTCAAGAGTCAATCGGGAGCAGAGACGGAGCAAATTCAGCACTCTGTGCGACACCAGTCACAAGGAGAGGATGCTGCGCTTCCACAGTTGACACTGGTGAGTTGGAGCACAACAGCCACAGACTTGGCTCTCTGTGATATCAAGGGAAACATGTCCATCATGGCTGCTGGTGTGAAAAGAAACCTCTCGCAATCTGAATACCAACCTCCATTTTTGATGACGTCTTTCAACGAGACGGAGATTGTTTATTCTGAGCAGATTGATGATGTTCACCCAGATGATGCTGCTACTTGTGCTAAGCTCTTTTCACAGTCACCTGGCCGCAATGATTACAGCTATACGGCTTCCGGTAAGGACCTGGAGTACCCAAACACAATCGTCGGTTTCAAATGGCTCAACGTGGAGAAGCCTGTCATTGCGAATAACCCAGCAGTTCGTCTGGACACCACACAAGATGCAATGGTTTCCAGTGGTGCTGCTGCACCAATGGGGGCTGCAACGAGTGATGCCCACGGGCACGCATACTCGTACGGTGTTCATCAGTACAAGCCTCATGGTGCGATGCACCCATTACCTTCCAAACAGGCGTGTTTGGGAGTGAGAAGAAACGGACAAGTGTGCCTTTGGCACCAAGGAGAACATGGCATAGAGTACCACAAAGTAATTGCATCCTTGGAAGGTAACCCAAGCTATTTGTCACATGCCTCCATTGGCCTTCAGCGTGATGGGAACATTATCATTGTGGTATATGCTCCACTGGAAGGCTGTGTCAAAGTATACAGTTTGAATATAAACTGGGGCCACTTGGTGCAATCTGCTTTACTTCAGCAAAAGAATCCATCCTACAACACCCCTCCGGACCAGACAAGCCGTCCACAGCTTAATATTTCGAGGATTCTCAGAGCGGGGTTTGGTGAGATTGGTACATCACCAATTCCCACCAGAAAACAGCGTCTCACTAATATACAACTGGTGTCTCCAAATTTCAATTCCAGCACAGAACTGGACATACTGTTTTGTTTTGAGTCACATACAAAGAATGGGATTCAATCCAGCATACATGTTTACCATCTGGACCAAGAGATAAGTTCGGTCCATCCAGCATTTGCCGCAATGAGCTCCAGATCTATCATCTCAGCAAATGACACAAAAAATGATACCAAGCCGGATTCAGGTGACTCTGACAAGTCATCACCAGCGACGAAGACCACTAAGCAGATTAAAGAAATGTCTTGGCTGGTATTTAAGGAGTCAATTGACTACCCTGAGATAATTTTATCCATATCCACATTGAGCCTCGATATGTTTATTGCTGTTGCACTGGCCGACGGCTCTATTGGAGTTTTGAATAGGGAGAGTTATAGCAAAGTGGAAAACATTTATGATTCTAAAGAAAATGGAGGTGATACAAGAAACACAGCACCACTGTTGCCGGTCAATATCTCTTCTCTCTTGGACGCAGGGTTCGTCTTTCCCAAGCCTGGTTTCCAACCTTTATTCTCGTGTATATCTCCCAACCTTTGTTCATATGTAGCCCTGCCACCGTATTCAGAGAAGTTGTCGTTGAATTGTGTCCAAAGTGTCGCATTCAAGGATGCTGGATCCAGGCCTCGGGCTGGACTATTGCTGTCGACTGCAGCGGCTTTTGCACTACGCCATTCGTCGGCATGCTTCCTCAACACCTGTGCTGATGATCTCATTGCCACCATCCAGGCCGAAATAGAAAGGGTATACAAGGGTGTTTCAGAGGTTTATGCACAGAGATTAGTCATTGCGATTCTGCAGGAATCTCATAGAGCAATAAATTTTTCCCTTGATTACTCCAAGGAGCAGGTGGATAAGCTACTGGGCAATCCACCGATGCAGCGTTTGCTGGGCTTGCAGCTTGCATTGGGGACTGGTCGTAATTGGAACAAGACCAAGAGCGGTAAAGTTGCATATGCGCTCTTGAACTTGAGACTGTGTGCTTTTGGAATAATGATCACATTGAGGTCTGTGTATCACCACATTCAAAAGGTGTCTAGAAGAAGTGCTGCAGGTGGAGGTTCCCAGGACACCCTTAACGATGCCAAATGGAGAGCTGAAAATATATTGTCATCAGTAGGTGTGATAGGCTGGTGCATGGATTTTATCGTATTTTTAAATCAGGAGCTGTTGGAACTATGTGCCATCTTCCAAAAGGAGAAGAGAGACGGTAGCGGCGCAGGCAATGGTGCTGTCGACGCCTCTGTAACAGCTGCTGTGGAAGACTTGCTGGTGCTGCCATTGATACTGGGAAAAGTCCCCAGGTCCCTTCTTCTCTACTCCATTGCTGGAGCAAAGAGATTGAATGAGTTCATGAAGAAATGTATAGAGAAGATCGATGGAGCTTCAAGGATGTCGCAGATGGCTTCTTTACAGGGCTCAGGCGGTACAGTCAAGTCAGTGGAAGATTTGGTTCTATGGTCTGCAACGCTTACCAATACCAGCTCAGAAAGTGTTCCGTCTTCTAAGGAGGCTCCGCTCAAGTCCGTTACCGCACAACCTACGGTTGAGGCCTTCTACCGTTTGAACTCTCTGATTTCAAACTTGCCTTTCTCGCTGGACGCATTTGAGAAATTCCTTTCGGAGGCAGACACTGCTCTGCGCAACTTGAAAATAGACAAGACAATGACATTGGCCATCGAGCAGCAGCTAGTATGTCAGGGTCTCGTTCCCAAACCGTTCCTTGACCCTGTCAGAAAGTTATGCCTGGTGTATTCACAGACAGTCAAGAGGGAGATCGACGTACCAGAGCTCTACTTCTACGACGTTGAGTGGCTGAAAATGCCAAGCAAGAATAAGGAAACAACCCACTTCCACGCAGACCTTTCTGTGTTGTTACATAGCACTGACTTGGAAGTATCTGACAAGTACCGTAGTTTTACACTAGAGCCTGGGGTGGCATCAGGCGAAATGCTAGATGATCTGAGAAAACAGCTCTGGCAGCCTGCTTCCTACGGTGCAGATATGAGGAGATGTATCAGGTGCGGTTCAGTCTCTTCAACAGCAGAAATTAACTATTTTGATTTAAACCTCGGCATCAGCCAATGGTCGCTGGCATTTCAAAGGAACTGTTTCTGTGGCAGTTTTTGGGTATCCATGTAAGGGCCTTTGTGATACACGAGTTTCTTATTGCGGGGGTAATTGTGGCGTGGCACTTATATAACGTGAATATAATTTTTATGCAGGCTTGATGGTTACAGAATGCAGCTGAACCTATTTTGAGCGGCCAAAGAGCATCATCTACCCCATCCGCGGTGAGAAAAAAAAGTCAGCCGTCGTAGCATTTTAGGATAGGGAGTGTCACCAAGCCGAATAACCTATGGAGGTGGTGTCGCGTTGAAGACGCGTTGCACGCTCCGGTTCAGTCCTAATTGGGTAATTTACCAGATGAAGCAGCAAGAATGTGCATATATATCATGCACACGTACTATTAAGCTTTTCCCAATTTCGCAGTCAGATATGTGTAGCACACCATACATGTCTGGCTGCGTCGTTTTCCGTTCCAATCCCACACGGTCACCCGGCATTACGCCGCATCATACCCATACGCTGCAGGGTGTAGGCAGGGAGAGAGGGGGTACTAACCTCCTGTTGATCAGTGGCAGCTCTAGTTATTGTTCCCCTCTAACCGAGATACTATTCATTTAAACGAGGGACTCGTATAATCAATCCAATTACAACAAACATGTAGGCCAAGTTTGTGTAGGGGGTACGCGTGGGCAGTGCAATGCATGCTGTTGGATTTGAAAAATACCGGTTCATGAATAATTTTATTTTTACAGCGCTAGAGATGTTCATATTTTAAGCACAGAGAAAAGCTTATCTTGAAATGTGAAATTTCTCACTGCTGTTGGCTTATAGTTGCCATGCCATTCCCCTTTTGCCGTCTCCCTGTCGCACATTCCCGACTGCCCCTTTAACCTGGGTGCGCACCTGGGCGCCGGGATATGCCTGCGGCACAATCCTGTTTGTCCAGGTAGTCTCATGCCGTTGTCACTCGCCTCCATGTATTTATGCCTCCTCCGCAGATGTGGTATCCATAACAACGGTGGGTGCACTTGACTTGTGCGTCTCACTATACTTAATAGTACCAAGTATAGTTTGGCATTTAGATAGTTTTCCGTAGCCCAAAACGGTAAATTGCATGCATGATGCAGGATGCCCAGGTTTAGGTCGGAGTCTATATGCAATGGAGAGGATTTAAGGATCACCTCGAATGGCATGATAGAGGAGCAATATTTTAGGCGATAGCACCGGTATAGTGGTATTCATCTCCACCACCTCCTTGAGTAAACAAAAAATCAATATCAAAAAGGTCTGGTGAAAACAGAAAGTTGATTCTGGTTACTTTCGGATCAACTCCTCTCGAGCACTCACAATGGCCACTTCAGCAATGGCAAGTTCTATATATGATGGCTCGATCCGAACGGAGACCCGTAGTAGATACCATCAATACGCATTACAATCGCCGGCAGCGGTTGGGAATGGCCTCTCAAGAACGTCGACACATCAGTCCATTAAGCGCACATCTACACCGAATGTATCCTTTGATTCAAACTGGTTACCAGAGTCGCAGATCACACACCCAAGAAGGTATAAAGTTTCGCTGGTGTTGAGCCAGAGAGAGATTGAACACCTCAGGAGGAGTTGGCGTGATATGCTTGCTGATGTTGACAAGAGTGCTGAGAGCTCCAGCAACAACAGTACATTTACGGCGTCACTGTTTTGCGTACAATTCTATAACAATCTGTTGTCGATGGTGCCATACTTGGAGAAGTTGATTCCGAACATCAAGCACCAGGCCACGGCATTTGCCGGAGTTCTGAATTTTGCCATTTCTTCTCTCCATGACCTATCATCTATGGATGACTATTTGGAAAGACTGGGTAGACTACATTCTAGAATTTTGGGAATCGACGCCCCATTTTTCAAGATTATGGGTGATGCACTGATGAAGACGTTTAAGGAGCGCTATGGGAATGATTCGCAGAGGTTCACACTGGAGGTTGAGGAGTGCTGGATCAAGTTGTACAGTTTTTTGGCAAACTCGATGTTACAAGGTGGAATCGATCCAGTGATAGAATACGCACAGGGTAATACATTCAGCAGTTCAATGTTCAGCAAACAACCCTCTCTTTTGACAACCCACTTGGAAGATACCACCTCTGTGACTTCTGTTCCTAACTCAACACACACTTCGAACACTCACGCTGGTACTGCCGCAAATAGTATGTTTGGAGGGGATGCTGGGTCATCTCTTTTTCCGTCAGCTACCGGCAAGATTGAAGAAGAGAACGATAGAGAAAGCAGTGAAGAGGTCACCGATGACAATAATCTTTACACATATGTTATATTCGATGAGAACAAGAACAAGAACAGGTTACCAACTACGCCGACTACTCCTGTCCAAGACTCTCCAATGGTGAAGACCCCAACAAGGACCAGAAACTCATTGTCGTCTGCCTCCACGGCTGTGAACAGTGTCAGACCGTCACCAATTTCAAAGGGAAGTGTGGTATCTTATGCTGCCATCGTGGCTAGCCAGACTGCTGGTACGAAGCTGCCATCTTACTCCTCAGGTTCCCGTTCAGTGAGAGGCAGCTCAGGGCCCCTGACCAGTGGTGGCCAAGGTTTGACCCCGAACAATGCGTACGCGGGAGGTAAGGCCAACAGGGTTAAGATTAAGAAGGCCAGCACAAACTTCACCGGAGCCCCCGAGGACACAAATTGTGTTATTATGTAAATCTGTTGTGTATTTTAATGGACTATATATTGTCAATAGACTCTTCATGGCAATGCGTTTACTTTTTTGTTTTTATGGTAGTTGCTTATTTGCAACCTCAAGAGACTTGTTTCTATTCATTGATTGAGATCAGAGATTATAAGACATTACACAGTTTAAACACTAAACACTTTGTTACATATCCCCATTGATCCCAGCTGCACCCACATTTTGATAGCCTGGATCCAACTAGCTCAAAATACCACACCTTCGAAAATACCACACCTTAAAAACATTTTCACAAAATCACCCGAAAATGGTTCACCATTTAAGCAATAGGTTGATGTACCTAGACACTGACTGAGTCCCCTCCATGCGCTCCTTGCTCTACTCATCTTTCCACTCCTCTTTCTAATGCTCTCCACCAGTCTGT